>JAWNNV010000800.1:0-200705 GCA_035044485.1 Scaptomyza reducta | reverse complement strand
CCATATTGCTTTTCCGCCTCCCCATTCCTCATTTATAAAATAAATTTACTACAATTGATGACTTAGATCTCACACAGTGCTCCCATAAATGATGAATTGGTCCTTGTATTTGACATTTTATTTTTTAAATTTGTGATTAATAATTTAACAGACAGTGTCAAGTACGCATGAAAATTTTGAAACTATTAAAATGACTATGTCATTTAAAACCAATTGTTATATTTTAGGATATTCGTACAAGTAATGTTTAAAATCATTTTCCACACCACAAATTAATGAGCGTATTTTACTTTACCACTAGCACAACATACCCAGTACATTAATGTGCTATATTTAAAGCGCTTTATCAATATCAACATTTTCCCAATCGTTACGCACTGGCTGTCACACTCAATCATTTCATAACAATAACAAAAATGAAGTTCTCGCTGTTTGACTTAATGAATCATAAATTTTAATAACCATTTTGAAATTTGTTTTCTTTTCTGACACTAATAAGTCAAGATTTTAATAAATCGTCTGGAAATTTAATTTCTTGCTAACGTCTCACCGTTAAAACCCGAACTTCCACAAATGTTTTCAAGATTGGCAAAAGAATAGTGCTTAGTCATAAGGAGGGGGAGTGAAATTATGTTTCTTGTTACATAGTCAAAACTGTAGTAAAATCTTGCGTTGTTTTAAACTTCTAGTTACCAAAAAAAGTTAAAAACCATATTTAAGGAACATTTAGGGTAGAACAAGGGGGTCTTGAAATATACAACCGATGGTCCACGGACAGCTGGCTCTGGCGCACAACAGAAAATTGAATAGTGCAGGCACTGAAGCAAGCATCAATCTAAAAATAAACTTTAAGAACAAAAAATGTATTGTTGTTCTCTTTTGTCTTTTGCATATGGCTTTCTAAAGGATGCTTTCATTGATTTGGCATAGTTGAAACATACCGTTGAAACTTAAAGCGTTTTTGGTGCATTAACAAAGATAAGTAAGAAATCCCGACTAGACGCTGGCCCTACAGTTAGGCCATACAATCAGTGTTTGCAAGTATGTGTGTACGCGTAACGTCCAAACTTTCTTAACTTCAATGGTCCATATCTCCGGGTGCTTTTTTCACCGACTCCCTTATACAAATTTTACACGTTGTCATTATTTTGTCTAATGTTTCAAATCTATATAAATTGTCTACATTTATCTAAATTCAAGATTTTTTTTGTTTATCGAGCACACATACAAATCGAAAATTTGAACAACCTTCTCCACCAATCCGAGGCATTAATGTGAGCTTATGTTCCCAATCTAGAGTCTATAGCTCTATAGTCTATGAGATTGATGCGTTCATACATACAGAGACAACCGGACTCGGCTGTATCGATCTCACTGTTGTATGGTGATCAAGAATATATATACTTTATGGGGTCGGAGTTGTACACACTGCAAAATGATTCATTTTACCTTTGATCCGAAAAACATAAGCTTTTATTTAACTTACGGTTAATGAAATATTATCAGTTAACTAGTGAAGGACCATTCCAATTTTAAAACTCTACACTGATACAGAAGGAAAACACAATGTCGCAGCTTTTTAAACCCCTGGTTTGATTTCTGTTTACTTTCGTCTGATTTTACTTTGAGGCGATAGAGTAAATAAGTTTTTGAATACAATAACTTCTTATGTAACTCTTAAATAAGTTCTGCAACGTAATGCTAACGGGTGACTGCCCTCGCTAAGACACGCCGAGTAAATATAAATAGTTTAAAAACGTAATCAAGCGAGAAGTACTATGCTCGTTGTCAACTAGTATTGAGCTGTTTTTGTGCTAAAAGAGGAATTGTATACGAGCACACATATACATTAAATAATAAAATGACTATATGTTGTAATGTTGGTAGGGTACAAGGTACTATATTAAACAAATAAACACTAATTTGGGACACAACAAAAATTCGTCCAGCTTATTATTTTTTTTTACTGAAGTTTAAAACATTGTTTGTTGGTTTTAAACTTTTGGTTAAATATTGAAATATATATAGTCGTTATATTTAAAGTTTGTAATGCCTTTTGGACGGAAGCACGCTCAAAGCTTTTTAGCACATAAAGAATGCGAAACCCGTTTTAAGAATTACTCCGCGAAGTACCTGAAAAAATCTAGTTTTGTACGGATTTATATTCGGCAAAACTGCTAAATTATATTCGTAATATTATGTGTTTTTATTGTTGCCATTTACGTTATGATTCTTTCCAGAATGTGGCCATTAAGTTATTCTGTTTAAATTTAAGATATCATAATATCTGCATGATTTCATATATATATATGTTAACTTTCGTTTTTCTTCCTCTTTCTCCAGCGTCCAACGAAATGGTTTTCCTCAAATTTTTTTATGAGAGTGGTGCCGATTTAGTAATATATTAGCAACTGCAGTATTTAATGAAGCGGCGGATAAGGTAAGAAAGAAATTAAAGTAGTTAAACTGGCACAGGTATCTAGTGACATTGAAAAAACAATTTTTTTTTTAAAGTGTTAAATAAATACGGAATTAATTCTAAGATAAATTTTGTGCTAAATTCCATATGTGTTTCATCTTTAATTTCCGATAATGGCTGTGGGTTTGTCATAGGTTTACTGCTTGAATTCAGAGGAGAAATGCGGTGAGTCAGTGGTTGGGAACCAGCTATTTCTACCAAGTTTGATGACCCAGCCTCGAATTCTTCCACATTTCTATTCAAGGATGGCAGGAGCAAGTTGGGTCATTCGGATGGATGATCTGTTGGGAAACTATGCCGCTATAGTTTAGCTATTACTATGTGGGGAATTTTTGTTAACAATCTTGCACTTTGATTGACGCACACCTGGACAAAAATACTTGCAAGGTTTCAAGAATCTTAAAAAGTTCTGCGTTGTGATTCTACTGATAGTTTTTGTCTTCGATATCCGATATGGATTCTCAAGGGATTAAGAAGAAATTTTTAAAATCTTCTTTATTTTATACAAAACTTCAAAGTAACTCCAAAATTTAAAATGTAAGTTTTCACTGATATTCGGAAATTAGAATATTTGTTGATTTTTGGAAACAAACTTGTTCTGCATAGTCTTAGGTAAACTTTTTTTTTCCCAAATGCGAGGGTGTCTTTGACTGTTATACTAACTGAGGTCGACTCGTTCATTCAGGTCAGAGGTTCCTTTCTGCCTGTTAAATACATTTTCACAAAACCATCATACCTGTTTATTGATGGGTTATAATGGAATGCTGTCATTCAAACCATTTATTTTTTCTTATTCTTACATGATAAGTTTTTTCTTAAAAAAATCTACGTTTACTATTTCCTCTCCCGCCCCAGCACCAATTGCTTTTTTATAATCGCCAATAATCTAGCAGCTTTTGAGCAAGGGCCACCAAATTTGGTCCTTAAAAAACCACACATCTTTGAAAACTGGAAATGCTTTTGTGATGTCTTCCGTAAAGCAACGCTTGAAAAATTTTGATGCCGCGTCCACTTTTGGTCTTTTACAATCTGAAATGCCTATATTCTACAGTATTTGAGATAAAGACACCAAATTTGGTGGCAATAGACTAGTGACTACCAAAATATAGTAAACATCCTTTCTTTCTTGAAGCAGACTTCTTATCACTAGATTTACTACAATGTTGTCTTTGGAAGTTCTCCGTATTTGAGTTTTGCCACCTGAAAGTGTTCACTTGTTCAGACTTATCATGTCAGAAACCCATTTATTGACTTCTGTCTTAGTATTTTTAAATTACCTGTAGTGATTATACAATTTTCGTTTTGCTACTGCTTTTCCTCAAACGGAAGTTTTGAAACCCAGTACCTTTGTTTGTTTTCAAACATCAGAAGTGACCAAAATAAACAACCCGTGCCACACCCACAACCGGAATTCAGAAAATTTATACCCCAAAAGTCGTCAGATACACTTAAGCAATCTGATTGATCGCAATGATAAGAAACACATTTTTATTAAAGTTCATGATTTATTTGCGAAAACACACCATACAAGCTTACAAAAAATTTAATAAAACTTAGTTTGCAAATAGAGGTTTAAATAATATGACATAATTTCACCAATTTGATTAATCCAATAATTTGTAGCACCTCACCTTATAGATATCCATACAAAACTTTGATGATGCTCCACTTTGACCACCACAACTCCTTCCGGTATTGCTTATGTGTTTTAGTTTTTAAGATAGGAGCCCAAATTTGTTGAATTTGAAAATTTTTAATTTTTTTTTTTTATTTCGGCTTCCTAAACACGAAAATCACAAAAAAAAACAATTTTTTTAAATTAAAAATTTTCAAATTCAACAAATTTGGTTCCTATCTTAAAAACTAAAACACATAAGCAATACCGGAAGGAGTTGTGGTGCATCGAGAGTGGACATTGCATCAAAGTTTTGTATGGAAATCTGTGGGGTGCTACAAATTATATGGATTAAGTCGAATTGGTAAATTATGTCATATTATTTAAACCTCTATTTGCAAACTAAGTTTTATTAAATTTTTTGTAAGCTTGTATGGTGTGTTTTCGCAAATAAATCATGAACTTTAATAAAAATGTGTTTTTCTTATCATTGCGATCATAAAGATTGCTTAAGTGTATCTGACAACTTTTGGGGGTTATAAATTTTTTCAATTTCGGTTGTGGGTGTGGCACAGGTTGTTTATTTTGGTCACTTCTGATGTTGAAAACAAACTAAAAGTTACCTCAATAGGGTTTCAAAACTTCCGTTGAGGAAAAGGCGTGGCAAAACGAAAATTGTATAATCACTACAGGTTAATTTAAAATACTAAGAGCAGAAGTCGATAAATGGGTTTCTAAACTAATATACCTAAACAAGTGAACACTTTGCAGTAGGGGCGAACCGACTGCGGAAAACTCCGACAACAGTAGTAAATCTAGTGATAAGAAGTCTGCTTGCAAGAAAGGATGTTTACTGTATATTTTGGGGACGTCACTAAGTATATTGCCACCAAATTTGGTGTCTTTATCTCAAATACTGTAGAATATAGGCATTTCAGATTGTAAAAGACCAAGGCTGAAGTGGACGCGGCATCAAAATTTTTCAAGCGTTTCTTACGGAAGCATCACAAGCATTTCCAGTTTTCAAAGATGTGTGGTTTTTTAAGGACCAAATTTGGTGGCCTTTGCTCAAAAACTGTGAAAGATATTGGCGATTATAAAAACAAGGGGTCTGGGGCGGAAGAGGAAATAGTGACATTAAATGTGCAGTTTTTTAAGAAACTTATCATGTAAGAATAAGAAAAATAAATGGTTTTATCGCAGCATTCCATTATAACCCATGGATAAGAACGGTATGATGGTTTTGTGAAAATGTATTTAACAGGCAGAAGGAAGCATCTCTGACCTGAATGAACGAGTCGACCTCAGTTAGTATAACAGTCAAAGACACCACATTTGGGAAAAAAAAAGTTTACCCTAACTATATGCAGAACAAGTTTGTTTCCAAAAATCAACAAATATTCTAATTTCCGATATACACATAAAACTTACATTTTAAATTTTGGAGTTTGCTTTTGAAGTTTTGTATAAAATAAAGAAGATTTTTAAAAATTTCTTCTTAATCCCTTGAGAAATACCCATATCGGATATCGAAGACAAAAACTATGGCTAGGGTCAAAGGCAGAGCGCAACTTTTTTAGATTCTTGAAACCTTGCAAGTATTTTTGTCCAGGTGTGCGTCAATCAAAGTGTCAAGATTGTTAAAACAAAGTTCCCACATAGTAATAGCTAAACTATAGCGGCATAGTTTCCCAACAGATCTGCATCATCCGAATGACCCATTGTTGCTGCCCCATCCTTTTAAAATAAGAAATGTCGATATATTTCGAGCTGGTCATCAAACTTGGTAGGAAAATAGCTGGGGCGCCCCCAACCACTGACTCACCGCATTTCTCCTATTTATTTGTATGATCAACATTGATTTCTATGACAAACCCACAGCCATTATCGGAAATTAAAGATGAAACACATATGGAATTTAGCACAAAATTTATCTTAGAATTAATTCCGTATTTTATTTAACACTTTAAAAAAAAAATTGTTTTTTCAATGTGGTCATCTCATACCTGTCCCAGTTTAACTACTTTAATTTCTTTCTTACCTTATCCGCCGCTTCATTAAATATCGGTGCTAATATATTACTAAATCGGCACCACTCTGCATAAAAATTAAGGAAAACCATTTCGTTGGACGCTGGAGAAAGAGAAGAAAAACGAAAGTTAACATATATATATATGAAATGCATCCAGTGTATATACTGTTTAAATTTAAACAGAATAACTTAATCGCCACGTCTCGAAAGATGGTAAGACGTAAATGGCAAACTTAAAAATTTCAAAACACATAAAAACACATAATGTCTACAATATAATTTCGCGGTTTGCCGAATATAAATCCGTTTTACAAAACTAGATTTTTTCAGGTACTTCGCGGAGTAATTCTTAAAACGGGTTTCGCATTCTTTATGTGCTAAAAAGCTTTAACCGTGCTTCCGTCCAAAAGGCATTACAAACTTTAAATATAACGACTATATATATTTCAATATTTAACCAAAAGTTTAAAACCAACAAACAATGTTTTAAACTTCAGTAAAAAAAATAATAAGCTGGACGAATTTTTGTTGTGTCCCAAATTAGTGTTTATTTGTTTAATATAAGATACCTTGTACCCTAGACATTACGACGTATAGTCATTTCTTGTTTGAATGTATATGTGTGCTCGTATACAATTCCTCTTTTAGCACAAAAACAGCTCAATACTAGTTGACAACGAGGCAGTTAGTACTTCTCGCTTGATTACGTTTTTAAACTATTTATATTTACTCGGCGATGTCTTACGAGGGCAGTCACCCCGTTTAGCATTACGTTGCAGAACTTATTATATTAAGAGTTGCATAAGAAGTTATTGTATTCAAAAACTTATTTTTGCTCTTATCGCCTAAAGTAAATAGACGAAAGTAAACAGAAATCAAACCAGGGTTTAAAAAGCTGCGACATATGTTTTTTGCTTCTGCTATTGCGTGCTAAAGTTTTTAAAATTGGAATGGTGGCTTTTTCACTAGTTAACTAAGTAAATATTTTTCATTAGGTTTTCATTAAAAAGTTCCGTTAAGTTAAATAAAAGCTTATGTTTTTCGGATCAAAGGTAAAATAAATACATTTTTTTTGCAGTGTGTACAACTCCGACCCCATAAAGTATATATATTCTTGATCACCATCAACAGTGGAGTCGATACAGCCAAGTCCGTCTGTCTGTATGTATGAACGCGTCGATCTCATAGACTATAAGAGCTATAGACTCTAGATTGGGAACATAAGCTCGCCTAATCCCTACGTAGTACAAGGTTGTTTCAAATTTTCGATAACTCTTCCCGTTTATGTGTGCTCGATAACAAAAAAATCTTGAATTTAGATAAATGTAGACAATTTATATAGATTTGAAACATTAGACAAAATAATGACAACGTGTAAAATTTGTATTGAAATCGGTTGAAAAACACCGGAGATATGGACCATTGAAGTTAAGAAAGTTTGGACGTTACGCGTACACACACATACTTGCAAACACTGATTGTATGGCCTAACTGTAGGGCCAGCGTATCTTCTAGTCGGGATTTCTTACTTTACTGCTTTATTTTTAATGCACCAAAAACGCTTTAAGTTTCAACGGTATGTTTCAACTATGCCAATCAATGAAAGCATCCTTTAGAAAGCCATATGCAAAAGACAAAAGAGAACAACAATACATTTTTTGTTTCTAAAGTTATTTTTCGTAATCTTTGCTCATCCTCACTGTACAATTTTCTGTTGCGCCAGCCGGTGTCCGTGGACCATCGGTTGTATATTTCAAGACCCCCCTTGTTCTACCCTAAATGTTCCTTAAATATGGTTTTTTAACTTTTTTTGGTAACTAAAGTTTAAAACAACGCAAGATTTTACTACAGGATTTTGACTATGTGACAAAAACCCTCAATTTCACTCCCCTCCTTATGACTAAGCATATTCTTTTCGATCTTGAAACATTTGTGGAAGTTCGGGTTTTAACGGTGAGACGCATAATTAAATTTCCAGACGATTATTAAAATCTTGACTTATTAGTGTCAGAAAAGAAAACAAATTTCAAAATGGTTATTAAAATTTATCATCAGTTTGTCAATGCGCGAGAACTTTCATTTTTGTTATTGTTATGAAATAGATTAGTGTGACGACCAGTGCGTAACAATTGGGAAAATGTTAATATCGTCAAGCGCTTAAATATAGCGGTTAATCTACTGGATTATGTTGTGCTAGTGGTAAAGTAAAATACGCTCATTAATTTGTGGTGTGGAAAATGATTTTAAACATTACTTGCTCAATATCCTAAAATATAACAATTGGTTTTAAATGACGTCGTTTGGCGCAACTCATATTTCAGAGAAAATTTTCATGCGCACTTGACGGTATTTTCTGTTAAATTATTAATCACAAATTTAAAAATAAAATGTCAAATACAAGGACCAATTCATCATTTACTGGGAGCGCTGCTGTAAGATGTAAGTCATCAATTGTAGTAAATTTATTTTATAAACAATCGAGATGGGAAAGTTAAACAGCATTGTGCTCATAATCCAACAGTAACGCGAAGCATTGTCTAAGAATCGCATGAGGACACGCAAGCTGCGATGTCGTACGTTAGAAAATATGGCCTCCTAGACCTATTAATTACATTGACCCACATTGGATGGAAATTTAGAAGAAATTACTACTCAGCCAAACGCCACTTGATAGGCCAGAGTTTTTCTGACAAAAGTGTGGTCTGCCTCATGCAGATATATTAATTTTATTAGTTAATAAAATTGATTCAATATTTTCAGCAGAGATTTTCCACTAATCACATGACAAACGGACCTTGAGGAATTTTCAACAACAATTCACCCTATATGTAACTCAGTCAAGTCGATAAAGTACAAAGAGACAGAGCCATCGTTGCTGTGACACATACAAATGGTGAAGTATCTCAGTTACAATAAGCACTTTCCGCCATTTGTTTTCTAGTTGAGGACAAAACAAAAGAATGTGTTTTTTTAGCTCGCTTGTGGTCATTCTGGCAGTTTGAGTTCTAGTATGCAACGCTTGGTTTTTGCAGTCTGAAGCACTGTATTCTATTCTATTTTATTTGCTTAACGCTAGCCTGAAACACTATTTTGCGCAAACGAAAAAAGAGTTGATAGAATGATTCGCTTTATGAGTGTAATAAGAAGCAGCCGAAAGCTATTTGTCTCATGTTTTAATTTGCGATTCGCGAAGGACACCCTACAGTAGGTCATTTGGGATTCTATCTAGAAACTGGGAAACTGATGTATTTTAATCAAGAGAACGCGGTGGATAAAGCGGCACGGCCACCACCGACCACATGAACAAGTTTTATCTCAGGACTGAGAATCCCAAAGGTCGCATTTACACAGGGAAAATATTATCTTCGATTTTTTTTAGTAAATGCTCGTGGTTCAATATCGTTTCAGCAACTGAGAATAGTTGATGGATATTTGTGTGCGACTTACCGTGAGGCATGTCAACTGCTCGAGAACGATCACATTGGAATATTCGCTTAATGATTCCACCATATCTTTATTGTCCCATCAAATTTGCACATTGTTTGCGTTTATAATATCGACATGTTTCCCCTCGACTTCGGAAGAATTTATGATCAAATATGTGGATGACATGTCTGAGAATGTGGTGCATTGCGTTGTCAAACTTTGAATCCTACACTATAAATTACTGTAATAAGACATTGATCATGATAGATTATGTGTTTATTAATGGTAATACATATCTGTTGGAAGGTGGACGAACTTAAAATAACCACTAAACATACAAATCAACGTAGCACCAGTTTGGATTATCGTCAAAAACAGCACAGTTGCGGAGATTCTAGATATGGAAATTGATCATTTGAGATGAATAAACGCTGGCTTACAAGAGGTCTCTGGAGGCACTCAACACAATGTTAATAGATCTTCGGGACAACCAAAACGTTAGCGGTGGTGTCATGATTCTGTTTTCAGGTGATTTTTGTCGGACACTTCGAATTATTCCCCGATCAACTGACGAACTAAACGCATGCCTAAAATCATCTTATTTGGGGCGGCATGTATAGACACTCCAGTCAACAACAGACATGCGAGTGTTTTTGTAAAATGATCAATTTGAGATTCTGTTTTTAAATCAGGTTTTAGAAATTGGAAATTAACACCTTGACGGATTAATTACATTACCCAATGTCAACTATCTCAATGATTCTTCCCGAAGACTTGTTTTCTTACAAATCAGTTAACACAGCACTATGATTGAAAATTGCAAGGCAAATATATGCTGAAAACGCACAGATATACATTTTATTGGATTGGGTGCACATTCTATTAAACATTTAGTAGTGGAGCCATCGATAGAATGACGTGCATTTGCTTTGCGACACAATAGACTGAAAAATGTGTAAAATGTGTTTATTACCCGAAGTACTGGGTGGTCCTGATCGATCATTTTAAACATGCAATAGGTTTTAAATCGATTTGACGCCTTTTTGTTTATTGATATGATTATATACATATATTTATTATACCCTGAACCCATTGAAAATGGGTAAAACCAGTATAATGGTTTTGTGCAAAAGTATGTAACAGGCAGAAGGAAGCATCTCCGACCCCATAAAGTATATATATTCTTGATCAGCATCAACAGCCGAGTCGATATAGCCATGTCCGTCTGTCTGTATGTCTGTCTGTCCGTCCGTATGTATGAACGCGTCGATCTCAGAGACTATAAGAGCTAGAGACTCCAGATTTGGTACATAAGCTCGCCTAATCCCTATGCAGTTTGTTTTAAATTTTCGATACTTCCTCCCGTTTCCGATATACACATGTGATCGATAACAACAAAATCTTGAATTCAGAAATCTTTATTCAGTTGAAACATTAGACGAAATAATGATAATCTGTTAAAATTTTATTGAAATCGGTTGAAAAACAACGGAGATGTGGAGCATTGAAGTTAAGAAAGTATGCACTATACGCGCATACATACACACACATACACATACTTGCAAGCAGTGACTGTACGCGTTAAGTATAGGGTTCAGGGTATGGTCTAGTAGGGATTTCTGGACTAGAACCTTCTTAACTGTTTTTAAATGGGACTATTCTCACTAGTCGTAATGAAGGAATTGATATGAGAAGGAAATATGTAAATAAACAGCGGACATTTATTTTTAGTTTAAATTTCACATCATAATTATCCTAAAAGTTGAAATTTTTTCTTACTCTTTAAAAAACTTTCTATAAACGAATTCCCACTTTATGCATTGCTAGTTTGAGATTCATTTTATTTTTCTACAACAAACTGTTCATCGAACGCATTAAATTTAATAGTGAAGGCGTAAAAAAGGTTAATCATCCAGCTGCAACGCACACAAAATCTGTGGTATTTTATCGAGCATCCCATTACTGATAAGTGACACGTCAAGCACACACATGACTTAGCGCGTAAGTGCGGATAATTTTCATACACGTACTATGTTTGTGGTGTGTATATGCACCTCTGAGACATAAAGTAAGTTTAATTTTATGCAGCATTTGTTATTAATGTTCTTTGTCTAAGGGCAAAATTCTTTAATTCTTCCTTTGATTGCCTTACCTAATGTCATTTCAATATTTTCACTGGTGATAGGCAGTGCCCCAGGCGCGGTAGACGCTGCAACTGTTGACACGTAAAGTATGTGTAACACCTGTATTAAATAAAGAAAACATAATAATACATTCTTCAATTTAGCTGACGCCGGCTGAGGCGTGTGCGAGTAGAACACGTCGACTGACTTACCGCAAGAATGGTTAAGCACGAGCTAAGCAATGGTTTTGTTGATTTGGACATGTTAGTGCTGTTGTTGGGAGGCACGGCCTGTAGTTGGAAGCTTCTGCAATCTAAGAAATTAAATTTTATTTCACTCGTACATTAGATGGAATGAAAACACTGTCGACGTTTCGACATATATTATAATTAAAACAACTATAATGAATTGAGGATAAACAGTGTTGGGTAATATTCAAGTACTAGTTTCAAAAGTACTTGGTTCGTGTAACGAGTTCAAAGTGAAGTAAAACGATAAAATTGACTTCTGGCGCCAAACTACATAAAATAGATAAAGGTAAAGAATTAAATATTTTAGTCTTAATCTAGCATCTTTATCATCAACATAGTATTATTAAGAACACATGTACTTTCAACGAATTGAGATATTGATGACGGTGATAAATGGCAATCGTGAACTATCGATGGTAAATAGATAATAGAAAACAAGGTTGCAGCTACATGTAGAACGTTCATACTGTATTTACACTGAAGTCACTAATAATGCCTTAGTAACAGCGACAAAAAGTCTTTACATTTGCAAAAGGTCTTTTATTAATTATTGCTTTCGGCCAAAGCAAAAATATATACAAAAAATAATTTTTAAAATGCTTTCACATTTGTTTTGATTTTAATTCAGCTGATTTAGTAGCCGCCACTACCATAATTCAAAGTGGCGCAGGCATTTTAATAATATTTTTATTATCCTGCACACCGTCCAAGTTAAATTTAAGTATGACTTCATCGGGCATATTAAATTTCCAATTCTTGTGAACTATGAAGTTCTGTTTACTATTAGAAATGGGCTTATTTAAAAAGATGATTAGATTTAAAAAACTTATATCAACTACTTTATAAAGTATATATATTCTTGATCAGCATTTATAAAGTATAAATATTCTTGCTCAGCATGAACAGCCAAGTTGATTTAACGATGTCCGTCTGTATTTCAGATTTTTAAATTAAGCGCTCCTAATCCATGGGCAGATTAAACATTAAACATTAAACATTATCAAACTATCATACACACGATCCATTCCATTAAAAATTTGAAGTTTTAGATATTTTGAAACGTGTCTTAGAAATTATAGACAAAATATTAGAAAAGTGCACACAAACAATGACTGTAAGCCTGGTGTTTAGAGTTATGTCAATTGCGATGGAAGGGGCAGCTAACCACACAAAATATTTTGAATTGCCTTGAAAACAGTTTATTTTACATCATTCTGTTCAAACTACATCCATTGTAAATATTAAAGATAATATCGATATAATCGATTGTTGATGATTTTTTACAACAAATTTTTTTTTTTGTATTTTAGATGTACGAACATATTTTGGACCCCTTCGTCGAAAGCTGTGTATGCTCTTGATCTTAATTGGATTTTATTGATCTTTATTAGCATCAACTGCCTAGTCAATACAGCCAAATGTTTGTGTGTCTGTTTACCAGAACGTATTTTGGTTACTATGGGAGCTATAGACATCTGATTTGAAATATAAGGTCTTCTATCCCATAGGAGGAACAAATTTTATACAAATAATCGATCAAATTTTCGTTTCCGATATGCACGTTGCAACTAATTGCATTCAAGTTTCACGATATTCTTTTGAAAATTGCAGCGTATTGCAGTTCGCGCTTACACATTGCACTTAGTTGCTTACTACTTTTCGATATAGTTATATATTTATATGACCAACAGTATAAACTTTTTCAGGGGTGTGACAGAAAAGAGAGAGGAAGATTTAGGTTTTCATTAATTTTTTTTCGTAGCTAATAAGTAAAGCGAGAATTCACGCAAAGAGTTTCTACTATCCACAAATAAAAATTTTCCAAAATGTGTTATAAGTAAGATAATAATTATATTTTGGGGTTTATTTCTTGTAATCATTATAAAAAATATATATTATATATTAAAAATATTTTGGCCCGCAAGAAACATAAGTTGCATGACAGCCTTGTTACTTTGGCAACTGTAGGCGTTCGTTTTCATTTGAAAAGCTCAAAAGAACGAAGTTTCCCCTGTGCACCAAATATAAAATTATTCGATGCAGGGTTTATAAGAGACAAAAAATTAATACAAAAATGTGCTTCAAGCTAAACTTACGCATAAAGAAGAACAGATGAATTTTTTGTTTCAGTGAATGGACTACGGGCGTCCAACAAAGTGTGTATATAACATACGAGAAAAAATAAATGTACAAAATTGAATTAAATGCAATTTTGATTTTCTTACACAAATTTTATTGCTTAATTGCAAGAGTTGCCACCTCATAAAAAAGTTTTGCTGCAATATTAAATGTTCAATAAAATATCCACTGCTCCACCATGCGATAATGTTATCTTAAAGAACGAATTATGGCTAACCGAAAACGCTAACACCAAATGGCAAATTGTTTTAGAGATTAGTTAGAGATTTATTAAAATAAAAAATGAATTAAAAGATTTGTTAAGTTCAAAAATGTTTGTGCAATATTCAACTTAACTCGAAATTACCTTTCTAAAATGAAACGTCGATATGCGTTACACTTTTTATATTGCTTGAATTTAGCAAAACTCTACTCCTTCTACTTGAGAATTTAAAATCAGCTCGAATAGGACTCTGTCACACCTAAAATCAGCTCGAAGTTGGTTTTTTGTTGTTAAAATTAATATAATTTTTTCAAGTGTATGAAAACAATAAATAAATAAGCTGAAGGATATTGAGCCGAAACACCTTGAAGTCAATTATTCAATAATAAAGTAAATAACACAATCTAAATGAACAGCTGCCTTTTAAGTGTAATAATCGTCAACTTCATTCAACGAATTTAATTTATGAACTTTGCTTGTGTTAAAATACTTAAATTTAGAGACATGTGCTTCAGTTAATTATTCTACCAATCGCACCAGCCGCTTATGTCTAACCGGTTGTATATTTCGTTGAGGTGGCTATTCGGTACATCGATTCTCAAAAAGTCAGAATCGATCTTTGACCGAAGTAAAAGAAATCGGTTTTATCGATGTTGAAATCGATACCTTTCCTCCTCCTATATATGTGGTATTTCTATATCTACATATGCATATGCAACAGAATTGCAAATGTTTGTTTTTATTGGCTGACATTTATGGAGTTAATGGTGCTAAATAACGAAGAAAACAACGAAACGCGTTTTTCTATTTTGTTGCAAATAGCAGTTATCTAAAGGCACTCGTTATTTGGACTCTTTTTTAGCTTAGCAATGTATGTATGTTTGTAGGTTTTTTTGGTGATTTTGTTTTAAATATATTCAAGAATTATAATGTTTATCAAATACAGTTTACAATTTAATCGCAATCGCTTGGTAACAATATTTAATGCATATTCTAATTTTTTTTTCTCAAACTGCTTTTGTTGTATTTACGTGCTTTTTCTTAAGAAAATATGTTTTCAAGTAAAAATGTACAATTGCTCTTACTTAGCCCATTATCTACAGTGACAACCATTCCATAAAAACATGATTTCTTCACATATAGTATACGTATTAAGTACTTTGAATGTTTAAATGTATTGTATTTAGATTTTTTGCCTTATATAGATTTGTTTTAAGTTTCTTTGTGTGAGTGTATGTCGGCCTTTTTTTATATTCCCACTGTGCCGTGGTACTTATTAGAAGATACCAGGTATTCGACCCCTTAACAGTCGACACGACATTATTGTTGTTTTTGTGCACAAAACAAGTTTGATTATAAAATATTATTAAGTCCAATTAAAATTTAGTACTAAAAAGTTATCAGTTTTTTTTATATAAATTTTTATTTTGGATTGTAATTGTAATTATGACTTAGAAAAAGAATAACTTTTTAAAAGCATAACCAAAGCACTCTTTTGATATTTATCTGATAACAAAAAAAGCTAAAAATTCTAGAGCTCTACGCTTAAGGGATATACGCTCTAAAAATCCTAAAAATTACGCATTGTCATTGTATTTAATCGTGTATGCGCGCAAATACACATATTGTCTGCCCTTAGCACTGCGTATATATTCGGCAATTCTTGTACGATTTGCACAGATAACAAAATAGCAATTTGAGTAATTTTCAACTGATTTGTATTTATTTTAGTGAACACGATCCCGATTGTCAAACTTTTGACAAAAGTGAAGGTAAACGCCAAAAAACATATTACCGGACAAACTAGTCTTATCTTTAAATTTACTTTTTGAAAAAATGTATATATTATTCGTATCTTATGAATATGGGTCTGGTAGTGTATGATTTAGACTTTAATTTTTAAAAAAATAAATAAATAAACTGAAATCCCTCAAGATCACGGTCTGCGTTTCGAAAACATGTTTCCAATTTCCTGATTTAAAAATTCTATTGCCATAAATATCATGTGCATCATGTACGCAAATACGAAAAGAGATCTCGATCATTTAAAACAAACTTGTACAGCTAATGGTTTAGGAGAGCATATTTTCCAAATCTATGTAATATACGGACAGACAAACATACGGGCAGACAGACATGGCAATACAAACTCGTTTGTCTATTATATACATTTACAGAATATAATTTTACTCTACTTTTACTGTGAAAATTATCCTAATACATTTGCTAACGTGAACTTATTCAATAATTTAATGTAATCCCGTGCAGTGAACCCACAAATAATAAAAGGTATAAACTTATAATTGCAGTCGCAACCCACAATGTCAGATGGATCGCCGCCCCCATCGATTTGTTTTATACGAGCCGCGGAGTCTTATCCAAAATCAAAAATGGAAAAAGAAGACTCGCAGTTGATGCTTCCCTTTCAAGAACGTAGGAGATTATATATTTTGTATTTTTTTAAATTTAAACTAATACTATCTTAAATTTGTTCTTCACAGTTGCCGGCGAGTCAATAAAATACTTAGGACGAACTGATGATGGTGTTTTAGCTATTTCGAACTATCGCATATTTCTATCAAAAAAATCGACCTCATTTAAGACATCTGTACCGCTAGGTCTGATTGAATCCGTGCAAGTGCGTGATCTATTTCAACTGGTTCTTAATTGCAAAGATGCCAGTACTGTAAGGTGTTCATTTAAATCGACTGAGCAATGCTTAGAATGGCAGCGTCGCATTCATTTGCTAATTGGTGTTCCTGAAGCTTTGGAAAAGGTATTTGCTTTTGCATTTTACTCTTGGACGTGCGACATTATCGGCATCAAAGAATTTGCTGCAACATCCAATGGGATCGGCCCCACAGTTTATGCAACCAGCGAGCATTTACATCGATTGCAGCGGGATATAAGGTACGAAGGCGATTTTGCAAATGAAGTTACTCGTCTAGGATTTGATTTAAAAGGATCTTGGCGTATCTCAACGGCAAACACAGACTTCAAGCTGTGTCCTTCGTATCCACAAAAACTACTTGTTCCGTGCTGCATCACTGACGAAATGCTATACAACATAGCAAACTTTCGGGGATCGCGGCGATTACCGGCTGTTGTTTGGCGGCATCAAAAGTCCGGAGCTATTCTGGCACGCTGTAGTCAACCGGAAGTTGGCTGGCTAGGATGGCGTAACTATAAGGATGAGCAGCTGCTTAAAGCTCTGACAGATGCTTGTGCGTTTGACAGAGGTGAAAACGCGAGAAGGCAGGATAGCAATACCAAGGTAGGACCTACCTTATCTGGAAAAAGCTCTACTTCGTTGGAGGACTCGTCACACGAAGAAATTTCTTTAGACGAAATCAGGGTATGTTAATTAAACAATTTTTTTTTATTCCCTGAACCCATTGAAAATGAGTAAAAAGGGTATAATGGTTTTGTGCAAAAGTATGCAACAGGCAGAAGGAAGCATCTCCGACCCCATAAAGTATATATATTCTTGATCAGCATCAACAGCCGAGTCGATATAGCCATGTCCGTCTGTCCGTCCGTCCGTCCGTATGTATGAACGCGTCGATCTCAGAGACTATAAGAGCTAGAGGCTCCAGATTTAAAACATAAGCTCGCCTAATCACTAGGCAGTACAAGTTTGTTTTAAATTTTCGATAACTCTTCCTGTTTCCGATATACACATGTAATCGATAACAACTGACTGTATGCGTAAATTATAGGGTTAAGGGTATAGTCTAGTCGGGATTTCTCGACTAGAGCCTTCTTACTTGTTTGTATTCCCTGATGCTAAAGGTGAAAAGTATTGAAATATATTTTTTTTATGATCTGGACAAAGTAGGGTGCTACCAGCACTGAGGGGTTGGGAAAAAAAAATGTACTATGTAGGTTAGATTGTTATATAAATCACATAAGATCCGAAAGAGGTTATGGATAGCATAGTTAGAATAACAAGTTTGAAGAGATATAGGTAAAATATTTTTAGTATTTCTGATCGGAACTGCAAAGCTAATTTGATTTATTAATTCAGAGGAATCAATTTCCCATTAATTAGTTTGTGGAAAAAGCTAATTCCAAGCATTGTTCTAGCATCAGAAAGAGAAGAAATTTTTATTAGTAAAAGTCTACTATGATGAGAAGGTAAGTAATGGTATTAGCAGCAATTGGTTTTGCACCGTTTCTATTCTATCCTGTATTTGGGATACCATATACAAAATCCATAGAATCGGTCGTACGAGAGAAATATACAAAGTTTTTGTTATGTAGGGGCGTCGAATTCCAAGGCACCTTATGCTCGATTTGTAATGGCAAAGATATGCTCGTCAAACTTAAGTTTTGGGTCCATTAGGATTTGGATGTCCTCAACCCATTCAATCCAATCAAGTGGTTTCTTATACAGAGTATAGATATTAAAAAATGGCATTCGTATATAAATAGGCATCACTTTGCATTGTACTGCAATTAAATTTTAATATATTTACTCTACGCCAAGTTTGAAAGTTGTCTAAATCACTTTGTAGCTTATGACCAGAAGAGTTGCCGCCGATGTGCATAATTTTACATCATCAGCCTACATCAGCACCCGAGAGTGATTTATTAAAAAGTGTAAATAATAACGGTCCAAGGTTACTTCTGTGAGGAACACCAGAAGTGACCTGAACCGCTTTGGAATTTTAGGATCTTTAGTCCAAAGAATAAGACTGTTAAGAAAGCCCAAAACTTTAAGTTTATGAATTAAAAGAAAGTGAAAACCTTACTGAAATCAGTGTAAATAACATCAGTTTGCATTTTATCTTGAATGCCCTTTATAACAAGTGATGTGAATTTTAACAAGTTATGGGTAGTAGATCTTTGTTTCTTGAATCCCTGCTGTCACGGTGAAATAAAAAATTTGAAAAGATGTTGAAGATTAGAGGTTATTTATCTAAAATTTAAAAATAAATATATATATATATATATATATTTTATGAAGAATTTAACCAAAAAACAATAAGTCTGATATCAATTCCCAACTAATAAGTATAAAGACAGACAACCAGCATTATCTTGATGAACAAAAATTTTCCAATTATCGTATCCATAAAAAACTTTACTCCTCGTTTAGGATATATTTAAAGCATTAAAAAAATACTCTTGAAAAAATTGCATAATTTGTTGTTTGTTTTTTGGCCTGTAACAAAAAGTAGCTCCGTGGATGTAAGTTCATTTTATTATACTTTGCCAAAGATTTGTTTATTATTCGCAAAAAACTGATTAAAAGAGTATGGTATGGCTGGTCTTGCAGATAATACTAGTCATTTCAAATAGATTTTTGGTTGGTAAATTATGTTATCCATAACCCCTGAAAATCTATAAGAAGTTTTTAATTTACTCCATTGATTATAATTTTATTTTTTTGGGTGGTATAATTAAATGCATGTATGAATTTACATATTTCTTACACATGTGTTTAATAAAATATTTTTTGTTAACTAAAGTTGAAATACTGTTAACTTATGCTTATGGACTAGCCCATTGTAAAAATATATGCAGCTCGATTCGTTTGGTTTAAAACAAGTTATTACCAAAAATATTCGTACACATAAACTTATTTCTCTGAGGTAGTTTTTGTCAATTATTGCTAACAGATAAACCATAAAAAATAAACTTAAATTTTATTTTATTTTAAAGAAAATCCTTATCGTGGATGCACGCAGCTATACGTCAGCCGTTACAAATAGAGCGCGTGGCGGGGGTTGTGAATGTATAGAATATTATCCGTGCGCCGAAATAGAATTTATGAATTTGGGAAATATACATGCTATACGTAAGAGCTTTTTCGCTATTCGACAGCTATGTGCTTCATCTCCAGATGACCCCAAGTAAGTTTATAACTTAAAATATTTTAGCTGTAATTTAATACAATCTTATTACTTCAAATAACAGTTGGTTTGGGCAATTGGAAAAAACTATGTGGATGCAGCATTTATCGGGTCTATTGGGAGCTACAATGACGGTTGTTCATACAATTGAAAACAATGGCCGACCAGTGCTAGTACATTGCTCTGATGGGTGGGACCGCACACCGCAGATCGTGGCAACAGCCCAAATTTGTCTGGATCCATTTTACAGAACGGTTGAGGTACGCAGGATTTATACTAAGTAAATTATAAATTCAAATAACATTGCATTTGTTTGAAGGGCTTTCGAGTATTAGTTGAACGTGAATGGTTGAGTTTTGGGCACAAGTTTGCTGATCGCTCCGGAAACGGACCTAATTCGGATGAGGTTAACGAGCGTTGTCCAGTTTTCCTCCAATGGCTCGATCTGATTCACCAAATACACAAACAGTACCCTTGCAGCTTTGAGTTTAGCACAGGTTACCTGGTAAAGCGTCTTGAGTGTGTCAAATGCATATTTAAACATTGGATTTCTTCTAGATTAAGCTGGCCCAGCACTCAATGTCATGTCTGTTTGGTACCTTTCTCTGCAATTCGCTTAAGGAACGCATTGAAAATTCTGTCTTTGAAAGAACTTTTTCAGTATGGTCATTTTTAGCAGATTCAATATACAGGAATCCCCTCTATAAGCTTGAGACTGAAAAGGTATTGTCAAAAAAGTATACATAGTTATTTGTATAGTAGCATTTTTGTTTTTCCAAAAGGTACTGTGGCCAGCACATAGTGTGCGATTTTTACATTTTTGGTCTGATGTATACCTTGGTTGTTTGGGAAACAAAAACGGTATCGAGGTTCCTCCACAAAGCAATGAACGACAAAGTGTTCACATAGTTAAGGGTAAGCCATAAGAATTTATTCAATAGTATGATTTATTATTAGTTTAATCGATATTCGATGGTTTTTTTTTTAGGCACGACTTCGAAAGCCCGTTCAACTGAGAATATATCAAAAAATGAGTTGTCTCAGAGCACGATATCAAGAAGATCGAGTGATCCCAACTTGACGCTAGATTTAATGTACGTTACGTATGCCAACCCATCAAACTTCAACTCAATTATTTTTAATTTCCATAATTTCAGGACGAAGGATGGCTTAAATCACAATGCAGGCAGCAATTCTATGTTTGACATTCGATTGGAAGGAAAGGAATGCCTAACTAAGACGAAGCATCTTTTTGAACGCAACTCCGAATCCGAGGATAGGTGCGATAGTTTTAAACTCGGCGAGGAAGCACTAAATGAATCCAAAAAGTTATTTCCTGAAATAAAGGTTGAGAAGACTTCTGCTTTAGTTCAATGTGATATATATAACGATGAGTCCTCATCTTTAAACGGTAAGATAAGCAAGCAGTGCTTTAACTCTAAGCTCAGAAAACATACCCCTTTTGAACCCTAATCGGTAAATTACCTTATATGTTTACTATGGCTTAATATAAACTTATTTTTTTTTTATATAGATCAAGCTAGCTTCATTTTTGAAGGAATAAGTAATAAGAGCCAGATTGTGAATCAAGTCCAATGTCAAATTGAATTTTGTACAGATACATTAACGCGTATTGAACCTACACAACAAGTGAAATCAACCAAAATATCAAAAGACAACAATGTGCCTTCAGAACGCGATGCGGACATCTTCATACTCCAAGAAAAAAAAACCGAAGAAAAATGTCTTGCGCATACCAATAAGATTAGTCAAAGTTACAAAAACTTACCTCAAGTTCACATTAAGCCCAAAAATCTGCGATATTTTCAACAGAATGTCAACGCAAATGTGGAAAAAAACAATGTTTTTGATTGCCACCTGGATGACCTTATTTTTACAGAAAACACAACTACTGATCACAGCTCCATGGAAGCAAATGCGAATCATACTAAATATGATTATGGAACATTGTCGGCAGCCGATTGCAGCAGGAATAGTGACACCCCCTTCGCGTCACCTAAAAATCAAAAATTTTATTGTAATTCGCATAATACGTTTTTAAATTTTAATGAGTCCACGACCGATAACAAAATGCAAAGGAACATGCTCTGGTCGAGCCTAAATCATGAGAACTTAACCTCAAAATACACAGATAATGAAAGGTAAATGCGATGCACTTTAAATTATATTTATGACTCGAAAAATTCAATGAATTCTGTATGTAAGTGTAGTGTACTCCACCTACCGACACCCGGAGAAATTTCATTACCTTCGACACCACATGGATTAGAAGAGCGAACACAGTTTACCATATCGTGTCCGGATGGCTTAACACACGGCTTAAGTGAAAAAAACATTCGACTACACCAAATCTTTCAGGAGCATAAGGTAAATTTTGTGTGTTTAGGAGTTAATTAACATATTACTCAAAATAAATTATTTTTTATACTCAGAACTCACTGCAAATTGGTAAAAAGTGTATAATGAAAGAAAGCAAATGCATGTAAAAGTGGTCATTTTTGACGCCACTGAGCATACACGTTCTTTATCAGCAACAACAACTTAATCGATATAGAAATGCACGAGGTAGAAATTGATTTTAGATAATTATTTACCCGCACTATTATTATATTATATTATATTAACAGTGCGACTAATTTTCCTTTTGTACCTACATAGTTTGTTTAAAAACTGAAGTCGAAGTAGCAAAAGTTGTGACATTTTCGCTTTTAACTACGTTCGTGAACGAAAGATATGCAAGGCATATTCAATATATAACTCTGAACCCATTAGATGGAGACAGAATGAAGCATCGCCGACCCCATAAAGTATATATATTATTGATCAGCATCAACATGTCCTTCTGTCTGTATGTATAAACGCGTCGATCTCAAAGACTATGAGAGCTATAGCCAGATGTGGAACATGAGCTCGCCTAAGCCCTAGGCAGTACAAGTTTGTTTAAAATTATCGATAACTCATCCCGTTTTCGATAACAATAAGATCTCAAATTTGGAAACCTTGGAAATTTTCTTTGAAACTATAGACGAATAATGTAATCGGCTGAAAAACACCGGCGATAAGGAACATTGATGTTAAGTGAAGTATGCAATGTACGCGTATCCACACACACATATATACTTGCAAGCACTGACTTTACGCGTTAAGTATATGATTTAGGTTATCTTCTAGTCAGGATTTAGGACAAGACTTGATTACATTTTAAATTCATCCTATATCACCCAAAATTATTCCTCACCATAAATGGATAGCTTCACGACATTCAGGTTTTAGATCTAGCACCAGACGTTCTGTTTTTTTCTACGTTTCGGCAGAAGCCCAACCCAAGCCTAAAAAAATCTCCGGATCAAGTAAAGGATTATTTTAGTTCCTTTCATCCCTTTTGTCAAGGATGGAGCCCTCCAAAATGGCACGATCCTTGGCTTGTAAGACACTGGGTCCCATACACGTCACTTACCACGTACATATCAATCGAGATTCTGGTGTTTGGTCTTGTGATCTTCGCACCAACCCCTTGATCCATTTTTGATCCCTCCGTGAACCACTGCAAGTTCATGGGATCACTAAACGAGTTTCTAATATCCCATGAACAGAATTGTTTTTTAAAGTGCTGACATGAACAATATCGTTAGTCAGTAACCTATTAACGAATTCTATGAACTCTTAAAAAGACTTCTACCGGCTCCTTCTTGTATATGATCATGCAGCGGAGTCAATGCAATGATTTTTTTCTGTGGCTTGAAACACCCGTCAGAGATACTTACACAAGCCGTTGCTGCATTTTGGGCCACCAAACAAGAGCAGCTTAGGTCCTTATAGGCCTTGATATAAGCACATAATGAAGTAAAGACCTCACCTCAATAAGATAAGTTCTCCTAGTAAGTAACCATAATAAAACCAGTGGCAAGATATTTATTATCTGTTAAAATTCAATCGATATCGGCCAAGAAACACTAAAAGTATTAAATATTTAAGCTAACTCCATGCAAGCTGTTTCCATATACGTATACAGACACACTTACTTACACACAAGCAATGAGTATACAAGTGAAGACTGGTGTTCAGGGTATTTCCTAGTCGGACGTTATCGACTAAAGCTGTATCTGTTTTTTTATTCAGTTGGATTAAAACTCCATAACCAACCATGTACTAGACTGCACTCTCTTGGTTTTTGACGTGTTGAATACGTGTCTGAAGTCCGAATATGCATTCGAGATTCGATTTCAACAAAAATTTCAGACGTTGTCATTATTTCGTCAAACTTTAAACAAACTTGTACTGCCTAGGGATTAGGCCAGCTTATGTTCCAAATCTGGAGTCTCTGAGATCGACGCGTTCATACATACGGACGGACTGACGGACATGGCTATATCGACTCGGCTGTTGATGATGATCAAGAATATATATACTTCATGGGGTCGGAGATGCTTCCTTCTGCCTACTACATACTTTTGCACAAAACCATTATACCCTTTGACCGAATTGGATGAGCCATATTAATTACTAATTAAGAGTTCGAAAATTTACCAATTAAGTAATAATAAGGGTACAAAACCCAGATTTGCCATCCCTATTCAAATTTTTAGCATGTCAAATACCTTAACGAAAGTATAGTCAATTTCTTTTTAGAAAATGTTGTCATGATGTAGTACAAAAACTGTAATTTTACTTTTATTTCAGTTACGGGAGGAGGCCCTTTTGCACGAAATTCATGGCATGCGTTTGACGTTATTACAAAAAGGATGTCCAAGCTGCAATAACATTTTATCAACTAATATAGAGCATGTAATTATGTCTACGTTTTAAAACTATATTTTACAAAAAAAAAATACGCCTACACAAGGGTATATATTAACCAATGTACATACATATTACATGCTAATGGACGTAAGCAACCAGCCTCGCGGAAGAAGACTGTTTATAAAAATATTTACATTTTTGCAAAACATTATTCTACTTTAAAATTTTTTGACACCCTGTAAAGATGAATGAAACACTGAATTGAAACTGCAAATATCTGGGTCTGTGTTTGTGTCAGACAAATGTACACTATTAAAGGCTATGACCACTGGTAGCTGTTAAAATTTTGCCAGTTTCGATTTAAGTTTTTTAATTTCATCGATTTTATACTAATAGTAACGTTCTTAATGACAGGACAATTTTTTTTTCTCGTCACTGCGCACTCATACCTCGAAAATGTGTCAAATTCTATATCTTCTTCAATATTATTGCTAGAGTTACCACAACTGAATAGTTAATTACATTAAATATTGAGCCACACCTGAACACTGCAGTCCAAAGGCACTATCAACTTTACGTGTTTTGAACCCCAGACAAAATTGTTGCTTGCGCTAAGTGGGGTTCAAAAACTTTGGTTTTCTCAAAGCAACAATCACCTGTTGTCCTTATATTGCTACAGCTCTAATGGTGTGACCAGAACCAATCGATCGAATAAGCTGTTTTTGCTGTGTTTTGCCAATAAATTTATAAAACATTTCTTGCGTTGAATTATGCTGGAAGTTCCAAAAGATCTTAAGAAAATCAATGTTCCGTAGCTTAAAAACATTTGCTTGTATATATTGTTGAGGTAAAAAAATATGTTTTGGAAATAATAAGAGTGATGCGGTGTCCCGAAAGCAGAAGGTCTATGCTTCTCATGTTATTTAAATATCATAGTAATGCACTACTTTGCTGAATAAATGGCCACTTTTCTGACTGCATAGCAATTTCGTGTCATATTGCAAAGCCTGATTCCCGTTTACAATCCCATATATGATTAATTGAAACCTAATAGAAGTTTATTTACTTTGAAAGGACACTTGATTACTAATCCTTAAAACATTTTACATTGACCTGAATCATTGAACAAATTAGCTATCATCAAGATCAATAAAATATTTAAGTTTCTCCTTGTATTCTCTCGATAACAACAAAATTGAATTTGAACGGTGTTTGAAACATTAAACAAAATAATGACAATGTGCGAAATTTTTATTGAAATCGGTTGATAAACAACGGAGATGTGGAGCATTGAAGTTAAGAAAGTACTTGCAAGCAGTGACTGTACGCGTATTTTTTAGTTTTTCCAAAGATAACTTAGAATTTTGATAGAAGGCTTCAAAAATAATATTCGTTAAAACACACCCTAATAATAACCTTTTGCGCTTTTCACCGTTTTTTGCAATTACAATGAAGAAAAACATTCATTGAAAATGGGTAAAAAGATATATTGGTTTTGTGCAAAAGTATGTAACAGACAGAATGAAGCATCTCCGACCCCATACTTTATATATATTCTTGATCAGTATCAACAGCCGATACGATATGGCCATGTCCGTCTGTATGTATGAACGCGTCGATCTCAGAGACTATATGAGCTAGAGATTCCATATTTGGAACATAAGCTCCCCTATGCGGTACAAGTTGGTTTTTAGTTTCGATAACTCTTCCCGTTTCCGATATACACATGGAACTATAATCAATAAAATTTGGAATTTTGAAAACATTAGACGAAATAATGGCAGAAATTATTGAAACCAGTTGCATAATTTTGAAGTCACTTCGATGAAAGCGTCTTTAACAGTTAGAATACGTTTATAAGTGTTGTTGTTTGTTGACTCTAATGGTCCTAGAAAATTGATGTGTTAGTCACCTTTTTACATCGGATGTAACAAACTTTCTTGTTTGCTTCGCATGTTATTAACAAGAATGCAAGGTATGCAGCAATGTGTATATTTTGTTTTTTGCTCTCAATTTTTGATGTAAATTAAAATTTACAGCGAAGTGATCTGTATCATGGGCATTACTTACTATTTGTCTTTGTATATGTTTAGGAACTACGATCAGTACTGTGTCGTCACTAGTTTGTAGTTTGCCTTTTTCAAGTACTGGGTTCTACGCTTGTTCGATGCCTACCGATGGGTTTTCGTCGCTTATAATCAATATAAGATTTAAATGTTATTTTATTTTGTTGTTCCAGAATTTTTCGACGTATTGCTCAACGCATGTATTGTTACTGTTTTCCCTGTTCGTTATGACTAATCAAGTGGAATTTAGTTTTAAATAAGAAATTATATTTTTGTGGTTGGCGCGTGCTCATACATTTGTGTGAAAACGCACATGTGCCAAACCGAATTTGAAAAGCGGTGGGTGCAAATACATGTCGAGAAAACTGTCTTCGTGTTTCCAGTTAGTAATAAGCGTTACAGAAATGAAGTATGAGAATACCGAAGGAATATTATGAAAATGTTGACAAAACCTGAAAGGATGTCGGTGAAATAATAATAAATTAATAAGCGGTGAAATGAGACAGGGAATAGGAAAGTTAATAACCAGAGGTTCAGGTTTCAAACCCTTGGACAAAAACTCGCATAGGTACCAAAACTGGGTTTTGGTTTGGTTCCAAATATGTGCGTTTTATCGATTTGGAGCTTGAGGTGTATTGACTAGTTATCGATATCCCAGCGCCCTTACATAGACATTTGTCTGCCGCAGATATTTGCAATTTGCAAGCCACTAAGGGCTTAGAATAAACGCGTTTTTATACAGATAGATGAACATGCAGATAAACATTATGACATTGCACCGATTATAAAAGGGTATTGTTGGGTGGTAAGAACATTTTTTTTTTTGGAAGAGGTGGTTTCAGGCAATTTTTACCTTTTTACCTTTTTACCTTAATGCAAGCAGAAGGCACTGCCACATGCACTCATGTAATATTCCCAGTTATCACTGGAGTCAACATCAATATAAGACCTTTTCATAAATGTGCTCATTTCGTGTAGAGCTTATAAAATTAAAAGGGGGAAAAAAGGCTTTAGTCGAGAACTGGACCGTAGATTTCCAACGTAAAGTCGTTGGCTGTGTGTGTGATGACTAAACTTCAATCTCCGGTATTTCTCAACCGACGTCGATTAAAATTCTCAGATTTTATTATATTATCCATAATAGTTTATAAATAACTTTTGATAATTTCCCAACTTAATATTTTATTGTTTTCAATCAATATCGTATTTTAAAACAAACTTGGGGCATACGAGAACTTAAACTTAAATCTTAAGTATCTAGCTCCTATTGTCTCTGAGATCGACACATACAACAGAGGAAGGACAGAAAGAAATACGGATTTGCCTATATCGACTCGGCTGGTGATGCCGATGAATAATATATATACTTAATACAAAAACCCTTGGTTCAAACACGTTTTACAAAATAAAAACAAAAACAATATATATTTCCATGCTATTGCCAGTATAACCTTGCCTTCATTTTCGAAGGAGGGGGACTTACAAAAAAAAAAAACAGGAAAAAAGTATTATGGTTTTATGCAAATACATGAAACAGACAGAAAGAAGCATCTCCGCCCCATACAGTATATATCGAAGATTGACCGTACAATGACTTTGGTCTAGTGTCTGGGTTTCAGGGTATCTTCTCGTCGAGCTTTTCGACTAGAGCCTTCTAACTTGTTTATAATGAAATTTATACTGAGTTTAAATGCAATCGGACGGAATTTAAATTTCTCCCAAACAATGTGACCCCCTATTTTCCACCAAACAAATTTTGCAATTTGTTGGCATTTTCATGAAAATCTTTGAAAATTAGTTATCTCAGTGGGATATGAAAGATCACATATATTCAACCCTGTTTTGGGTGAAAGTCCTCGAAATGGTATCCGATTTAAATTGATTTTGTTTAATAAATTTTTTAATGTATCTAAGAGCCTGTTAGACAAAATAGTTTCATACTACAAACAGAATTCGAAAATCCTTTCTTCGTACTTAATAATAAAATAAATATCTCTCCAGTCTGTACGTTAATGACCAATTGTCAATAATTTTTGCTACCAATTAATGCTTCTTCATCGGTCGTTTTTGTCATGAAAATGGTTTCTGTTTGTCTATTTCTTAAGGAAAATGGATCGGATATTGTTGAAAACGCATCAACGTGTTCTTGGGAAGCCGTAGAAGAACATATTGGAGCATCGTCACATGCCACTTCGTCAATGCAAGAAAAAAAACCTTCAAGTGCTCTTTGGGTACCAGATTACGCCGTTTCACGTTGTTCCAAGTGTCAAATTGAATTCTGGCTTGGACGAAGAAAACATCATTGTCGGTGCGCATTTCTTATTTTTTTTTATTGTATTTTTATATCATACTAAAACTATTTATAGAAAAAAAAAAAGTAAACTTTTATAGCACGGTAACTTTGCCGCATCTAACAAAAGTACTTAGAATATTAATATTAAATTATTTGATTCTACCCCGAACCCATTGAAAATGGGTAAAACGGTTATAATGGTTTTGTGCAAAAGTATGTACCAGACATACTGAAGCATTTCCGACCCCATAAAGTGTATATTCTTGATCAGCATCAACAGCTGAGTCAATATAGCCCTGTCCGTCTGTTGGTCCGCTTGAATGCGTCAAGCTCAAAGACTATGAGTGCTAGAGACTCCAGATTTAGAACATAAGTTCTCCTAAGCAAGTACATACAGTGGCCTACGATTTTGGACTGTTCCACAAAAGAACAAAGGAACAAAAAAAAAATTTTCGGATTTGAAGCAAAACAGATTTAAAGCTATTATTAAGCAACAACGAGGCCACAGACAATGCTTATTTAAAGTTTTCGTATACAAATAAATAGTTTGTTATTTTCTTACTTTCCTATATTAATTTCCTTACTTGTTATATTAATAAGTACATATTTACATTAATTTTCGATTAAAATGTTAAAATTTTTTTTTGTTTCTTTTTTTTCACAGGTTATGTGGCGAAATTTTTTGTGCTGATTGCTCGGAATTTTGGGCACCATTACCGTCAGAGAAGCTTTTTAATTCAGTAAGACTATGCGGTGCTTGTTATACAACTGTTATAACGCAACTACATGATTGTCGTTCTTCTTCTGAACCCATTTTAAATGATGTGGAAAAGCTTTCTAAAAGCTCTTAAGAATAATTTTTCATTTACTTTAGGCGCATATGTATATGTAATATAATTAAATATTTATTGCAAATTGTAAATATTTACTGCATTTAAAAACTCAAAAATTAATTGCGAACTTATAAAAACACATGAAATTATAAAAATTCTGTTTTTAACAATAGTAAATTTAAATTCAAGTCAAGAAAACGGAAATCGATATTTTTATTTATGGGGGAGCCTTTGTTTCTGCCTGACATCCATCAATGTTTTCCTCCTACAGCTGAAGAAGTGTGCGTGTGGCAGCAGATGACCACGCAAATCAGGCAACATGAGTTCAAGAAATACAAAGAAATTTTTTTTACCTCATTGTTGAGTAATTATTGACAGCTATAATGGTTTTGTGCAACAGTATGTAATAGACAGGAGGAAGCATCTTTGACCCCATAAATATATAAATATTCTTGATCAGCATCGAACCTCGAGTCGATATAGCGTGTGTTCGTCCATCCATATGTATGAAGGCATCGATCTCAGAGACAATATACGCGTACACACACATACTTACAAGCACTGACTGTACGTGGAAAGTATAGGGTTCAGGGTATAGTCTAGTCGGGATTTCTCGACTAGAGCCTTCTTACTTGTTAAATTAGAAATCCCCTACAGACCTGTTTCCTACTCCCACCTCCAGCCACGTCTTAAGCAGCTTAGGCATTAGAACTCGCTTCTGTGATTAGCAGCTTTTGGACAAATAGTAAACGAACAAGCAACTAAACATAGCACACAAACAATAAATTTAAAATATACTGTGACATCACTTTTTGTTTTGTATGGTTTTCATTTTATTTTATTTAACTATCTATCTTTTAGATAAGTTTTTTTTTTAAATGTATGTATGCCCTTAAAGGGAAATCAAAAAGGGTGGTGCCTTTTAATTTGGCTACGCTGAGTACTAATAGAATAATAGCTAAGTGGTTGTAGTGTGTCATATATATAATTTTGCGTCACCTCTTCGGAGACAGTGGGAATTCTGAGGTCCGTGTGGATCTCCAGATCTCGACCACTCTATGCTTTGGAATCTCTGCAGAAGGTCAATGTTTGGTGTTGTGGTTATACCACATAGCTGGATCCCGTAAGTTTAAGGGCAGACTTATATAGAGCAATTTCTACCTTAGGTCGAGTTGAGATCTACGTCTGAGGTCAAGCTTCATTTTCGTAATCCTTATGGTAAGCTGATTTCGCTACGCTTCTAAGTGTGTAGATCTTGTTAGCTTCCTGTCCAGGATTAAACCAAGGTATATAACTTTGGGAAACTGGTGGGCAGGTTTGTAGTCTTGTAGCAAAAGTAGTCCCCACAATGTTCCATCTTTTGAGCCAGGGCTCAAGACAAGACAGCTGAGCTTGTATAAGCTGAAGCGTTTGTATAGTAACTTTATATGGCCAGGAATGCTGTGTCGTCTGCATAAGTGGCGATAACCATATCATGTCTGTTATGCACGGGAAGGTCTGATTTGTATAGCACAGACAGACTTTGTATGGCAGACTTCGGACTCGGATGCATCACATCTAACATAAAAAGTTCGCATATGTGGGTGTGATCTGAGCTTCAGGAAACATGGCGTTGGGAGAACGAGCTTGAGCTTGTGAAGGAGTCCTGAATGCCAAACTCGGTTAAAGGCCTGTTTGTCGTAGCGGAGCAGAATTGCTGTCTTCTTGCTGTCCCCTGAAGCCAAACTGGTGGGCTGAGATGAGGTTTCCGTCATTCAGGACTGGCAGTAGTCTGACTTTTAATATTATTTTCAATATCTTAGACAGAATCGCCAGTAAACTGATGGGACGGTATGAGGCCGGGTCCTGTTTAGGCTTCCCTGGCTTGGGTATTATTATAATTTCCATTTAAAAGGGAAGTGGTGGACCATAATGATACCGTTGTTTCGCAAAAGTCCATGCTGTCTCTTCGTGTGATAGGCACCACAAACTATATACTTGTATATGGTAGCCCAAATACAGGATTCATGAGGATAGAATACAATCGGTGCAAAAACTATTTCTGCTCAGAGGACTTAACTGGGACAATAACATTAACTTACCTTCTTACCATAGTAGACTTTTACTAATAAATCTTCCTTCTCTTTCTAATCGCAGAACAATGTTAGGAGCAACCTTTTTCCTCAATGTAATTAATGGTGAAATTGATTCTTCTGAATAAATCAACTAAATTAAAATCAGAAATACTTGCAATTTTTTTACCTATAAATGCTGCATCCACATAGTTTTTTCCAATTGCCCAAACCAAGACAAGACAGCTGAGCTTGTATAAGCTGAAGCGTTTGTATAGTAACTTTATATGGCCAGGAATGCTGTGTCGTCTGCATAAGTGGCGATAACCATATCATGTCTGTTATGCACGGGAAGGTCTGATTTGTATAGCACAGACAGACTTTGTATGGCAGACTTCGGACTCGGATGCATCACATCTAACATAAAAAGTTCGCATATGTGGGTGTGATCTGAGCTTCAGGAAACATGGCGTTGGGAGAACGAGCTTGAGCTTGTGAAGGAGTCCTGAATGCCAAACTCGGTTAAAGGCCTGTTTGTCGTAGCGGAGCAGAATTGCTGTCTTCTTGCTGTCCCCTGAAGCCAAACTGGTGGGCTGAGATGAGGTTTCCGTCATTCAGGACTGGCAGTAGTCTGACTTTTAATATTATTTTCAATATCTTAGACAGAATCGCCAGTAAACTGATGGGACGGTATGAGGCCGGGTCCTGTTTAGGCTTCCCTGGCTTGGGTATTATTATAATTTCCATTTAAAAGGGAAGTGGTGGACCATAATGATACCGTTGTTTCGCAAAAGTCCATGCTGTCTCTTCGTGTGATAGGCACCACAAACTATATACTTGTATATGGTAGCCCAAATACAGGATTCATGAGGATAGAATACAATCGGTGCAAAAACTATTTCTGCTCAGAGGACTTAACTGGGACAATAACATTAACTTACCTTCTTACCATAGTAGACTTTTACTAATAAATCTTCCTTCTCTTTCTAATCGCAGAACAATGTTAGGAGCAACCTTTTTCCTCAATGTAATTAATGGTGAAATTGATTCTTCTGAATAAATCAACTAAATTAAAATCAGAAATACTTGCAATTTTTTTACCTATAAATGCTGCATCCACATAGTTTTTTCCAATTGCCCAAACCAACTGATATTTGAAGTAATAAGATTGTATTAAATTACAGCTAAAATATTTTAAGTTATAAACTTACTTGGCGTCATCTGGAGATGAAGCACATAGCTGTCGAATAGCGAAAAAGCTCTTACGTATAGCATGTATATTTCCCAAATTCATAAATTCTATTTCGGCGCACGGATAATATTCTATACATTCACAACCCCCGCCACGCGCTCTATTTGTAACGGCTGACGTATAGCTGCGTGCATCCACGATAAGGATTTTCTTTAAAATAAAATAAAATTTAAGTTTATTTTTTATGGTTTATCTGTTAGCAATAATTGACAAAAACTACCTCAGAGAAATAAGTTTATGTGTACGAATATTTTTGGTAATAACTTGTTTTAAACCAAACGAATCGAGCTGCATATATTTTTACAATGGGCTAGTTCATAAGCATAAGTTAACAGTATTTCAACATTAGTTAACAAAAAATATTTTATTAAACACATGTGTAAGAAATATGTAAATTCATACATGCATTTAATTATACCACCCAAAAAAATAAAATTATAATCAATGGAGTAAATTAAAAACTTCTTATAGATTTTCAGGGGTTATGGATAACATAATTTACCAACCAAAAATCTATTTGAAATGACTAGTATTATCTGCAAGACCAGCCATACCATACTCTTTTAATTAATTTAGGACACACACACATTGACGAAAAATAGCGCAGGCGTTCTGGAGGATAAAAAGGGTGTGGAACACTTATTACCTCTTATAGTAATAGGTTGGCATCGAAGTACTCAGATTGGCTAGAGAGGGCCACAACATTCGTGAATGCGAAGGATGAGCACTGCTGCGGAAAAATTGTCCAGTCCGTCTTAAGCGCATTACACAACATCAATTAAGTACACTCGAAACAAAGGATTGGCTCAGTTTTTTGACTTGGGATTGTGCAAGCGGGAGTTATTATCTTCCCTGCTATAAAAGACATATCTGATGCAAAAATAGAAGCAGTTCCGCACCCTGTGGAAGTCACTAAAATTTCTTAACCGATTTCGAAGATAATTTTACATATTTTCATTATTATACCATAAAGCCATTGAAAATGGGTAAAAAGAGTACAATGGTTTTGTGCAAAAGTATGTAATAGACAGGAGGAAGCATCTCCGACCCCTAAACAGACGAGTCGATATAGCCAGATATATAACGCGTCGATCTCAGAGACTTAATTTGTATTGGTTTTATGGAATGTACTCATGTTGTCTGTACGTTTGTCCGTATGGTCGCAGCTTTTTTCGACACTCTTCAAGACAGAGACGTGAAACTTTGCAAATATTTTAATCCATGTATACTTCAAAGTGCCAATATATGAGCGATACTGACGTCTGGGAAATCGATAACAGTCAATATGCTTTGAGATGCAAATCGAAAAAACACACAAATATTCTACAGCTAGTCAGTTTCTACTGTAAACGTTGAAAGGGTCAAGTGGGCGAAATGTAAAAACATGCGATTAAACTGTAGTTAGCAATTGTGCCATACAACCCTATTAAGCCATTGGGTATTTCCAGTTCTGTGATTGCGATTGGCCTGTTTTAAATTAAGAAGATAGTGCGTGTCGCCGCCCATCGCTGTTTATAACCAACCATGAGGGGAGTCCCATTACTGCCCAGACGGATACGATCCACACTGGGCTAGGCTCGTTCCGATGGACATGGCCCCTGAAACATCCATGCCCACTAAGCAGCTACGTACGGTGGAAATTTACATCGCCATTCTTCGCCCCAGCCACACAGCTAGCGTCGGTATAAGCCGGTACGTTCATCGATCCTTCACCGATTCACGACATCGATCGATGCTTCTCTTCTTGGTTTTCCTCCTCAGAAACGATTGTGAGGAAGCAGAGTATCCAGCAATACACCGAGTTGCAAGTATGTGTGTGAGCGTTTGCTGCTTAGTTGACTCAACTTCAATGTTCCATATCTCCGGCTATTGTCACATTTTGTCCTTATTTCCTCTAATGTTTCAAACGCCATTTCCAAGTTTTTCAAATTTTAACTTAAACTTAACTTCAAACTTACTCATTAGCCATTCTCTTTATCAAATGCTTACTAATGAATCCTTAACAATCTGCACTTTATGCAGTTAATATCATCCGAATTGTGGGATGGCCGAATCTGGGCCTACCTCCATGACTGCTGCTGCGGCTAAGAGTCTGGGCTCGAGCGTTCCTCGGACCCGCCTTCTCCCTCGTCGACCTCAACGAAAGGGTCTTCATCGGCATCTCAACGTCGCTACTTATGACCATGGCTCACTTATCTCGGTTGGTAGTGGATTTTTTTGTACTGCCTGCTGGAAGTTTTTCATCGCGCGTGGTCGAGGGTCTACAAACCGGGATCTGGGTCCACACCTCTTCGCAATCTGGCGCGACCTGCAGAAAGATAAATTAGCACCTTCTTGAAAGATTTCTTGCAACAGGGCTTTGCGCCGGTCTGCTTCGTACCATAGAACCGCTTCCTACCCGACCCAACAACGGGTCCTTGGTCTCTATCTCTTGTTCCTTTCTTTGGCGTTTCTGTGCCTTGTTGTGTCCCCAGGACATCTTTCAGCTGAATATGATTTCGCTCGTTCACCCTACGATGGGTGGGGTAAATATCTATCTCACTGATCGGTACTTTAACTGGTTAAAACGCTACTCTCGCTTTCCCGCTTTTGTTGTGCCTACCTACCCAAAAAATTGATTAAGTTTTCCGAAATTGATAGCTTCACGAGCATATCCATCGCAATGTCATCCGCTGCCAAACCAACATTTGTTCTCAATAACTTCTTCTTAGGTCGGTCATCTGCCAAGCGGATCTTAGCGTGGGCCGGTAGACTACGATCAGTCGGTATAAAATCATGGTTTTTCAAATTAAAATACAATTATTACAAAGTTTTTGTCAATACGAAATTGTTTCAAAAATTTAAAATGTATTTTTCTGGGGAATTTAACAAAAAAAGAAATTTCTTCTGTAGGGTTCATTAAACTCTTCTGACCACCGCTTGATGAGGCCAACGACATTAATGGCCTTATTGACCATCCACGATATAAGAGAATCAAACTTTAATTTACGATCAAGGATAACGCGGTCAAGTGGAGATCCATCAGGCGAGTAGTGTAGTAGAAATATGAGGCGTACTTCTACCAAATGATATGACTCCAACTCTATACGACCTTCTTTGACCCTGAATGTATATTCTTATTCCTGGAGTGTAGTAGAAGTATGAGGGGTACTTCTACCAAATGATATGACTCCAACTCTATACGACCTTCTTTGACCCTGAACGTATATTCTTACTCCTGGACTTTTTTCCGTAGACGCCCATCCGATCTGCTTCGGATGACGCCGCTGATCGTTTCCAATCCTTGACTTCCGACAACACCCAAAGCTTCTCAGTCCCTGGGTAACGCAGTGCTTGAAAAATTTACCCGCGGACTACGATACTCCCTGGAAATATGTCCGTCCTGCGAATAATTATAACAAGAGCGTCTAAGATCGCATAGTCTTGTTGACTCCTGCCTTGATCATCCTATTTAAAACTTCCGCTGTTTGAGTTAGAGGCCATGGATGCCTATCATCCACGCTTTACATCTTTGCGACTTTGATGAGAACTTCGAACTCAGAGGCCATCTACGCTAGCTGAGTCAGCGTCGAGAAATACTTCCTGCGGATGTGCAACCGGTATTGTGGTGCTGAATTCTCATATGCCCAATACAACTCTTAGTAAGACCTATACCACCTTGAGATCGATCAGATAATATTCAAAAACTAAAAATAATTCGCTTTTCGCCCACGTGTAGGGACTCCTCAACGTACATAACCACGTACGTAAATTTTCTACTTTATCACACTTATTCAAACCCAAGTCACGTGCGATAACCTCTTAATCCTCCACTGCGTGCCCACGCCCTTAGTTTTACACCCAGCTCCATGCTGCCAGTTCGCTTCGCTTAACGTTATCACCATCACTTCCGTTTTGCAACCAAACTGCCCGAATCACGAGTGTCCATTTGCACTTTGAGAGACTGCACAACGCCTTTTCACGCCACCGTTTCCGGGCGATTTTTTTTTTTTTTTTAATTTCATAATTTTACACAGATTAGTGGGTTTAGCATTACTATAAAATTTTGTGTCACATCCGACACGCACCTTTACAGACTTCTTGTTTGTAAACTGATCCAGTTTTACTTTCCACCGTATACGTAAAGTAATAAAGGCATTAAGAGATTATTATTTTTTAATATTTTTTTGTGTATCTATTACAATGTTTGTTTATCTGTTGTTTTATTTGATTACACATATGATATACTAAGTCAAAAAAGTGATATTATGTAACAATTTGTTACAAGTTTTGTTGTTGTTTTGAAATGTATTGTTAAGGGGGCAAAAACAATTGTAAAATTAATCGAATGCATTATGTATGCATTCTACATTGCTTCTCTTTTCTTTTTTTGACTGGTAGTTCTGTAGTGTAAAATTACGTTCAAAAAAGAGTACTTGCTATTTTATATAATTAATACGTAAGTTAGAAAAAATAGTTTTCGTTATTATGCGTGGCCTTTCAATAAGGTCTGGAACGCATGCCGCCATCATTTCGCATAACGCCGCCACCATCACGACGACCACCGCGACCACGTCCACCACCTCCGCCATTATCATTGCTATATCGTGAGTATCCGCCACCGCCTCCATTGCCACGATCTCTATTTTGGTAGCCCCCGCCTGAGCCACGATCGTTGGTACGATCATTTATACCGCCATAGCTGCCGCCACCACCGCCTCCAAAACCAGTGCTTCCGGAGTTGCCATCTTCATCACCTTTAGGTGTCTTGCAGCTGAAAAGAATAAGTACATTATATAAGCAACTCCCTAATTTAGTTGCGTGGCGTTTAACATACCGATTGCATTCATTGCGCCAAGCAAAGTTTGTGTTGTTGCAGCTGCTGCATTTCCAATCACCGTCACGGGGTTGAACGTTGCTTCCGGTGCCGGCACCACCACCACCAAAGCGCCCGCCACCACGACTACCACCACCACCACCACCACCACCACCACCACCACCACCACCACCACCACCACCACCACCACCACCACCTCCACCTCCACTGCCGCGGTCGTAATCACTGCCTCCGCCGCTCCCGCGGTCAAAACGGCCACCACCTCCGCCACCACGATTGCGGCCACCGAAACCACCTCGACTACCGCCACCGCCACCGCCTTTGTTCCAGTTGTTCTGGCGTTGTGCGAAAGATACTTTAATGTTGCTTCCGTTGAAATCATTGCCATCAAACCATTTAATGGCCGACTGTGCTGCATTTACATCATCGTATGTGACAGTGGCCTCGCCTTTTGAGGCACCAGTGTCTTTGTTCTTATATAACCAAATCTTTGGCTTCATGGTGCGCTTATCTTTCTATTAAATGACAACCAAAATAAAAGTGTGAAAATTTAGTTTAGAGTTAAAATAATTATGAGAAGGTTTTACCTTGATGATGCCAATAGCACCAAAGTGAGTTTCAATGTCTTGCTCCGTTGTGGATGGATCCATACCGGACACAAAAATGGTATCCTCCTGTGTGATCATGTCGTTGCCACTACCACTACCACCACCACCAATACCACCGACCCCTCCACCGCCGCTGCTGCCACCGTAACCTACAAAACAGAACAATACATTAGAAAAGCAGGATGTACACAAAAAGCTTATACTTTAAAAAGGATCAGCCCTCAGTTATGTGCCGGACAAAACACGGTAACAAAAAAAAAAAACGGTTCAAGCTCTCTTAAACTTTATACGTATACAATATATGTATATACCATACATGTATATAACAAAGATTGGAAGTGTCTTTTTACTTTGTTTGTTATCTACACAATCTTATATAATATTTCTTTTCTTTGAACTCAGAATTATAAAAAATATATATATACACCTTAAAATTAAGGTATTTTACACCGATTTTAGAATATACCCCATAAACCTGGTGATTTTACTCTGATAAGCAGATAATTCTGCAGATACATTTACATATATGTATCTAGACACAGCATACAGACATACACATACACTTGTGTAAACGCAAAATTATTACACCTTTCGTCCAAACTCCAAAAAATTCCTTGTATTTGCGTTGAATTTTTTAATTAGAACCACCATAACCATTAACAGTGCTACCATTATTTTAACAACTTATCACTTGAATAACACACACTGAACAGTAGCTTTGCTTAGGAGTTGAACTCGCTAGTTGTTATTAAAATGTGGATGCAAATTGAGCTCTCTCAAGCATTTATACTCTTAAATACTCCTTTAATTGTGTGTACAAGAATAACAAATAAAGTATAACATCACATAAGCAAAATATTTGTCTTATCACTTTTTTTTACTCTTCTAATGTTAATGGTATTCGTTTTTGCATTTGACTTGAGAAGTAAATTTATGTTATACATTACTCGTTATGATTGCAAATTGTTTTGCATTATTTTACCTTTGTTGTAGTTGTCCTTGCTGGCGCCTCCATTTCTAAAAGAGGATATTGAATAGCTTATTTAATGTTTTGATTTTGATGTTTTTGATTGTAATGCATTATGATGAAGATTAAGCCCACGGTTACGACAGTATTATTATGTGTATTTAATGCTTACAACCACAGCGTAGCATTAATTTTACCAGCGAACTTCATTCACGCACTCAAGGAGACACGACTCCGTCGCTAAAATTCATAGTAATTGCTAATCCGTTGTTTCGCAATTCAATAATCCAACAGCACCCAACCAGTATTGTTACTCAAAGCGCGCTGGTAAAAAACCTCTCCTTGGGATGTAACGAGAATTAATTAAAATCTATGTTTTCTTATTTGAACTTACGCCATCAAAATCAAACTTAAAACAAGTAACATGGCCCTTGTCGCGAAAGCTCGACTTGTTCTTTCTATAGTTTAGTCGAGCTTATGTTTACAATCGTGAGCCACCAGCATTTACAGTTTCAGAGATCAACGCGTTCATACATAGGGCAATATCGACACGGCTTTTGATGCTGATACAGAATGTATATAATTATACTTTACGGGGTCGCAGGCTGTAACAAATAAGGAGGCTCTAGTCGGGACATCTCGACTTGAAGATACCTTAAGTCCATGACTTTAAAGTTACAGTATACAGAAAAGGACTAGATGCTTGGCTTAACTTCAATCTTTGAAGTTTCCAAGGTTGCTTAACGGATTTTAATGAACATTTTAGATATTTATTGTTATGAATATAGTTTTCAAAACCTAACATAAATTGTCAAAGCTTACGATTGTATCTCGTTCATGCCGAGCGAACTTGCTTTTAACGGTCTGACCCTTTAAGATCAAATTAATCACCATCACGTTGTAAGGTCAGTTGCTGCGCTATGTAAAATACGTTATCCTATTCATCTTTAAAAATCATGTTTTATACAAATACCAATATAATTATGACAGCTTAAATAACTTATGCCCTTTATTTGCTCTTGTCGAAAAAGTCTTTGGTAGTTAACTAATAACTAATCCATTCGCCTAATCGTTTTTGCAGAACTGTTAAATAAAAACCTCAAAGCCACGACCGGCAGAATTTTGCCGGTTAACTTTTTTTTGATAACGTCTAACCACATGTGCACCAGCTCAAATTATAATTTTGATCGAATATCAGTACTAAAAAATTTAATGCAAGAGCAAGAAACGATTTATACCTTTCTTGTGGTTATATATATATATACATATTTATATTTAAATACTTACATGCGTATATATGTATGACCATTGTACCATAATTAAAGTCAGCAATTTATAAATTGTTTGTTTCTATAAAAGTTACTTTTGGGCAAATCAAATCCGGACACAAAATTAATGATGCAAATAAATAAGTGTTTCGTTCGATAAGATGTACATATTTTAACCTTTTATAAACCAACTCACCAATTGGTATTTGCCGTCGCGTAAGCAGCTCTTTCCTTTCATATCCTGTATCTTTAATATATATCTACACATTTATTTTATTTATAGCATGCTTAACGCTAAACTTTTTAAAATATTTTTACTTTAGTTTTTGCAACAAGTTCCAAGTTTTAATTCAAGAATTCTTTGCTATCGATTACATGTGTCGATCGCAAACGGATAAAAATACCGAGAACTTGAAACAAATTTTACCTGCACCTGGTATACGATATTATATATATTAGATCTGAAGTATTTAGGTCTTATAGTCTTCCAGATGCCGCGTTCAGACAGGCGGACATGGCCAAATCGACTCGGCTTTTAATGAATATCGAGTATAAAAATTAAAATCTTCGTGCTGCCCCCTTAAAAGTTTCTTTGGATGAAAAATTACATCTGTTTTTATTACATATGTGATATTTTTTTGATTCCGACAATCGATTTACGACCTGAAACACAGTTGCTATTGTAAATGTTGTTGTCGAAGAAAATTTACTCCAATCTTGGCACTTGATCTGACCGTCCCTTGAACAAACACCTATGACCGTAAAAAAAAAATTATTTCAAAAAATCATTTTATCTAATTTCCAAAAGTTTCAATCGGCAGTGTCTGCATTGTGGATCGCGCTTAGCCAAACAGCTTGGCAGACATACACATTGCAGCAGTGCCATCCATAGTGGAATTTTTACGTAAGTTCTTTGTAGTGTTATTTCAATAATTTCATGATATTCTTATAATAGAAATTATTTTACAACAACTCAAATAACATCACACACTGCCCTACAAAACATGCCACAATATATATTATATTATTACTAAAGTCGTGTTTTTTTGTGATGACAGTCTGTAGGCGTTCTTAGGAGCTTAGAGTAAAAAATCGTTCATCGTATTCGTGATATGAATTCCGCTTAAGTATTGAAAAACAACAATGTGCGTGATATGACAAGCGAACAGTGGCTCGTGTATCGTGAGTAAAACAACTTGGAAGTACCACGTCTTTTATCCCAGACAAGGTGAGCATAGGTGGTCATGGCCAGCTGCAAGAGAAGGAAAAAGTTCCTAATGTTTTCTGCAACTCTCCTGCACTGTGCAAGTGCAACATTTTTTAGCTCCTAAAACCTACTACCGACGGTCCTTCTTTTTTATCGTGTTAAGCATCCATGACAACTTCTTTCTTAAAACTGACCCTAAATTTTTTATTTTTTGCCCAAAATCCCTCTAGTCAACTATCGGTATTTAGTCTTAAGCTGCTTAAACAGGTTAAAGCCCAAATAGTATGTGCAAACTTCTTCGTAACTAATGATCGCCCAGTGATTAAAATTTTGATCACTAAACTGATAAATAAAGGATTTTCTATTAATGTTTCCCTTCCTTTGTATAATCTGATACCGAAAGTAAAGAGTATAGTGCTATTGTGACTTTTTTTTGAACTTTTTTTTCTAAAAGCTAGAGACTAGAAAATTAACAAATATCTGCGGTCCTTGTGTTCGCGCCCACCTCTGATGCCTTCTGCAATCGCCTTTTTAAAACGGCGGATATTTTCAACAGTTTCAGAGCTAGAGCCACCACATTTTGATGGAAATATAGCAAGTGACTTCCTTCAAAGATATGCATAAAATTTAATGCCACACCCACACCTGCCAACCCTAACTCCTCTGAATTTAAAGAAGACTTTTGAGCTAGAGTTAACAAATTTAATGGGAAAGATAGCTGGTTACTTCGCAAAAATATTCATAGACCAGCCATGCCGCAACTAGCCCCCGCCTTTTTGAACCAGGGATGCCTGTATCTGCCTTAGTTGTTTAAGCAAACGTCACCAAATTTGACAATTTGCAAGTGACATACACTACAATTTGTTGGACAAGCACACAAAGGTGTCGTTCTTACACTTTCGACTTTGATAATATGTGTGTCAGTTTTAAATTTATTTCTGTATAATATTTTAAATAGAATCGAAATGAAATACCATTTTGCACTTCAGCGTCAATACACATTTCAAATGATACTTATACGTTAGATTTATAGTTTACTAATAAAAACGCCGGAAGGAAAGTTTGCTTACCAATTTTAAATATATATAAAAAGTAGCCATAAGGCAAAAATCAACATCATATATTTGTGTGTTGTCTATGATGATTTTACTAGTGCCGAATCGCCCCTTAGATGTTGCAAAGTAGATTAAAATTACGTCGCTTTATACGTAAGTTATGATTTTAGGGCCATTGGCAAAATTTTTTTTGATACAGTTCTTTATCCCTCTTAACTGGCCCACTTTATAAGACCTTTTTTGTATGTATGTTACTTTCGCTCGGATAACGGAAAAGTGCCAAAAATACGAACAACTTATTGGCTCACGCAAAGATACACACATTTGTTTATATCACATCAAATTCATTACGGTTCCCTCGAATAAAATGGAGCCTCCAACATCGTTATGCACCCGTTATATTTGTGAAACTTCCACACATTACACAAAACTTTAAAGTTATCTTATGTTTACCTCGAAATATTATTTAGCACAACCCTTTTTTATTTTTGTATAGTTAATTTTGTTGTATAATATTCCTTCCGTCACTAGCCTGATTTTGTTTTTGCTTGATTGGTTAGGTTTTTATTGTTGCACTTAGCATATTTATATTATTTAAAATCTTTAAAAAATAAACCATTATAATTTGTGTTTATCAACTGATTTTTGGATATGAGATGTAATACTGTCTTCGCATACGCGTCTAATACTGGCCCTTCCGCAAATTGTGTACTTTATTGCAACTTTGCAATAATATTTCGATTTTCATTTGCTTCACTTACATTAGAATTCCTGAATATATATATATATTGCACAAAACTTGTGTGACAACATACTTAATTTGATGTTTCAATTAATTTTTTTTTTTTTTGTTATTCTAAACTAAAAACTATATTACATTTTATAAGTCCATTGTACACTGTTTCACTTCGTTATTAAATAAAAGCATAAAAATTGTAACATACCCATAAGAATTGCCTCCTCTGTCGTTCCAAGAACCTCCACCACCGCCACCACCACGATGACCAGAATCATAACCTTAAAGAAAAATGTAGTTTTTTATGGAATAATTTTTGTTGTTTTTTATTTTTCCTTACCTCCTAAATGCTTGCTGTAGTTTGGAGGGGGCTCATTATAGTTACCAGTTTTATTAGGCATTTGTTGGTAATTCGGTGGGGGAACAGCAAAATGATTATACTGTCCGGCACCACCGCCACCGCCACCGCCACCACCACTACCATAACCGCCGCCTAAAAATGACAATTCATATATTTAGTGGCCGGCTTTGAATAATGTTTCAAATATAAACTTACGATCCATGACCAATTTGCGTCAGGGCTTATCCTTGGTTAGCAAAAACAAAACTTATGTTTTCTAGCACTTTCACGATCCCACACTTACTCAATGCAAGCGTCACTTCAAAATTACACCTCACTTCTTTATTGTACAAATGGCGTGCAATATTAGAGATGCACAAAATCGATACGCACTTCGCGACTGATGGAATGAAACAGTATTCCAGAACTAGTGACTGTACTCAAGATAGCGTCAATATGATTTACATATCGTCCAAGTAATATTTATCGACGCATTTTGCAAAAAACATCGTATATAACTTTTTTTGAAATGGATATTTTAACGCACAACTTCAAACGCATTAACTGAAATTTTTTCAATCTTTATATTTACCCCAGAAACTTAAATACTTTTTGAATATTTCATCAAAGCAAGAAAAGCTGAAAAAACTTTCTTTCGAAATAATTCCTAAGCTTGCTTCAGATAAGTGCTTAGGACTTAAATATTTATTATTAAAAGGTAAAATAGCACAAAGTATCCAATAATAAATTAGGATGAACTGTTATTTTTTACTGTTTAAGCAAAAATATATTAAATACATTTTTAGTGTAATTTTGCTTTAAATTATTCACCTGAATAACATGTTATTGTGCTCAGTTTTAGTTGTCGTCGACACACTTTCGACTACAGTTGAAAATTTACGTTCAATACTGATGACTGTTGACATTAATTTTAGTGCGATTAACGTTTCAATATAGTTTATTTTTTTGTTGAAAGCGCAAACAAAAATTTTTAAGAAATCTCAGTTTTCTAGATTGATTTGAGAGAAAGAAATACTGCACTTACACTGACACCGTTAAAGCGTAAAATAGGTCCTTAGACCAGCGGTTTTTTGTGTGACAAACATCAGCCGTACTTATTTGTCTTATAAATAAAATGAAACGATTAAACAAATTTTTTATTAAATTTAAAGTTATATATTAACGTATTTCAGCGAAAATATCGTTCCATACAATTTAGTTCTTCTATTTAAAACGCAACATCTGGTAATTTTGGAACTAAAATCCTATCTAAGCCGGAAGCTTTAATCGTCTTTCAAATATATCATATATGCACAGAAACGAAGAAAAAATCACTTTGATTATTTTACATCCGATTATTTCGTGTCGATATGTTTGCATATTATTTTGAACTTGAATAATCGCATATTTATGCTATTAGTACTTTGAACAGAAATATCATTATATCGGTAAAAACGACTTTATACGCACTGGTTGAGAAGCGACGCTCTAGCTAAAATTTCAAATACCTTAAGGCGAAATGCTTGAAGTGGCTGTGTAAATGCACTTGAAAGCCAAATAAATAAAACGAACAAAATAAAACAAATATAAATATATTTTTGAAAAATTTTATTGTCATGCATTTACATATATATAAACTTTAATGCCTGTGATGTTGTATCCTGGAACTTAATTATATATATATATTTGTAAACAATATATCTGTTTGTAAATAATAAATTTCAAATTACTAAATAAAACAAGTAAGACTCTAGTCGAGAAATCCCGACTAGACTATACCCTTAACCCTATACTTTACGCATACAGTCAGTGCTTGCAAATATGTGTGTATACGCGTATAGTGCATACATTCTTAACTTCAATACTCCATATCTCCAGTGTTTCTCAACCGATGTGAATAATATAATAATAATTTTCACAGATTGTCAATATTTAGTCTAATCTTTCATCCTGCATCAAAAAGTTTTCCAAATTAAAAATTTTGTTATCGATCACATGTGTATATCGGAAACGGGAAGAGTTATCGAAATTTTAAAACAAACTTGTACTGCCTAGGGATTAGTGGAGCTTATGTTTCAAATCTGGACTCTCTAGCTTTTATAGTCTCTGAGATCGACGCGTTCATACATACGGACGGACAGACGGACAGACGGACGGACGGACGGACGGACGGACGGACGGACGGACGGACGGACGGACGGACGGACGGACGGACGGAAACCATTATACCATTTTTACCCATTTTCAATGGGTGGTTAAGGGTATAATCAGATCCCAATTTTTCGAAGCTTCTACAGTTGACCAATAGTCTACATCATCGTCAATTTAAACGTAAGTTTGAATCAAAAATTTTCGATATGTCTTTTTATACCCTAAGCCCTTGACTTGGGAAAGAGGTTATGCTTTGTACAAATGTTTGTAACAGCACTACAGCCAAAGCCATGGGCGACATCACAAATCATATGACAGTACTAGAATCCCTACACGAAAACCCGATTCTGCGCATAAGAAATTCAATGTCGTCTTTCGCGACAGGATCTTCTGGAAAACCGCTGCGGAATCGGTACAATTCTGATATGCAGATGGATCACAATTGAACAACGGGATAACGAGGGTGGAAGCTTTGGGCCAAGTCTAAGAAATTTCATTCCCGTGTGCAAGTCATCGACCATTTTTCAAAGGTTCATGCCTCTTCAATATGTCGGATAGCCAAGCAGTGTCCTCGAAGATAGTATAAGAATGCATTGCACCTCCTAATGAACTGGGCACTCAAAACGCCTTTCAACTGGGGTGGGTGCCGGATCTTCAAGGACATGCAGGCTAATGAACTAGATAAATGAGATCAGAGATAAATCGGGCCAGAACCCTTCTGCGGCCTAACTAACTGCCACAAAAGGAACTAGCTACGAATTAGGAAGGAGAGCACAAAACCTACAAAGGTCTCCACAAAACACCAACCAAAGTCGATAATAAAGATCAGCTACTCGTCGTGGTACGGAATTGCATATAATCGTCAAATCAACTAAGAACTAATTGCATGTCAAAAACGAAAATATGATCCAGGCTGTACTTTGGGTGAGAGGGCAGCGAGAGGAACGCAATGCGTCACATAAATATTAGGCCTAGTGTGACGCTCAGAAAACGCAAGTCAATTCTTCGTTGGCTGGTACTCAATAAGTTCTAACACGAAAACTTTTTATGTATCCGCATGCATGTGTGTGTATATTTTTTATTTTTTTACATGCACGTCGATTTAGAGACAGAGGAAGGGCGGCAGAATAAAGAATAAACATCAACAAAGAATAACATAGTACAAACGTGATGGTAATGTTTAACTTTACATAAGCTTTTTATTTCAAATGCACAGAGGGAAACCACGTGCATTTAAATAACTCGCTAGTGTTTTTCACTTTGCAATATTATATATACACCACCCTTTGACTTCGTCTTTCCCTTATATATGTGAGCATTATGTATTGCTGTTTTGTTTTTGGCCCTGAAAATTTCACACACCTAATTTTTTTGTGTACTTGCTTTTCAAATTCCGGATTGAGATCCCCTGTTCTAGATAAATGGCAAATGATCAAACAAAAAGAAGATTTTGATCAAAGTTTCCACTAGATAGTTGATGGATAGACTGTTTGCATAGATACAGACGGATAGACTATACCGACTCGGCTCGCAAAGCTGATCAAGTGTTTACAATGTACTTTATATGGTCGGATATGTTTACATCCATGTGTTACACAATTCATGACAATTCGATTTTGGTCCCGACTCAGGTTTTGTTCAGATGTTCAAATCTCTAAATAAAATGCTTAATCAGGTTTTTGTTTTGGATCCATCCTTTTAATCCCTTTCCCGATTGCTGTCTATTTTCATGCTGGAGATTTATACCACCAAAATTTGGAGGTGTTGATCAACTTACCTGTCCAGACGCAAGTTTATCAATTTCGGAAAAACCGATTCTGCAAAACATACATGGCTTTTATCCCAGACTGATTTGGCAATTCTTTAAATGCGAAAATCCAAACTGTACATGTGTTTCACAAAATCTGCCTTTTCTTTAGGTTCTTCCTCACACAGTCCTTAATAACTATTATTATAGGAATTACCTGTCGCGGCAAACATCATTCATCAGGATCCCAAGCGATTAAAGCAAAGGTCATCGATACTTCCATCAAATGTATTTTTCAAGGCAATGACAGCTTACACAGACCAGCCCATTGCCGATCTATATGCCAAGTTTTTTCAAACGCCGTACTATTAATTCCATCTATTAGTCGTCTTTCCTTACCGGTATCAGGTCAGTGGCTCAAATTGCATTTTTGGACTTAAAATCATAGAGAGTTCACTACTAAGTGATCTACAGGTCATTGATGGAGCTCCAAGCTGTTACTAAGGTATTGTGCGCTGGTGTCCTCGGATATTAATAAGCGCTAGTCGAAAAAATTCGACGATCCTTACATAACTAAATTAGTTTTTCAGTTCCTATCAAAAATACTTGAAGTATTGTGTGTCTATTTCACCTCACTCTTGTTATTCTAATTATGCTAAGGGATATCCCTTTTCGCAGTTTATGTGTAATCTATAATGATCTATCCTACTTAGTAAAAGTGGCAGTTCAATTTGATCTCTTAAAAAATTAGTCTTGTGTCATCTCTTCGTAACCATAATGTTTGTTGGTAAAAAAAAACATTAAAAATTCATAAAAATCACAGTTCGTCAATCGCTATTTATATTTTCTATTATTCTATTCCTTGTTTTTATGTGTACGTGTAAGTGCGTTATGTCAATTCCACACAAGATGATATGGTTGAATGCATCACCGACCCCATCATGATCAGCATCAACATATGTATAAGCGTGTCGATCTCAGAGACTATAAGAGCTAGAGACTCGGCATTATTCTGAGTTGCAAGTATATGAGTGTGTAGGCATATACTGCATACTTGGGTCAACTACAATGCTCCATATCTCCGGTCTTCTAAACCGATTCCAATAAAAATTTCACAGATTGTCATTATTTCGTCTAATGTTTCAAACGCCTTCTCAAGTTTTCCAAATTCAATATTTTGTTGTTATCGATCACATGTGTATATCGAAAATTTGAAACATACTTGTACTGCCTAGGGATTAGGCGTCCGTCTGTATGTATGAACGCGTCGATCTCAGTGGCTGTTACAGCTAGAGACTCAGCATTTGGAACATAAGCTCGCCCAATCGCTAGACAGTACAAGTTTTCGATTACTCTTCTCGTTTCCAATATACACATGTTATCGTTAACTACTAAATCTTGAATTCTGAAATCTTTGAGACTTGGAAACATTAGAAGTAATAATGATAATCTGTGAAATTTTTATTGAAATCGGCGAAGAAACACAGCAGATATGGAATACTTAAATTAAGTCAAGTATGCAGTATATGCGTACGCACACACATACTTGCATAAGCTTGGTGTTTTGATGTAGGGTTATGACTATTCTTTTGGGGGTATGGTCCCAGAGGGATGTATTTCTTTTTATACCCTGAACCCCATTGAAAGGGTATAATAATTTTGTGCAAAAGTATTTAACAGGCAGAAGGAAGCATCTCCGACACCATAAAGTATATATTTTCTTGATCAGCAGCATTCTTGGGATATATTTTTGTGTTTATTTACATATGATTCGTTTGATTATTGTGTATATTGGTGAGTGATTGGAGAATATTATGCTTTTGGATATTTTGTTGGTTAGGAAGTTGAATATGTGGGTGATGTGCGGAATGTTAGCTGCTGTTAAAATGCTATTGACCGGTGTGTTTGTGTTTGCGCCTAATGCAGTTCTTATACCACTGTTTATTATTGCCTGTATTTTCTTTAGCCGTGTTTTTTCAAGGTGTAAATTGGAGTAGATATGTTGCAGTTATATTTTGGCGATGAGAGATATTTTATTATATTTATATTTTTGGTTTATTGAGATTACTATGTGAAAGTCTTCTGCGAAGGCACAGAATTTGATGTTGTTTTTTGAAGCTTAAAGGTTTATGATAAATTATTATAGGCTATAAAAATAAAATTACTGAGATCGGTGATTCCTGCGGAATTCCGTTTTGTAGTGTGTAAGTTTTAGAAGTTCAATTTCTTTCTCTTATTTTAATTTTTGAAGTACTATATCTTTGGACTGATGAGTAGTTGGTTAATGAACAAAAGCTTAAGAGAAGTCTACAAATATGATAAGGCTATAGCGTTTTTATGAGAGGGAGCTCGTTATCAGATGGTCTTCATAAAGTAGACTGACTGTAACAGAGTAACATCGTATAAAAACTTAATTTGTTAAGATCTTCTAAAGCTATGGCGGAAAAGGGGAGAGGCTCCTTTCAAAGTATTTATTAAAGTTATATATTTAAGGCCAGGGCTCAAAGTATATGGAATGAAAGGCTCGTTAAATCCTTGGCATGGGACACAACTCATATTCGGCACACAAGTATTTTTTGTCAAGATTTGAAAGTTGGCAAAATTCATTTAGTCAGTTAATTAATATTGGTTAACTGAAAAAAAATAACACATATTTATCCTAATAATTTAAATTAACATAAATGTATTTATGTAAAGATAATAAAATGAAAACATTGTGTGGTATAAAATCCTATCAAGTTACCTATGATAATTATTTTGTTTTTCAACACTGCTTTATGTTTTACATGCAACTCTGCAATGATTGTTTATATTCATAATAATGAAACATTTGGTGTTTACGTGGGATACGTTCATGCAATATCTTTTACTTCTAAGAAGATATTGACTATATCTTATATATAACAGGATAGAATGATAGACATAACGGATCTCCAAAGTGTGTTTCATATTCTATTGCATTTATTAGCAACTCAATTAACACGCTGTTTTATTGCTAACTTTTTGCAGAAATCGGCATCGGCTTGGCTGGCTTTGGCATATCGTTTTTATTTTTAGGCATGCTGCTTTTCTTCGATAAAGGCTTGCTTGCTATAGGAAACGTGCGTGATTTGTATTTTGTCTATTGGACTATATAATGCCACAATAACATTTATATATCTTACAGATCCTCTTTATATCGGGCCTTGGCTGTGTTATTGGTGTGGAAAGGACGTTGCGCTTTTTCTTTCAATGGCATAAAGTCAAAGGAACAGCGGCTTTCTTCGGAGGAATTTTTATCGTGCTGCTTGGTTTTCCAATCATCGGCATGGTTATTGAATCCTATGGATTTTTTGCACTATTCAGGTAGGCTAATTTTTCATTTTTTAAAACTACCAAGTTTTGTTATAACATAGCCAGCTTAAAAATGTCAATATAACCAAGTAGATTTAGAGAATGTATCAATATACCGTTGTTTAATTATCTTTAACATTATATATATCACGAGACTTAACAAAATATTTGAATAATTCAATTTAAATGCAACCCTTTTATATCCAGTAATGCTAATTGAATATTTTTGTATGAGTATAATATTTCACTCGTTTTAATAGCATGTTTACTAATAATTTTTTATATAATCTTTCTGTTTATTTTACAGTGGTTTCTTCCCGGTAGCCATAAATTTCCTTGGCCGTGTGCCTGTTTTGGGATCATTTTTGAATCTAGCATTTATGCAAAAGGTAAGGCAATCTTACAACTAAATCGAGTAAACACAAAATTTAATTTTAATCTAAGCATACATAAGCGCTATCAAAGCAAAAACGTTTGTCTTATAAATAGCTGTACTGCAGCCATTTCCAGGGCAAAATACTTAATACACAGGGAAATAGCATTCACTATTAAAGACGTTATGATGTTTTAAATATTCTTTATTATTGCTTATATTAGATCTAAAGTCCAATTTGTTAATACCAGTTTTAGTTGGCTCAGTAGTTTGATGTAGGTCTTTAAGTTGTCGTCTATTATCTGTTTTGTTTGTACTGAAAATAACTTTTTTTTACATATTGTTTTTTCATTGCTACCATACATATACAAAAATATTAAAAATACTTTGATTCATAATTTGGTCCACTAAAAAATGTTTATCATTTAATATGTAAAAAAATTTTTTCAATATGATTCTCATAAACTTAAGAGTCTGGTTAGATTTCCCTAGATTTCAAAATATTAGTGAACGTCCATGAAAAGTTAGTTTTTGAGTACTACAAGGCGAAAAAATGTTATTGGGGGATATAATCATCGAGGTGATACAAAATGCACCCCTTAACTATTAAGTGCATAAAACTGTATCTTTAAAAGAATGTTTTTGGAGCAAACCCGTACCGTAGATTTGAACCCAGTGATCCCAAAAGTAAACATAATGTGAAATTAGCCATTCACTACTAAAAAGTTAATTTATTAGCCGGTGTGCGGTGAAATTTTCTTTTTATTTGTATGTACTGCACTACAAAATCACACTATTAAACAAAAATCAGTGGTTTTTGTTCCACTCCTCACGCTCCTCGCGCTCATTTATAACCTCCTTCAGATAGGGTTCCAAGTACTTAACATCGTCCTCATATTTTGTCCACTGCTCCTTTGGCAAAATGGTTTTAGTCATAGACAAATGTAACGCTCGCATAACGCGATAGTTACGCTCGTCGTACACTTTGCGTGGAAGGCGGCGAATCGCTTCAGTCACATCTTCATTTTCGTAAAGACAATCATCACGGTGCAAACCTAATTAATTTTGATGTAATGTATTTACCAATTACATATTATTTTAATCACATCTCACCATATTGATTAAATCCGGATAGATTGTAAGCCCATTTTCCCAGGTTGGCTGCAATAATCACAATACATTGTGTTACATATTTACGTAATCAGTTTTAAAACTAGCTATTTACAATGCGCTATTTGATATCACGTAAAGCGTGGCATATTCAACGAATACTTACAGAATACCATGGGTCCCCTCCTTGCAATATAACTCGACATAGTTATTGATAAAGCGTAGTTTTAGGAGAGTCTAGATTGCTCTGCTCTTGCTGGTTATATTTCAGGTATGACAGCTGGTTAGCTAAGGATGACATTTATCTCAAGAACCTTATCGATATCATTATTGCTTTAGTATCGATAGACTTAATTTTTTCATTAATAGCCAATTAACACTAGGGCACATCAATCGGAACGATGAAAACATATTGAAACTGTGTTTACACTGCAACATCTAACTTATTGTTCTTCCATAGTAAAAATGACAATGATGATAACAAAATAAATAACAACTACCAATATAACCATATTAAAGACTATTTGTTGTCCAATTTTTTTTTAACTCTGTGTATAAAAAATGACTGCGTTACATTAGTGTGTTTTAATTAATTTTGTTTATGTTGTTTTGATCCATCCAATTTAAATGAGTACGCTGTTATAATTAAGGTATCCTTACCGGCACCAGTGTAAATATGACCACGGCTATGATTTTTAGTGAAATAATTATAAAACCAATTTTTTAAAATGATTATTCTTATAATATCTATTTTTATTTTTTGCTAATTTAGGATCCCTACAAGAACACTCACTAATAAAAGATTATTTTTTAGAAAAGTAAAGAGCTAGAGTAATAGGCAGTTATTATTTATTTTTATTTATTTATTTTATGTTGCAAAAATAAAATATGGCAGTTATTTTTTTTTATATATATCTGATATAATTCACAAAATATTGTTTTTAGCCCCAAAAGTATCTTAGCACGTATTCTTTTCATTATGAGACTTAAGATTTGGGATTTACATATACTCTTGTATACCACTCGAATGTTTGTTGCAAATTTTCGATAGCTTTATCTATTAGTTGAGCTCTCTCGACTTATGCCGTCTTACTTGTTTATTTTAAAATATGATAGATTAGTTATTATTTTTATTATAAATCTTTCAAATCATATTTAAATTTATTTTATTTCAGATTGTTCAGAAATTCGGTGGAGACAGAAATCGGACAAGGGTATAATATTAAATCATATTTAGAAAGTACATTTAATAATACGAGCATATTTTTGTAAAACTTAAATAAATTCCTTGTTGTGTAAATGAAAACATTTTTATACCATAAACCCATAATATGGGTAAAAAGGCATGATAGTTTTATGCAAATGTTTGTTAGCGTCAGACTATAAGCATATTAAAATCAATATATTCATAACAATAATATTTGGCCGTGTCGGTCTGTCTATCCATGCGTTCGAACGCGTCGATCTTAGAAACTAAAAGAGAAACTAAAGAGTTTTGAGATTTGGAATAGATTTAGATTTAGAGAAATACAATAAAAAGCTTTGAAATTACAATTAGTACGCATCGGAACTTTCTAGCACATATGCGACATCGCGAGAAATTTGTTTTTGACCCGGCAAATGTGTTTAGTCAGCTGACTTCCAAAGCTTTCGTCGTCACCTAAAACGAAAATTTGTCTTTTGCTAATATTTTATTGAAGAATGCCATATTCGGCTGCTTTGGATAATATAATTGTGGGCGTCGTTTGAAACGAACGAGAAGATTAAATTTGTAGACAAGGAGATAAGACGCGAATCCCAACATTGCCTTAAAAAACAAACAAATAAATTAAGTATTCGCAGGACCAACCGAATACTATACTGGCTGTAAGATCTTGTTTTGTTGTCAGGTGCCATAGTGTACGCGGCATCTTGTCGTCATGACCATGTTGCACGGCTTACGTAAATGTGGAAGTCGCTGGAAGAATGACGGTCTGCTTCTATGAAAGCTTATTATGGAATTCGATCCATTTCGAGCAATGTGGAATTCGATCCATTTCGAGCAATGTTTAATAAATGTTCCCATTGACAGATAATTTGGACACATCTTACGCCCTTGCAGTGAAAGTGAATCAGTGACAAATGACCATTGTTAGCACTATTGGTAAAAATCGAAAGGAGCTGTCATATCTGGTTGTGGATATGGAGAACAAACCACCGAATCATTCGCAATTTGTTTTCCATCACTCATCTGCCGGCGCCTGGTCCTAAATGACCTTGGCGAATCCTAAGTGACGCAGCAGATCAAACAATGGAAACCTACACCCAGATGTGAGAAATTTTTGTCAGTGATCCGTGGGATTCACGACGCTCATGGATGCTGCTACATCTTCAAGCAGTTGCTTGATGTACCGCACGCCAACGCAGAAGCGCGCAAGGTGCCACTTTAGTCCGCAGGCGAAGAATGCCATCGAGTGCTATAAGTGCAAGAAAACTATTTGCCCGCAGCATCGCTTCATTCTATTCAAAAAAGCAATGCATAATCATATTAGTTTCAATTTCATTTAAAATTGGTATTTAACACTATTTATACCCTGAGCCCATTGAAAATGGGTAAAAAGGGTATAATGGTTTTATGCAAAAGTAGGTAACAGGCAGAAGGAAGCATCTCTGACCCCATAAAGTATATATATTCTTGATCAGTATCAACACCCGAGTCGATATATATATCCGTCTGTCTGTCTGTCCGTACGTATGTATAAATACTTCGATTTGGTACATAAGCTCGCCTAATCCCTAGGCAGTACAAGTTTGTTTTAAATTTTCGATAACTCTTCCCGTTTCTAATATACACATGTGATCGATAAGAACAAAATCTTTCATTCGAAAAATTTTAGATGCAGTTTGAAAGATTAGACTAAATAATGACAATCTGTGAAAATTGAGAAACAACGGAGATATAGAGCATTGAAATTAAGAAAGTATGCACTATACGCGTACACACACATACTTGCAAGCAGTGACTCTACGCGTAAAGGGTAGGGTTCAGGGTATAGTCTAGTCGGGGTTTCTCGACTAGACCCTTCTTACTTGTTTTTAGACACCGGAGGTATCAAAGTAATCCCATGCATTAGCGCATTACTATAGATACTTTCTGTATACACCACCAACCAAGGAATTTCCACTGAGAAGGGAAGTTATATAGAGACGCTAAAGTGACTTCAAACTTATTACATTTGAAAGTCGGAAGACAGATCCAGACAGTACGTCAGGTAAGAGAGGTTCACGCCAAGCACTGAATATTCAAGTCATTCCGTCACTGTCTGGATCTCAAGCAGATCGAAGCGAGGAGATAAGACGCTAATTGTTTACAGTGCCCAACGTAGCAATCCTGTCAAAATACAAATAAATTAAGTTTTCGCAGGACTAACCTAATACTATACGGCAACTATTAGACAAGCTTCAAATAAAAAGGTTTTTTTTTTTGCGTCTTGTTTATGTTGTCACTGTACGAGCTTATTATGGCATGTTGTGCTTCCAAGCGTATTTTGCGTCACGGAATTGTGTAATCAATAAACGAGACGACCGTTATTTACAGCCACAATGTCAATGAGGCGATATAAGCAGATCACTCGGTGTTTGCTATTCCATCGTCCATCGTGATATGTTAACATTTTACGTGTATGCTGCTGATGTCGACATTGGTCGTAGCAACACTGTGCACCCAAAGCGTAGCGAACGCCAAAACTTTTTCATACCCTGAACCCATTGAAAATGGGTAAAAAGGGTATAATGGTTTTGTGCAAACGTATGTAACAGGCAGAAGGAAGCATCTCCGTCACCATAAAGTATATACATTCTCGATTTGGAACCCCGAAATTAAACCAACAATGAGTGTTAAACGGAGAAAAAAAGTTACGGTGCAGGGGGTCGGATCCCCACTACCGGCGGCCGTCAGGGTTGTTCAAGCGGGCCCCGGGGTGGACCACTTGGCCTACGGTGCTGCTAAAGAGACAAGTGTAGATGAAGGGCGACCGATTCGAGGTACCACAACATCGAGTACGGACGGTACCAAATACGGTGATGGTGGGGCTTCGTTGATGGACCCCCAAATAATCCCAGTCGCTCGTGAAATAGAAGTGGGAGAGGGTTTTCGCTCCTTTCGGAGGAGCTCAAAGGTGCCTAGGACTCCGCCCAGAGTCCAAGTTCCTGAAAAGGTCGGTGGTGCGGATAATTCGGTGGTAGTCGAAGAATTGATAATAGGCGACTCCATAATCAATCCCTACCGAAACCTAAGATTGTCCCAGTCCAACCCAACCCGACTGGGCAAACAGCTATCACCGCGGGTAATGATAGCGAAATAAAAAATGCGGAATCCGGGGAGCAAATTGCGCGGGTCAGAAGTGAGGAAGAACTTCAGATAACACGATGCGTAGATGCTGTAGCCAAGATGAAACGGCAGCAAATAGGCAAAAAAACGTCGCAATTGATATCAAGCAGAGTCTTGCAATTTTGGAAGACGCCTTCTCGGCCATGCAGACGTGCAGGAAAACTTGGCCTCGAGGAGGAAGAAAAGAGTACGCCATCAGAGAAGCGTGCAACAGCGAGACCTGCTTGAACGGTAGAAAACGCATTAAGACGGCTGACACCAATTCCGAATGGGTGGTCACTTCCAAAAAGACTAAACGGATGGTGAAGTTGGCTGAAAGAAGGACGGTTGCGGAACAAGCAACCTCGGTAAAAAAAAATGTCCCAACGGAGGCTATCCTGAATCGACCCGAAGGGGATCGGTCTTACGCCGATATACTAAGGGAAATGAAATCTAAGGTGAACCCGGAAAGTTCAGGAGTGCAGGTGAGGACCATCTGAGAGACCCGAGCTGGAGATGTCCTTGTAGAAAGGACAAGGACAGTGGTGCCTTTCGTTGTGACCTGCTTAGAGCCTAAGTGTGCTGTGGAAATCCGGGATCTTGACTGCTTCACAGAGGTAGTTGATATAAAGGAGGCCCTTAAGCGGGATATGCCCAATATAGGGGATGTCAAGATCGGTCTAATCCTGACAACATGGAGGGACAAAAGATGGCGGTGGTTGAGATGAGTACGCGCGACGTATCTTACTTCCTGGAACGCGGTAAAACCCACATTGGATGGGTTTACTGTCGAGTGCGGGAGCGTACATCTGTAACGCGTTGCTACAGATGCCTTGGCTACGAGCGTATAGCTCGATCGCAGCTCTTTGTGCTATAAATGTGGACTACTCGGGCACAAGGCCTTGATATGTGAAGCGCCAGCACGGTGCATCATCTGTGCGGACAGGGGCCTAAGCGGAGATGACCTTGAACACAAAACAGGGTCCAGAAACTACAGAGCGTCCAAAGAGGCGCTGGGAAAATTTAAGATATCACAATGATTCGTGTCCTCCAGGCAAACACTAATAGAACTCGTACCGCCAATGACTTGCTCCAGCAGTTGGCAGTACTGATAAGCGAGCAGCACCGGAATAGGGAGTCTTCATCCTGGTACTCAGATCTATTCGCTACTGCAGCCATTTGGGTCTTGGAACCCGGGAAGGGTTTTTTCAGTTGCTATCTCACACCGAATCAGCCGATCCAAAGCTACAGAGGACAGCTGGATGGGAACGTGACGACTATTCGGCGACCGGAATGTGGGGAAACAATTCACGATGTCTCGTTCGCCTTGGAGGGTCTCGGGCCATTCGGGACTGGTACATCGTGTTTGATGTTAACAACGGTAGTCCCCACCAGAGGGTGAGTTGAAGATCATCCGTTAGGTGGAACTTAGCGCGGTTAAGGACCGAGTCTTTTGAGAGGGAACTAACGAGGGGTGCTGCAAGGATGGAGGTTGTCGGCCAGAATAAAGAAGTAGCAGCAGAAACATTGGCCTCTTCAACAATGAATATCATCAGTGCGGCCTTTGAGGCTTCTATGCCACGCAGTAGGCCCCGACACGGTTTACTGGTGGAGACCAGAGATAGCGGATCTGCGCAGAAAATGTCAGAGGCTCCTTCGTGTTGCACAACGTGCGATAAACCGAGTTGAAGCAAACGATAAGTCGGCGGAACATAAGGCCTCAAAAAAGGAATTACGAAGAGCCATTAATCAGAGCAAAGCCTGCTGCTGGAGGGAGTTGGTGGAAGACATAGAAAAGGACACCTGGGGACTGGGCTACAAACTCGTAACTCGAAAACTGGGTGCCCTGAAATCGCTTAAAGCCTTAGAAGCCGTGACGATAAAGAACATAATGGCCGCGCTATTCCCACAGCACCCGATCAGGCCACAAAGGGTATGGAGCCAGAGGGAAGTAATCCCTCTATTTACCCATGGAGAACTGGAAAAACTGGGATACCGAACGAGTCTCTGAAGTTAGTTTACCAACAGAGCCCCGGACTTATACTGCGCATGTATAATGCCTGCCCAGCTGATGGGGTTTTCTTCTCGTGTTGGAAAACTGCAAAGTTGGTGCTCATCAGCAAAGGAAAGGGTGACCCGGAGTCTCCATCGTCCTACCGTTCATTGTGTATGCTGAATACAACGGGAAAGGTGATGAAGAAGCTAATTAGGACCAGTTAAGTACTCGCGCCGAGTCGTACTTCTGGTGACTCTCGACGTAAAGAATGCTTTTAACTGGGCGAGATGGACAGATATGATGGAGGCTCTGGAACACAGCTTTCGGATACCGGCTTATCTACTCCGAATAATCGATACCTACCTTGCGGATCGCGGACTCCTCTACGAGACCAGAGAAGGCGTTCGCAGAAATGTGATCACAGCAGGGGCTGCGCAAGGATCTATCCTAGGACCGGATCTATGGAACGCCACCTACGATGGTCTTCTAAGACTGGAAATGTCAATCAAGTGATGAGGACTGTCGGTAGTTGGATGGCGGACTATGGGCTATCACTTGCGCTAAGCAAGACAGAAGTGGTAGTCCTGACCAAGAAAAGGATACCAACGGTCATCCCAGTGAGAGTCGGAGAGGCTACGGTGATGTCGAAACCTGCGGTCAAATACCTTGGCATCATAATAGACACCAAGCTGAGCTTTTTCCAACAGATACAACAGGCAGCAGACAAGGCGGCAGGTGGTGACTGCGCTCAGTAGGCTAATGGCCAAAGTTGGGGGCCCGTCTCCAAGCAGACTCCTAATGATTGCGGTTCAGTCGGTGTTGTTCTATGGGGCAGAGATATGGGCCAATTCTCTTGAAAAAGAGATGTACAGGTGAAACGAAGGGGGGCCTTGAGAGTAGTTCTGCCTATCATACGGTCTCGGAGCCTGCTGTGTTGGTGATCGCGGGGGTGGCACCAATACAACTTCTGGCTAAAGAACGGAGGGCTGTTTTCTTGAGGAGAAGTGCAGGAGAAGGGGAAAAAGCTTCCCAAGAGGAAAGAGCCAACACACTTCGCTCATGGCAGAGGGAGGGGGAAAGTAGGGGGAGATGGACTGCGCGACTTATCGCAGACGTGGAGTCGTAGACCACAAGAAAGCATGCTGAGGTAGATTACTACCTAATACAGCTATTGTCTGGCTGATCACACATTCTTTGGTTGTCGCAAATGGAACTGGCAGCGCCTGACGCTGAACCAGGAAACAGAGACAGAAATTGCAAAATTATAGTAAAGGTTATACTTGAGAAAGATAGGAATTGGGGACGTGTGGTACAATATGTGCAGAGAGTTCTGAGAGCCAAGAAACTCGATCTAGATCGACCTCAGAGCGAGTCTGAAATGCCTGAGCAAAAAGTAGATGGTCTTTAGGGCCACATGAAGGACCTTGCCCGAAGTAATGTGTTGAACGGTTCCAGGCAAGCGTCCAGGGTCAGTCGAGAGGGTCGCAGTAGAACAGGGAGAGGGGTTTTAGCCGGTATACTTGCTGTTGACGCAGAGGAGTCCGGCACACGGGTGGATATTCGGGCACGCCACCTACGGCACGCAAAGTGTTTGCTCTCCAACATTTGCCCAAAAAAAAAAATAAATAAAAAAAATGTCCGTCTGTCTGTATGCATGAACGCGTCGATCTCGGAGACAATGAATGGTGGAGACTTCAGATGTGGAACATGAGCTCGCCTAATCCCTAGGCAGTACAAGTTTATTTCAAAATTTCGATAACTCTTTCCGTTTCCGATATAGACATGTTATCGATAAAAACAAACTCTTGAATTTGTAAAACTTTTTGATGCAGTTTGAAAGATTAGACTAAATAATGACAATCTGTGAAAATTTATTTTATTGAAATCGATTGAAAACCAGGATACGGAGCATTGAAGTTAAGAAAGTACGCACAATACTCGTACACACATACTTACAAGCACTAACTGTACACGTAAAGTATGGGGTTCAAGGTATAGTCTAGTGGGATTTTCTTGACTAGAGCCTTCTTACGCGTTAAATGAATGCACGTACATGTTGCATAGAGAATCATGCATGTGTGTGTATGTTGCGGTTCGCTTTTAGCGGCATATTGATAGATTACAATTTGATATGGCATTGTTTTTTTTTAACGTTTTTTGTAACGGTCCCAGCGAACAAAAACGAAAATATGTATAAAACAAGTAAGAAGGCTCTAGTCGAGAAATCCCGACTAGACTATACCCTTAACCCTATACTTTACGCATACAGTCAGTGCTTGCAAGTATGTGTGAGTGTGTGTATATATACGCGTATAGTGCATACCTTCTTAATTTCAACACTCCATATCTCCGGTCTTTCTCAACCGATTTCAATAAAATTTTCACAGGTTGTCATTATTTAGTCTAATATTCCAAACTGCATCATTTTCCAAATTCAAGATTTTGTTGTTATCGATCACATGTGTATATCGGAAACGGAAAGAGTTATCGAAAATTTAAAACAAACTTGTACTGCCTGGGGATTAGGCGAGCTTATGTACCAAATCTGGAGTCTCTAGCTCTTATAGTCTCTGAGATCGACGCGTTCATACATAGGGACGGACGGACGGACGGACAGACGGACAGACGGACAGACGGACATGGCTATATCGACTCGGCTGTTGATGCTGATCAAGAATATATGTACTTTATGGGGTCGGAGATGCTTCCTTCTCCCTGTTACATACTTTTGCACAAATCCATTATACCCTTTTTACCCATTTTCAATGGGTTAAGGGTATAAAAAGAAACAACTAAAAAAGTGAAGCTAACTGAAAATTAAAATGAAACTAGTTTAATTTCGCTGAAGCTAGCTGCCTTAACAAATTGTTCAGCGCAAGAGTAATTTAGTGCTTGTATTCTGCATATATAGAGCAAAAATTGGTGCTTCGTTATAATTACGAATTGGACGTTCCTGGGCGCGGTTGCCTGGCCCATGTATAAGCGGGAAGCGATCATTCCTCACAAAGCGGGCAGAAAACGTAGCTGCGATTGCCATGAAGCGCTAGATCCACCTTAATTGAATATTGGTTGAAATAAAATTTATAGCACTGAAATAATATAAAATCAGATTTATTTTTTTTTTGGTCCTTGCGTCTTGTAAATTCGGTTTTTTTTCGCTTTAGAGCGGTTTCAATTGCTTTTTTTTAGATCTAGATTCGGCTCCGAAGAAAATGCTTCCTTAAATATAAATTTTGGGACGAAACTCTTCTCCAAAAATTGTGCTGAGCACCTTACATCCGAAAAAGATTTTATTTATTTTTAAATTAGAAAATGTATTCTTATAAAAAAATAATTTTGTAATAAATGCACCTGCATAAGTATACTTTTGCACAAACCCATTACTCTTTTTACCCATTTTCAATGGGTTTAGGGCAAAAACAAAGTAGATGTAATTTAAAACAAATCTTACAATAATGCAGGTAAGATTATGCTGTGATGCCGAGCAGTTACCTAGTGGTGCAGAGTAGAATGAGGCCCACAGCATTACAGGTTGCATAATATTTTTCAATCAAAATTGCAGATTGTCATTATTTCGTCTAATTTTTTTTTTCCAAATTCAAGATTTTGTTGTTATCGATCACGTGTATATCGGAAACGGGAAGAGTTAGCAAAAATTTGAAACAAACTGCCTAGGGATAAGGCGAGCTTATGTTCCAAATCTGGAGTCTCTAGCTCTAACAGCCAGTGATATCGACGCGTTCATACATACGGACAGACGGACATGACTGTATCGACTCGGCTGTTGATGCTGATCAAGAATATATATACTTTATGGAGTTGGAGATGTTCCTTCTGCTGGTACATACTTTTGCACAAAACCATTATACACTTTTTACAGCCATGCAGCCATGTCCGTCTGTCCGTCCGTCCGTATGTATGACCGCGTCGATCTCAGAGACTATAAGAGCTAGAGACTCCAGATTTAATACATAAGCTCACCTAATCCCTAGGCATTACAAGTTTGTTTTAAATTGTCGATAACTCTTCCCGTTTCCGATATACACATGTGATCGATAACAACAAAATCTTCAATTTGGATTAGACTAAATAATGACAATATGTGAAAATTTTATTGAAATCGGTTGAGAAAGACCGGAGATATGGAGTGTTGAAATTAAGAAGGTATGCACTATACGCGTATATATACACACACTCACACATACTTGCAAGCACTGACTGTATGCGTAAATTATAGGGTTAAGGGTATAGTCTAGTTGGGATTTCTCGACTAGAGCCTTCTTACTTGTTTTAATTGTATTCGAACATAATCAACTATCAACTGTAAATATTTGCGGACAATAATTTACCGTCAATGCCTTATGGGAAAATACACGCATAACGAACTTTTAAATTCGACCGTCAGTTGAAACTACGAATTACGCAGAATAACGGGGCAGTGAAAACACCAGCCTGTCAAAATCTTATTGCAAACAAAATTAAGAGCGTCAACAAGAGAGCTAATTCGACGGTGAAGCTGCTCACACTCATTGGCTCGACGGCCGAATAGGTCTGGACATGGTGAAACAAAGAGGTGGGCTCATTTTTGACAGCTGGGTACCAACTGATCAAACGTATGAGTGCAAAAGAGAAAGCAAAAATTCATGTTCCCTTCTCACTCAAGTTCGTAAGTGCGAAAAGGTTAGATAACTGCTTTGCATCTCTGCTGTTGTGCTTATTTTCAATACACTTCTAGGAACGGCTGGGTGACTGGGAGAGCTGTCAAATACGAGCCCACGTTATTAGGTGCATCATGGTCTGCTTGAGATAATTTCGCCGCGACAAGTGACTTTTTGCTTGCCAAAGTTAATACGTCCATTTGACTTCAATTAATTTCCGTTGCTCCGTCAATTTTTAGGCTTATATACATAAAACAACTATGCAAGGACCATACACATTATCCTATATTTATTAACACAATTAACTTAAAACAAGTAAGAAGGCTCTAGTCGAGAAATCCCGACTAGACTATACCCTTAACCCTATAATTTACGCATACAGTCAGTGCTTGCAAGTATGTGTGTGTCTGTATGTATACGCGTATAGGGCATTCTTAATTTCAATACTCCATATCTCCAGTGTTTCTCAACCGATTTCAATAAAATCACAGATTGTCAATATTTAGTCTAATCTTTCAAACTGCATCAAAAAGATTTCTAAATTGAAGATTTTGTTGTTATCGATCACATGTGTATATCGGAAACGGGAAGAGTTATCGAAAATCTAAAACAAACTTGTACTGCCTAGGGATTAGGCGAGCTTATATACCAAATCTGGAGTCTCTAGCTCTTATAGTCTCTGAGATCGACGCGTTCATACATACGGACGGACAGACGGACGGACGGACGGACGGACAGACGGACGGACGGACAGACGGACATGGCTATATCGACTCGGCTGTTGATGCTGATCAAGAATATATATACTTTATGGGGTCGGAGATGCTTCCTTCTGCCTGTTACATACTTTTGCACAAATCCATTATACCCTTTTTACCCATTTTTAATGGGTTAAGGGTATAATAAATGCCAAAGGTCAGGAAACCCTTAGCGAAAAGCTATCGCTGACCTCACAGAATAGCGCTGACTGCACAATACATAATCGTGTTTTAGTACAACTACGTACAAGTATTGTATTGTTAGAATTTGAGATGATTTCGAATACTTAAGTGGGGGCCGTATGTCGAAAGCTAGCTTTTGGAATTCTTGGAGGAGAATTTTGATGACAACAAAACAAAAGGAACCACAAACCTGATTTATTTACGGACTTCAATTTAGGGTCCAGCGAAATCAGTTTTCGTGACCGACCAAGAGTTTACGGTAACGGTGCAGTGGAGAGATCCTATACTGCCCAGTAAGCTTACAACAAATTCGTTACTTAGTAGTTATTACCAGATATTTTTGTATAAAAAACATGTAAGTTCGAAATCATACTAAACTTATGCTTCCAATAAAATAAGCTAATATGCACCCACCTTTTTTACATTAGTCATAGTCTACTACCACATCGATATAATGATAAAAAAGTTAAAAAAGAAAATGATTTTAAAAAAATTGAGATACAGCAAGCATTAATGTAGTGAAATGTTATTCAAATTCAAAAATAAAATCACAATTTTGTGAATTGATGCTTTTTTGCACGCATCAGCGTGATATGTGACTTAGAAAATGCATCGATGCGAAAACTTAATATTAATGTTAATTTATTTATGACTACAAAATATCAATATACAAATAAAAGAGCATATAAATATTTAATGTATATTTTTTAAATACATATATAAGTACATCACTGGGGAGCACAAAATTGTGTATTTCTTTTTTTTGTGTTTTGAATTTTTAAGAAAAAATCATTTGTTGTTTTTTGATGAAGTCAATGATAAAAACTCCTCCTTGCGGGCCAAGTATTCGTTGTAACGAAGAAATGCATAGCTGTAGGTTAAAGTCAATAATAGTTAATGCTGATAAGACAATAAATTATTTGTAACACGGACCCAACATAATCAAAATCAATAGTGGAATGCTCCGCCTGTAATAGTGACCAAACTGTCCAGAAAATGTGTGATGCCAAAGCAAACTGATTCACTTGAACAAAAAGATGATCAACTTCCTCGCTTTGGATGTTATTCCGTTGAAGGTAATTCTCGAGGTAAACGCGCAACCATTTAAGTTGGAATTCTCGTTTGGGGTAACGAGTATAGTCAACTTCATCGACTCCACACATTTCAGCAAAATGGTTACCAATATCAAAGGCCTGAAAATTATAATCGGCGTATTCGTAGTCGATAAAGTTAACAGCGTTCGTTGATTTCGTGTAAACCACATTTCCCAAAAGAAGGTCGTTGTGCGAAAAAACAATTGGACTTTTTAATGCCTCCAAATATTTGTACAAGCTATTAAACTCATCGCGTAGTCGTCCAATAGGTAAAAATGTTCCTTTCACTCTGCAATTAAATACATATATCGTGAATCGTACGCAAATCGAATTTGTTTGGGATGTTCGGATTACCTTTTGTGTTTTTCAGCATCACTAAATCGTTCAGGTACTAAATCAAGAAAGCTTTGTGTTTTTTTCAAAATCATTGGCAATGGTTTAGCATCTCCGCCTATTTTCTTTCTTACCACACGATGCATTTCTGCCATGCGACGCGCAACTAATGGCCATATATCTGGGCATAGCACACTTTCTGTGTTTAATGTGGTACCAGGTACGTATTCATAAACGAGCCCATTTTTAAAGGTTGCGTATAGTGACGGCGCTAAGCCGTACGTATGTAGTAATTGAAAATTTTGCGTTTCAGCTTTCCGATCGATTAATAGGTCAGTTTTGTTTCCATATACTCGCACTAGAACTACGTTATCGGGGTATTGTACAGGTAAACAATTCGTTTGTGAACCACTTGTTGTAAACTCCTCTTGAAGGATAACGGGATCTTCAGATGGGTCAGGCAGAATTCTCTGCGCAATGTTGATTGATAAATATGAGTCTGCATTATTTTTGCTTATATTGGTACTATTGTGAAAACAGCCAACAAGCTTATTTGTTATGCCATCTGTAAATTTCTGAAAAGTAAAAAAAAAACAATCAAATTATTATTATAATTCAGGAAAAGGTTTAATTGTTATGTGAAAAGAAAGTTTTGGGTCAGAAAGAAGCCATTCCAACCACATGCAGAATACGAACACGAATAAAATAGTGTAGTGGTGTTGAACAGTAATGCTGCGTAATCATATGTTCAGTCTTTTTATAAAATCTGCATAGTGTTGTTGACTGATATGTTGGTTTGAAGAGCTATATTTAATGGAAAGGCTTTTATATTGTATGTTTATCGACAACCAAATATATTTCCCAAAGTCTATTCTCAAAATGTTTTTTAAATTGCGCGTTAGAAGACGGGCTCTGGAATTGTTCTGGTACTGTTAGTGATTGTTTGACATGTATGGCAAGTATATTTCAGTTATAAAATACCTCAAGACCAATTGTAAGAACAGGGCGGATCGTTATGGTATGGTACGACCTCGAAACTTTGGAAAATCCATGTCCTTGATACATTTGTATATAAAAGTACAATTTCTTAAAAGTACTTTCCCAAAATGTCATGTCATTTGGACATAAACCTACTGAGATGTTGAGCAGTGCGCTTGTGCATAAAACTTTGAGCACGTTTTTCACAATATCTCAAAAACGGCTGGTCCGATCCGATTATGACGTTGATCCTTTATTATTATTTATATTTATATATTATTCAGGCGGATTTTACAGCTATAAATATATTAAGTATTATGGTAAAAATCTAAGTTTTGACTTTACCACATCTGAAATTAAAAAAGACAACGTCATTACGATTTTTATTAAAAAATACCTTCCGTAAAAAGATTTTAACAAAATGCTGTTTTAATGTTATACTATTAAGTGCAAAAAACCGTCTGTGGGACTATTTAGAGCGGCGGTCGGGGAACAGGGGTAAATTACCCCATTTTAGGTAAAAGTGAAATTTCGGGGGGTAAAAGTGAAACGTGAAATGGAGGAGATGACTTTTTTTTTTTTGCTCTTTGCCATCATAAATGGGTGGGTAATATCAGTTCCACGAAAAATATTTAGGGGTAATGATTAAAAAAGTTCCCCGGTAGCTGATTTACAGTAATTAAATATGAAACTTTTATTACAATTAATGCTTTTTAATGAAGGCAATTGACAATGAAATATAAAACAGGACAATCGTACACGTTGCAAGCGGTAAACGGTCAAAATACGACGAATTTTCAAAATTATATTTCTATTATAAAGTAACTCTTGATTAGTCCTGTAATTGATGCTAAAGTCGATTTTCTCGTTATCGTCCACAAGACATAAATATAAGTGGTTGTCGCGGCGATCAATTTAAACTCAGATTTTAGCGAAAATTTAACATGATTTTTAACCTTTTTAAATGTAATAAAAACCTTGGCCCTAAGGAAGAAGTTTTTTTTACATTTTTTTAAGACAACTTGAGAACTATGCATATTTGCAGTAACAGCCACACGAAATAAATGTATAATCTGGAGGTCTCACTATGTCTATTAGATTAGATGCGTGGTGTGTTTCTTTGCAACGGGTCAGACTAAGGAAAAATAACTTTGCTTCAAAAATCAAAAATGGGTAAAAAGGGTATAATGGTTTTGTGCAAAAGTATATAACAGGCAGAAGGAAGCATCTCCGACCCCATAAAGTATATATATATTCTTCATCAGCATCAAGTATGCACTATACGCGTATAGGTTTCAGGGTATAGTCTAGTCGGGATTTCTCGACTAGAGCCTTCTCACTTGTTTTGCATAGAACAGCGGGAAAACTTTTTCTTGCACTTATAGCACTCGACGAAGTGGATTTTTGCATTTTTCACCTGCGGAGTAAAGTGGCACCATGCGCGCCTCATCCTAAATCCCATGGACCACAGACAACGATCTCTCAGATCTGGTGTGTTCGATATGCGGTGTCACGAAGGAGTTTCCAAGGAAACGGCGCCGGCTGATGTGGGATCAAAACAAATTGTTAATGCATCTCACCAGGAACATTACCATGACAGGAACATAGCCCAAATCGCTAAAGCAGGCCTGAGCTTACAAGCTGGTTTCGAATAGTTTGCCGTATAATATTCGGTTGGCTCAGTAAATACACATTTTGAATTTGTTACTTTGGAGCACACACTTTTAGAGGACAGACTAGTTTTTGTTTTTATTTTAATTTATTTTTATACCCTGAACCAATTGAAAATGGTTAAAAAGGGTATAATGTTTTTGGGCAAAAGATTGTAAAAGGCAGAACGAAGCATCTCCGACGCCATAAAGTATATATATTCTTGATCAGCATCAACATCCGAGTCGATATAGCCATGTCCGTCTTTCTGTATGAACGCGTCGATTTCAGAGACTATAAGAGCTAGAGACTCAAAATGGAACATAAGCTCGCCTTATCCCTAGGCAGTAAAAGTTTGTTTCAAATTTTCGATAGCTTTTCTCGCTTCCGATATACACATGTGATCGATAACAACAAAATCTTGAATTTAAAAACCTTTGAGGTGGCGTTTGAAACATTGCTGATGTTGATCATTAAAGGTTAATAAAGTATGCGTACACACACACTTATAATTGAAACTCCGCGTAATGCTCCAAACCGATGCGTGTTAAAAGCTTAGTTACTGTCAACCTCAATCCAAAAGCCACACCCGCCCTGACTCTGCTTTTATAAGTGGTCTAGTAGATACCTGTTTTACTAGGTTTTCAAGTGTTAAGCTACTGCCCCTTTTTAAGGGTTAATTATTAGTAATGCCTTCAAATGAGATTAAACACTCTTGCAAGTCACAATTTTTGAATTTAGACGGGATTGAACCGAATTCAAAATATGGCCTTTAAGAAATTCCCAGTGCGCACAATTTCAAATTACTGCACTCTAATAAATAGCTTATTTTTTCTATCCCAATGAAAAGTTTAAACTAGTCATCTTATCTAAAAAAGACAAAGTAAACAATTAAGAACGCTTTGTTCAAGAAAGCTCAATTAGATGATACAATGAACCCAAGACGTTACGCATTTAATCATTGTTTTCCCATCTGTGTTCATGAGTATACAAAACCTGCCGATCTGCTCTTAACTTAACTTCTTAACACATTTCTATGAATCTTTCACATTATTTTGTCTAAGAGTAATCGAGAACTTGGAACAAACTTTAACTGCGCGTGGTGTACGAAAACCTTTTTCCCTAATCTCAAATCATTTGGTCTTTGAAATCCACGCGTTCTTGCAGTCCGACAGTCGGTCAGCCGGACCGATAGGAGGATCATGGACTTAGCTATTGTAGCTAATCAAAGATATACATATAATGGGGTCGAAAGTTCTTTTTTCTGCCTATTACATACAATTGCAAAATTAAAAGTTTCACTTCGTTAACGCAACGGATTCTTACGTTTCAACGCTTGTATCTCAGTCAGTAAAATTTGTCATTGTTCAAAAATATGCAAAAAAAAAAAAAAGAAGATATATTGAAAATTTCAAAGTTGCACCTTAGGTACATAAATTACCAGTAAAGTTTTTAAGCTAGAACGACCATAGTTGGTGGCAAGATATCTGCCACGGACAATTCCCCCTACGACCCATCCTTTTTAAATAGGTAATACCTACATCTTCCACAGTTTTTGAGCTAGTTAGCAAATTTCGTAGGAGGATAGCTAATGACTTTTCCAACACATTTGGTTGAGAAATTTTAAGCCTACACCAGCCACCGGTCTTAAAAAAAAGTTGCTATAACTTAAAAAAAAAGTTTCTATAACTTAAAAAAAAAGTTTCTATAACTTACAAAGCTTTTACGCCGACCATCCAAAGAAACTCATCAAAAATGATTAAAATAATGATTAAAAAAATAATCCTGCTCCCATAGGAATCATTCCATTTACCACATTTTTCAATACTAGTATCAGGGTATTTCGCACTCGGTTGCGCTTGAGTGCAACGTTTTCATTTACTTTAATATTTAATCAGATGCTTGTACATACAAACTCACGTCTTTGTGCCTATACTTATGAGTATGTATGTATGTATCTGTAAGCGTTAGTAAATAAGGGTGATAAACTTTTTGACATTTGGAAAGCAAGCTCGTTGGTTTTAAAGCTGATATGATCGCACATGTGCTCATTAAACTATACTTATGAGTCGACAAATACAAATACTAACTTTAATAGCAATACCTCGACACTTTGAATTTCCAACTTAAAAACAGTCATCAAGATTTTTTTTATAATATTTTTTTAGATAAGACGAAACATTTTTATTCCTTTGTAGATTGGGAATAGTGGTAAAAGCGTTTGGAAAAATACTAGCAAGTCTTTAAGAGATGTTATATATTTTTATTATTATTTTAACCATTAAGTTGTAAATAGTTCGTGTGCATAGATAAAGGCTAAAAAGTACGTTCTTTTATTTAAATCATAGATAAAAATATGTTTGTACATAATAGTGGAGTACAATATAAATATATAATATATAAAATTTGTTTTTGGACAACCTAGAATCTACGTTTACTTCGAACGTTTATTACACTCTCTAATCTGTAGGTTTTTATTTTTTAACATTTATAAGGTTTTATACATTACTTTAACTATTCAAAACGAAAAAGGCAAAAACACGTTCGTTTGTACCTAAAGTCGCAGAATAAATCTCGAAAGCTATAAATTTTAGATTGTGCCTATTCAGTAGTATTATCTGTTGTTAAAATAATGGCATTTATGTACATATGTAACCACCGGAACATTTGACCGACCACATAGAGATATACATACTCTTGATCAGCATTAACAGGCAAGTCGATATAGCTATGTACGTCTGTCATTTTATTTTATATGCTAAAAACCCCAGATTTTAAATATAAAAACTACTTAGCCATATGTAAATAAATAAAATAAGACTAGATTTTTTCGATACATACATTGTTTTTAATGTACTGGACAAGCATATATATAATATATACACAATAAGTTAAGTACCCCGCATTTGCAAGTCGATAGAGCGTTCTCAATTCTTCGTTTAAACGTGCACAAAAAATCATACATACAAACAGTAACTGTACCATAAAATGTAAGGTTAAGGTTATCTCCTAGGCAAGTTTTTTTTTAAACTTGCAATTAAGATTGAAAAATCATCGCGTTTTTGTCTATCAACAAAAATCGACATGTGCTAGTATCAAGATATAATTGAGTGTCAGATGTTATTTTTGAGTAGTAAGTGTATCTGTAAATATTTAGTTACAGTTCGCTGTTATTAAACAGTGCTACTTGTATTTGTTGTTGACATTTTGACTTTTTCATTTGTCTATCTGTGTTTGCGATCTTCGTAACCGGCGGTTATCGGCACGCCCTTGTTTGGTTAGACAGGAGTGGGTATATTTTGGATTGGGTCCGCCGACGTTAATAACTCGGTGCATGGTTAGGTTACTTGAACGTGCTGTTTGTTAAAACATCATCTTTCCAAAAAAAATAATATATATATATTTTAATAATGACCCAACTGAAACTTCGTGGAATTTTAAAGGCGAACACTTATTTATTAGAGATGTGTGAGAGAAATACGTATAGCAACAATTATTCGGAAGTGGATGATTTGCAAAAGAAGATGTTCCACTGGGATTATAAACTTATTTGATTGAGTTTACTTTACCTTAAAGTCAACATGATTGAGATCCCAATTCGGTCGAATAACTTTTAATATATCCTTAGCACCTTGAATAACATCAGCTTCCTCAACAAATATTGGAACAAAAGGTACAATTTCCTCTTGATTTTTGCTTGTTGTTTTATCCTCCTGTTTTGGCCGAATATCACCGGCGTTTAGTTCGGTCGAATATGAATTTGAGTTCAAGTTTATTTGGTTCGATTGCTGTTTAACCGTTTGACGAACTAAAGATAAAGAATCTCTCATCACTTTAGGGTTGCCGCCACTTGTTGAAATCTTTCCTGTGTAACTGTTGCTCTTGGTTTCTGTGCCCATTCTATGTATGTGAAATACGAAAGTGTCAGGTCGGGTCAACACATACATACATACAAACAAAAAACAAACAAATAAACAAGCAAAGCAGCCAAATTACAAACATTTGCAAACCTTGTGTACTCAGGAAAAAACTTCGTGCACACATTCTAATGAACAACTAATATGAAAATGTAATAAGTAACCCCTGGAAAAAAACAAGCTCCTAATTATTTTACTAAATGACAATTTTTTATGGGTTGTAATGGAATAATATAATCTTTATAATACATTTGTTTTGCAATTTTACCAATTTCAATGTTTCATTAGGGCCGAAGTTTTATTGTATCCACAATTATTTTCAAGACTCACCTTTAAAATTGATTTGAGCTTATTTCATTCAAATATAAAAAAAAAAATATATATAAACTTAAGTATGTACGTATAACATATGTTATATGACAGTGACAGTATTATAAAAGATAAGGGGATAGGTATTTCCTTACGTGGCGAAATACGTACGCACAAGATAAGAATTGACCGCCATTATGTGTATAATTATATTTATACATATATACAGTGTAAAAAAAAACATGCATGTATGCGTGATACATATATATCTGTATTACTAGCATAGTACCGAGCTTCGCTACGCCATCATTATATTAGTCCATTCAATAAAACTTACTGTCTTCTACGTATTTACAATCTAAGTTTCAAGTCAATCGGAGTAAAAAAAAAAACTTTTCCGCGGCCGGTTTGGGTTCCACATTGGTTGCCAATCCAAACATATATAATGCCAAACTTGAAATCATACTTTCATTATAAAATTTTGTTAAAGAGACTGTATGGCTATATATATATAGCGGTCCGATTTGTTCGGCTCGATAGCTCAAAAGCTGTGGGACTAGTTTGCAAAAAACAAACGCCGTATCGACTCAGCTCGTTATGCTAATCAAGAATATATATACTTCATTGGGTCAAACATGCTTCCTTCTATGCGGTACGCATTTAATGAAAAAATTAATACAAACTTTTTAAATCTATATAAGAATGTCTAAATTATTATATCAATATAAACTTATACTCTTCATTTCTAAGACATTTAAGCACTTTTAGACATTCGATTTGAAAAAATTGCAAAACTAGATGTTTGTTTTTGAGTTGGTATTAAAACTCGAAAAATGCTTTTCAAAATTTCAGAGCTGTACAAAATATCTATTCATAAATTTAAAAGTCCTTTAAAGTAAGTAAGTAAAAACCGCACACCCTTATCAGAAGAAGTACAAAGCTGAAGTTTTAAATGTATTTTTTCTTCAGTCTGAATTAGTCTTTAGAAATGATTTTGGAAACGAACTCGTTAACTATCCGATTCTGTTGAATCTTGTTTTCAAAGAAAAGAAAAAGGATACAAATTATTTGTAAAAGTTAGCACCATTTGTGGATCAGATTGTATATAATTGTGAAAATAAAAAAAGCAAAGTAAAGTGAACATGTAACACACAAAGGAAAGACTCCTTTGTATAGTTTAGAAGTTTTGGTGTTACAAGACGAAGCGCGGTAAAAGATATAATGTAATTTATTTGGCTAGGAATCCATAGAACATATTATGTATATCTTTGAGTGTGTTATTTTAGTGTTATTTCATTATCTAATATACGGAAACTAAAACTTTAATATTATCAGAACGCATGGATATGTATATGCATGTTTTTTGTTATAACTGGTGTGAACATCTTTCCTACAAAGAACGTGGTTAAAATAAAGAACGTTTTAGCGCTATGTTAAGCTATTTTATGTGGGGATGCTAAATCATATTGTTTGCAATGTCAATGTGTGTTATTCGCAAGTGCATGCAATCACAAATTAACATATATATGTACCTATTTGAAAAAAAAAATTAAATAAATAAATGAAATGTGTACCAATATGTCAAGCGTCAACGAATGCAAACGCACACTGATGTAAATTTTTTCTTTTCCCATACACGTTACCTTCGGGTATTGATTGTTTTTTTTTTTTTACAAAACACAAAAAGCCGCGAAAATCACACAACTAAATTATTGATTTAAGTCTAATTGCGTTGCTTGGTTTGGAACGAAAGACAAGGGAATAAAAAGCAAAACAATGCAGTTGCTTTGATCGTACAACAGAAGAATATTTAATATTCTTGTTCTCGTTATACGTTTTGTTATATTATAATATATCTTTGAGCTTTTTAAGACACAACTCCCGACTCCGGAAAGTAGCAGTAGTAAACTAAGCAAAAGAATTTTGGCTTACGCTTTTCAGCACTGTGCTGTTGTTATTTTAGAGCACTTGGAAAATTAGTGATGTGTTAAAATTTGTTATCATCGAATTAACCTAAGGGCGCTGGCCTCACTATAACTGCCTTTTGCAACTCACTTAAAATGATATTGTACGAAATACCACAATAATTACACTACAAGTACAATTATTATTAATTTTTAACAACACTCAGCACTCACATTTAAAATATTTATCAGCTGTTTCTTGATTTGCCACTGTTATTAAAAATTCTATCGATAACCGAATCCAGCACACTATGTCGGATGCAACGAGTATGTAAAAGTACAAGAGTGGAAAACAGTACGCTTTTTGCTTAACAGAAAACGTCCCTGTTATTTAGAGCTCGTGGGAAAGGGAGAAAGGGGGAATTATACCAACTCTGCTTTGTCAACTCATTCTCATGCGATGCATGAAACAAAGATTGGTTGTTGCCATACTTGCTCTTGTTGTTGTCACAGAACTTGAGATTGTCAATTTTCGACTTTTGGTTCTATGTGCTTGCCTAACATGGGAGGGTAGTATAGACTTTATAAGAACTTGGTGTAATTGTATGGCCAAACGTGAGATACTTACTCTATCATATATGCGTATGTTTATATTGGGAATTAGGTAGAAAATTAACAACTTATTGAACATGTTTAAAATGAATTAACACTTACCAAAAAATAAACACATTTTGCTTTGAAATACTTAACATTAACTCTCCTGGTATTAAGAATATATAAATTAAAATCATTGACTTTAATTGAATATTGTAAAAAAGGGTATTAAAATATGTTCTGCTTGTGCGTCCTAGCAACGACAATCATAACGTATTGTTGTTGTTAGTCTTGTTGCGTTTTGCCTATTCCCGTTGGACGCACACACATGCATACACACAATGACGGTCCTCGGCCACCTGCAGCCGTTTTGGCATTTATTGCGGGCAACTGCGCTTTTTATACCCTTAACCCATTGAAAATGGGTAAAAAGGGTATAATGGTTTTGTGCAAAAGTATGTAACAGGGAGAAGGAAGCATGTCCGACCCCATAAAGTATATATATTCTTGTACAGCATCAACAGCCGAGTCATGTCCGTCTGTCCGTCCGTCCGTCCGTATGTATGAACGCGTCGATCTCAGAGATTATAAGAGCTAGAGACTCCAGATTTGGTACATAAGCTCGCCTAATCTCTAGGCAGTACAAGTTTGTTTTAAATTTTCGATAACTCTTCCCGTTTCCGATATACACATGTAATCGATAACAACAAAATTTTCAATTTGGAAACACTGGAGATATGGAGTATTGAAATTAAGAAGGTATGCACTATACGCGTATACATACACACACTCACACATACGTGCAAGCACTGACTGTATGCGTAAATTATAGGGTTAAGGGTATAGTCTAGTCGGGATTTCTCGACTAGAGCCTTCTTACTTTTTAAAACCAGAACCCATTGAAAATGGGTGAAAAGAGTATACTGGTTTTGTGGAAAAGTATGTAACAGACAGAAGGAAGTATCTCCGACCCCATACAGTATATGTATGTATATATATTGACCGTACGCCAGCGGCCGGGGAACTTTTTTAATCATTACCCCTAAATACTTTTGTGGAAGTGACATTACCCACAAAAAAAATAATTATCTCCAACATTTATGGTGGCAAATAGCAAAAAAAAAAAAATAAAAAAAAGGTCATCTCCATTTCAAGTTTCACTTTTACCCCCCGAAATTTTACTTTTACCCAAGAAGGGGTAATTTACCCCTGTTCCCCGACCGCTGCCGTACGCGAGGAGTCTAACAGACGGTGTGCGTGCTATTTTCGGCACATTATTTATATACTCGTTGGTCGGATGATGCAACTATGTTAACTACTTGTATTGGAGTTGCGGTATTAATCGCATATTTTGCACTCCAAGTTTTCAGTTATTTTATATATTCCAGGGTTTTTTTTTTAAATATATTTATAGAGTTGCTAGCGAATTCAGTGAAAATGCACTATTAAGACTAAAATGTGGCCTTAAAGCTAAACGCTAACGTCGCACAGTGGCCGCAAAACGTAAATAGATTTTCGAATAATTCCAAAGGGAAAATGATAAAGAAAAAAATGAGCATTGTAGGTCAACATGGTGACTCAGGGTCGGCTGCCAAAGTGAAAACTTTAATACCATTTTTTTAAACGAATTATTGATAATTAAAATTCATAAAATTAAATATAAAATATTTAATTTTCAATATATCATATATAAGTAATGGTAAATATGTACATATATACTTAACATTTCTAATGAATATTCCTTGGTTAATTCCTCACGCGGTCTGATATGTCTGAGACATAGATACGTTGATCAGAGGAGTCCGACATGAAAATGTTTGTGTTTTCTTGAAGTTGAGATATTTTGTACGTGTTCGCAGTCCTTGCTTCTTCTGTCAACTCTACCCATGCATAAAAGTTGTCGTTCTATTAGCTGGTCACCACGATCCAATATCTTATAAACAGTAGAAGCCTTTTTTTTTTTTCGTTTTCCTTGCACTTAAAAGAGCCCTTGTTTCTTTGGCATATTTTCCTGTTACCTAATCAGTTGCCTCATCGTTGTTGAAGAGCCTCCGAGATGTGTTTCTGCTGTGAGCAGTCGACTTTTAGCCCAAACATCGCCAAAGACTTCTGTTGTATATGTCTCATCTAAGGAATAATTTGGCTCAGCCGATCTTATTGCCTATTCCATACATGAATTGCATTTTTTACATAACTCGTTTTTAAGGCCCATGTTGTTATAAGAAATATTTTTCAAACCAGAACTTCAAACTAGGTGAAATGTACTTTTCGCTGTCCACCAAAGTTCGAAAATAAAGTACAAATGTACTGTTGGAAATAAGTTACAGTGCTTTAGTTAAAAAGTTTTAATATTTTTTATTTAGAATTAAATCATCATTAAACAAGTAAGAAGGCTCTCGTCGAGAAATCCCGACTAGACTATACCCTGAACCCTATAATTTACGCATATAGTCAGTGCTTGCACGTATGTGTGAGTGTGTGTATGTATACGCGTATAGTGCATACTTGCTTAACTTCAATACTCAATATCTCCACAGTTTCTCAACCGATTTCAATAAAATTTCACAGATTGTCATTATTTAGTCTAATGTTTCAAACTGCATCAAAAATTTATCCAAATTCAAGAATTTGTTGTTATCGATCTCATCTGTATATCGGAAACGGGAAAAGTTATCGAAAATTTAAAACAAACTTGTACTGCACGGGGACTAGGCGAGCTTATGTACCAAATCTGGAGTGTCCAGCTCTTATAGTATCTGAGATCGACGCGTTCATACATACATACGGACGGACGGACGGACGGACGGACGGACGGAGGGACGGACAGACGGACATGGCTATATCAACTCGGCTGTTGATGCTGATCAAGAATATATATACTTTATGGGGTCGGAGATGCTTCCTTCTGCCTGTTACATACTTTTGCACAAAACCATTATACCCTTTTTACCCATTTTCAATGGGTTAAGGGTATAATTAATTTGAACAAAAAAATGAACATCAATTTTTAATTTGTTCAATTCTAAATATTGTATTCAAATAGCTGCTTTTAAGCCCAACTGTGGAAAACCCCGGGCAAACTGGTAATAAATAGATAGATAGATTGTTGTGGTTGGATCCAAAGAGTTGTCAAACATGACACAATCAAAGTACGTTGCGTAACATAAACGGTAGAGATCACTCAGATTGCTCTCGCCTTGATGCCGGATAACGTACGCAAGAAAATGGTGCAAAGCATTCGTGAGGCCAGGAATAAGCCGATATTCCAATATTCAATCACAAACGAAATTTATCTTTTGTTGTTTTTTTTTTAACTTTATCACACTGTTATAAACTTGTAAATAAATAAAGCACTTAGAAGTGCACCATGAACATTAATTGAAGTTTGTTTAAAGGATTTTTTGTTTTTAGTAAAGGAAGAACCAAATGTACCAATTGAGCTTTTAAGCTGGAAAATGTTAAACAGTATTACTTGGACAATTAATAAAAGCATTCGATTAATCAGTGGTCGATTTTAATCGATTGTGATAATGTGAATAAGTATTGATAAACTATATAGCTATATTCATGGCTAAGTTGGATCCACTGTTGAAGCAGCAGCTTTGTTGTTGCTGTTGTTGTTCTTGTTGTGGTTGTTGCCCATCGCCGCTAAATTTGGACTTTGTAACAAAAGTAATGGGCAGAAGGCAAAAGAAATTTTAAATTTGGTAAGAGAGCTCTTTGTCGCCGGGATATGCGCTCACCTAGTCCAATTGATCTACGGAACTTCCAATGGCTGTCGCAAAGATAAGGAACTGCTAAGAACAAATACTGGAAGGCCATGTTCAGTTATACTGATTTAAATGAGATTCATGGTTTTAATCTATTGAAAACAAAGATCAAGCGACAGCTATTAAGGATGATCCCTATTAAGCGGTCGGAATTTACATTAGTGAAGATCAGATGCAGAAATTTCATCAACTTCTACATGACCTTTTCATGCCTTTTGAAGTGGCATCACCTGCCCACGTACAAGAAACTGAAGCTTTTTAAATCTCGATATTGTACCTGTGAAAGTCAGATTCGCTTAAACTTAAAATCATTACAGCCCCTGGGCAGTATAGACGGCAGAATTGCGTAGGCTCTGCCAGAAAAGAGAGTGATGTTTTTGCTTCTTCTACATTTTCTATTTTATAACAATGTAACCTTAACATAGAAAGCCAGAAAATTTTGTTGACTCATATCGACCGATAAGTTTGCTCGCTAGTTTCTCAAAATTTTTTAAGGAGTATTCTTTGAGTGATTATCGGAGGTTGATCCTGCACGAGATGACTACCAGTTTGGTTTTCGGCATCACCACGGCACATCAGAGCAAGTTCATCGGGTGATACAACATGTCCTTGAAGCTTTAAGAAATAAGCAGTGCAGCCCATTTGGTATAACGGTTTTATTATTTAAATTCAAATCTCTTTTACCATCTGCAAATTATTTCCGTCTTAAGTCTTACCAGTAGTAAGTCAATTGCTCATTTGTGGTTGAAGTTAGGTCAAACGTCCGCCTAATTAGAGCGGGTGTTGTCCTTGGTCTATTGCAGGTTTTCCGATGCCAGTAGAAGAAAACGCATAAATTGCCACAAATGCAGGTGATACTGTGTTTCTTGCCAACTCAAACAGCACTATTAATGCAGCAGCTCTTACACAGAATTTCGAAATTAATTACTTGATACTATATAGTAATATACCTTACCACTGACAACTCATTTAACCACAGGAGAACTAGAACTGAAAATACACACACACATACTTGCAAGCACTGACTGTACGTGTAAAGTATAGGGTTCAGGGTATAGTCTAGTCGGGACTTCTCGACTAGAGCCCTCTTACATGTTTTTGCTTACATTTGTTCTCAATGCCGACCTGTTCTTCCAAGCACTGTATCGATAGGAAATCAGCTACCCAGGAAAGGGAACGACCTCGAAACAGCGTCGAGAAATCCCGACTAGACTATACCCTAAACCATATACTTTACGCATACAGTCAGTGCTTTCAAATATGTGTGTTTACGCGTATAGTGCATACATTCTTAACTTCAATACTCCATATTTCTTGTGTTTTTCAACTGATTTCAATAAAATTAAACAGATTGTCATTATTTAGTCTAATCTTTGAAACTGCATCAAAAAGTTTTCCAAATTCAAAATTTTGTTGTTATCGATCACATGTGTATATCGGAAACGGGATGAGTTATCGAAAATTTAAAACAAACTTGAACATCTCAGGGATTAGGCGAGCTTATGTACCAAATCTGGAGTCTCTAGCTGTTATAGTCTCTGAGATCGACGCGCTCATACATACGAACGGTCGGACGGGGGGACGGGCAGACGGACATGGCTATATCGACTCGGCTGTTGATGCTGATCAAGAATATATATACTTTATGGGGTCGGAGATGCTTCCATTATACCATTATACCCTTTTTACCCATTTTCAATGGGTTCAGAGTATAAAAAGCGTCTCATGGTCTACCGACTGAGCTAGCCGGGGTTTGGTCTGATGCTCGGTTGTCACTGCTTGATGTTTTTCACATGGATCATCCCAACCGGGTTAACCTGCACCGTTTCCAGTTCATAGGTGCATCGTCCCACTGGCCTTACACTGGGCATTTGGTGCATCGGCGATAGAATTACGAAATCACTTAGCACAAAAATTCGATTGAATACCTACTGGCCAGGGGAATATTGGACGTCCAGAGCCTTTCGGTTGTATCGCCTCACAGATTTCTAATATACCTTGTCTTGGAGAGTCTGGTAGACACGTGATCGGTAAATCATCTGCTTTTTCGACCGCCCCAGTTGACGTTATCCAACTTTCTGGCCAGCTTGTTACCGCTGCCAAACATCGCGGTGTATGGAGACGTCCCGGTCGCAGAGTGCACTGCGCTGTTCAATGCCATCGCGATCTCGGGCAGCTTCTCATCGAACAGCATCTAGACTCAAATCGTTGGTAGTACACTGTGGAGCGTAGTTCCCAGTAAAGACATTCTTTATGCCATGAACGATCGCCGCCGATGTTGCCTTTGGCATCGCCTTTAACCACACGCATTTAGTAAAGCACTTGGGCTCTCTTGCTATCGTGCGCATTGACCAACGTGCTGGTAACTGCTTCTGAGACTCACATCTTTCACAAAAACTCCTCGCTATCCTAACGAGCGAACGACCTTTTGAACAGTAAGCCGACCCTGTCGTCAGGACCGGGAAACGTTCATCTTCTGCTCTAGCCGACGTTCTACATTCAATGTACTCGTCGCTTTCAAACACCGTCATCTCAGACTCGAATAAATTGAGCTCTTCAACATCAAACGGCCGAGAGAGCATATCGGATGCTATGCTGTCTTTACCTTTGCGATGTTCAATGGTGAAGTCAAGGGCCTGCATCGCTAGTGACCATTTTGCCAGCTATGTACCGCTTTCACCGCAGCGAGATATTCCTTTCTTCGCTGAAAAGAAAGTATCATCAGGACCATAACTCGACACAGCCGTTGTGTAAATGGAAGAGTGGACGTTCAGGAACGGTGAATGCAATTATATTTCTGCTTTTAGGTTCCAACTCGATCTGCCAGAACGCATACTTCAAGTCGACACTGCTGATAAATACCGTATCATCTATTCGGCTTAGATTGGCCTTAATGTTCTGCAGCGGGTACCCATCCTTCACCACCAAGCTTAAGCTTACGCGCTTCTAATCACAACCTGTTCTTACCAGGTTTCTGCACGAACATCGTCCTGTTGCACCAAGGGTGGTGACACTGGGTAGAAATTAATCTGTGATTTTCCCACGATCAGCTCAATCATATGTAGCTACCGGTGAATTTTGCCTCTGCTCTTGACTCGGACAGTGTTGTATTGCGCTAACTCATGGCCTTTCTTGTTCTGCTATCTTGAAGCAATTCTCTTGTCAATCAGTCGTCTATCGAGTATGCTAGCACGACACTACGTATAGCAGCGAACTGCAATATACGTAGTTCAAAAGCAATTACAGCTATTTCGGACAGAAAAATATATTCTTCCACAATACAGAAAGCCTTCATTGGCACATTGAAGATGTAAGGGCAGATAAATGAATGGTACAGTCATCCGTTCTATATTTCGTTGAAGCTTCATCGTACACATACGAAAATATCCATGTTCCAGGGTTTACATTGTTTTCCGTATGGATTTTGAGGTAGTGCCTCATGCAGTGTGACCTAAGATGGGTATCGTCATTTACGTTAGGAATGAATTAATTAGCAGTGTTTTAGTTGTGGAAATAAATAAAGTATTTTTCAATATAAATCTATTGGTTTTGTTGTTGTTTATAAAGTCTATACTTTTCGTTGGCAACATTTAAACCAGAATTTGAGGAAGTAATTTAGCAGTATTCGTTTTTGAATAAAAATTGTATAATGTTGGGTATTTTTAATTTGTATTTACGTATATTCGATAGAAGTTGGCCTATTAATAACGAACTTATCAGAAAAGGCTTTAGGTACTTTTTAGATTGGAAAAGTTCACTACCAAGTGTGACTCGCGCCAGTACGTTTGAGACAGTTTACAGCTGTGGGATATCTCTGTGTGTTCAGGATAGTTAAAATTATGTTTTTTGTTTTGTACATATTTACTTAGATTAGTGTTAATGCATATACATATGTAAATAAATTAATTGTAAATTTCTGTTCACAATAAGAATTATAAACAAAATATAATAAGCTAACCAAAAAAATATATTTAAGTAAATATATTTATACTTCTATATAAATATATTTATATATCTTCTATTTATTTAATAATTTTTAATTTTGCACCTTCATCTTATTCACCCAGCTGAAACGGAAATTTAGGTGCACTGGCTCAATGCGACCAGAGAACCAACAGTAAATTACTAAATTCGGATGACACTTTTAAAATTGTTTGTTTTGCTTTATGAGATATCGAAACCGTTTCTGTTGTATTTTGGGGGCTCAACACTATAACGTTTCAGAGTTTGGGAATCAATTCAAGGTTTTTTTTTAATGTTTTAAACTGATTCCACAAACATCAATATTGTCTTTAATTAAAGCTTTATTAGTACACTTTAATATATGGCACGTCAGGTTTGGGAGGAAAATTAATACTGAAACACTCAAAAACACTTTTTCAGGTTCTTACACCCCATTACATCGGAACGACTTCAAGTATTAAATATGGGCATTAAGAACAGAATTGAATACAGGCCTCAATCCGTCGCTGAACTTATTTAACAAAAACGAGAAAGAGAGCGGATTGCATACCTCAATGCGTTACAAGCTTTGCAGACCGGATATGCCGCGCAGAAAACACAAAACATACATTGCTTGTTTTTGCTTGCCAAATGGTGAACAACAGAACAGACTCGAGACTCTGAATCTCAGTGATGTCAAATCAGATTTTTCCCGTCAAATCTCGCGTTTTTACAAAATTATTTGCTTGACATATTAGCAATCTGCGGGAAATATATTTTTATTTTATTTTTTTAAGGCGATAAGGTTTTTTTTAAAGATACCAAATTTAACGGTGTAATTGCAATACCTTATTTTTTTGAGGCCTCTATTCAATTCTGTGCTAAATGATACGACTGAGATGGTGGCTGCTTGGGTCTCATGCAACGCGTCTCTAACGTGGCCATCAGCTGCTGCATGACGAAGTTGTGTGAAACTTGGTCGGCCATAATTGTTTTGTTTTCGATATTTTGGAATAACGGTTATTTGTTGTGAATTTGTAAGCAATTCCGACTGCATTGAAACTTTTTATTTTTTTGAGCTTTAAACATATTAGCAGCACTTTTGTATGGTTTATGTTTTTGATTTCGTAAATTTGCGCTTTCAAATACAATTACAAAAAACAAATTTGGAAATTTCAAGCGGGTTAAAAAATATAGGAAAAAAGCTGAAAAAGAGGATATTTTCATCTCACAAAATTTTTGTTGTGTCTATTATCTCTTCCGTTAATGCATTTGTAAAGCCATTTTCCGCTAGATTTTGACATGCTTTTTCACAGTTCTTATTGTGCACATATAATTCTCGCTATACTCGTTCAGTTTGATTTCATCAAATTCCCCACAAATTATTGTATTCTATCTGAACAATGACATCGGGAGCAAGTGGAAGGAAAATGATCCATTTGTTGCTATTGTCGAAAGAAACATCTCACTGTAGTTCACGGTCGATATTAAAAGTTTCTTTCTGGAAATTCGACTATATCATTCGCCCGGAGAACAAACAGTTTCACCACACATTTTTGGAGCAGGCATAGAATGGGATTATTCCTGTTTTTGTTTGCAGTATTTCGTCTCCTCTTTGAAATATAATGACTTTGACCAAATTCTTTTCTAAGCTAGCACGATTTTTTTTTGTTAAACGGAGTATATACGCGGCTTCGATTCGTTAAAAAACGAACATTATTGCCAGCCACCGTTTTGTTTTGGTTTGTGATTACTGCACAAAAGGTGGCAAAAATGACATAGCTTATAAATAATAGCTTTTTGCCTATTTGAATGACTTGCTTGCTAAGGCATTTTTGATTAAAGGTGGTATGTGGGCTTGGCAGCCAAATCTTCCTACGAAATTTGGTGAATCTAGGTCCAAAAGTCTGGAAGACATAGGCGAATACGGTTTTTAAAGGTAGCGTGGTGGCTAGGGGCCGAAGGGGTGCGTTTAAACAACAACAATTTTTAGCTATATTAAATAAGTAAGAAGGCTCTAGTCGAGAAATCCCGACTAGATTATACCTTGAGCCCCATACTTTACGCGTACAGTCAGTGCTTGCAAGTATGTGTGTGTAGGCGTATAGTGCATACTTTCTTTACTTCAATGCTCCATATCTCCGGAGTTTCTCAACCGCTTTCAATAAAAATTTCATCGTCTAATGTTTCAAATGTTGTTTCCAAGTTTTCCAAATTCAAGATTTTGTTGTTATCGATCACATGTGTATATCCGAAACGGGAAGAAAAATTGAAAATTTGAAACAAACTTTTACTGCCTAGGGATTATGCGAGCATATGTTCCAAATCTGGAGTCTCTAGCTTTTATAGTCACTGAGATCGACGCGTTCATACATACGGACGGACAGATGGACATGGCTATATCGACTCGGCTGTTGATGCTGATCAAGAATGTATATACTTTATGGTGACGGAGATGCTTCCTTCTGCCTGTTACATACTTTAGCACAAAACCATTATACCCTTTTTAACCATTTTTAATGAGTTCAGGGTATAAAAATGCAGTAAAGATGTGGGTTTATCGTTGGAACCCAATCCAGACTCCTATCTGTCCTGCCTATAAACAAAGATATTTGCAAATGTTGAAGTGTGTAGCTGCACGGGTGTCCAAAAATTTTGCTTTTATCCGGACGAACAGACTCTTTAGCTTCGATATCAGAGTATAATATTTTTTGTGTATTCGATCACAAGGATTTGGTGATATTTTTGTACATTTGACAATCGATTTACGAGCAAAGAAGGCTGTTGCTGTAGATGCTCAATACGAAATTTTGCTTGGGCACCGTGGTTCTAGTGTATAAGTATGCACATAAACAATATGTGTAGAAGCAATAATCTTTAAACCAGATCTAATTATCAACTTGAATTTTTTTGTTGAAAATTTATTTTATACTGAAACTTATATTTTTTTCCATATTACACCTTATTTCATTTTATCAAAACTTCAAATTAGAAAACGCGGTCTTACGATAAGAAAGTAATTCCATTACTTTTTCTGTTTTTTCTTTTCTTGTTCCTCTTCTTTTGCCTTTTCAATGATGTCTACATACTCTAATATGACATTGCGATCTAGCATTTTGAAAGTCGTGCCATTTTCCATTACTGCCACTTCTAAGTTATTTTGGCCAGATTGGGCAACTTCAAGCAGTGCTCGAATTGCCAACTTTACGGCGCCATGTTCAGAAGCGACTTCCTCCTCACTATACGTTTTTTCAAAGAATTCACGCACCGTTTTTGCAGAACGCCCGGTTGCGTTTGCTTTATATTCATAGAATATGCCAGACGGTTCAGTTTGAAACAAATGAGGGGAGCCGTCAGCATCGAATCCTCCAATAAGACACGAAATCCCAAATGGCCGACGTCCATTACTTTGAGTGTATTTTTGTTTAAGCTGTGCAATATATCTGGAAGAGGGAAATTTAGGGTTTTTCTGTTAAAGGCATTCATATGGGTAGAATAATTACCTTGTAATGTATTCAAGGGTCACAGGATCCTCGACATTCAGACGATGACTTTGGCACTCAACCTGTGCACGGTTTATAAGGATGCGCGCATCTGCTGTCAAACCTGCAAAGGCCATAACAACATGATGGTCTAGAACGCAAATTTTACGAACTGTCCGGTCTTCCTGAAGCTTGGTCACAGATTTTTTCTCGACACCCAGAACCACGCAGTTGCCGCCACGAACGCCAACCTTATGAATACATACAGGCATATGCTTATTGGAATGGTTGAAAACATAACAAGTTATTAGAAATCTTACTGCTGTGGAACCTTTGCGAACCGCTTCTTGGGCATATTCAACTTGAAGTAAATGTCCGTCCGGTGAGAAAATGGTAACAGCACGATCGTAACGCGAGGACATCCTGATATTGACTCGTAGAGAAAAAAATAAATTGTTTAATAAAACGTTAAACTAATGCTGTCGGCTAATTTTCGACAAGGCAATGATGATGCTTTTTTGCGGAATGCATGATGGCAGCACAGAGCTGCCATATACCTTGTAGCACCGATAGCATAAGGTATTTTTTGTGCCGCTTTTGGGATTAATTTGTGCTAAATAATGGTATGCTAAAACTAACTGGCAACGTTATGTGAACCCATCAGATGATTTGTCAGCCCTGGTCAAATTAATAAATGTACAATTGTTTTGCCTACAACAAATGTCTGGCTTATCGGTATTTTATGCTTTTGTTGCTTAAACAAAGATAAAAGTGCGGTATTTATCATGTAAAATGGATCATTTTGTTTCTAAAGTGTTTATTATTTCTTGTTTTCGTCAAAAACGTAGTTTTAGAGACTCAACAAATGACAGCGGACAGCTGATCTGACTTATTGAGGCCAAAAATTATCACACCTGCGTCTAATTAAATAATTTTGTTTGCAATATTGTCAGTTTAAGTTAATTATATATTTGTTAAAATAAGCTGTACATCTGTAACGTTCATTTACTTGGAAATGTCGCTACCAAGAAATCTACTAACAAAAATCTGTAAGTAAAATAAAATTTTGACTTTCTGAAAGTAGATTCCTCTTTATTTATACATCTACACTACATACACTTGCCAGAAAAAGTATGCGTACACGCTCAATGCACAACATTGGTTGTTAAAAATTACTTGTAAAATGATTTGGTCAAAAACATATTTTCTAATGAATAACCCATTAAAAATACAAATAATTCTTTGAAATTTTTGTTATTATGTACTGTATTTATTTTATAATATTTTAAAGCCACTTATTCTTTATATTTAAAGTGATAATGGATATTTAAATAACTTAAGACTAAATAGGACAACATTTTTAATAGTTTAGACATTTCATCATTTTTTGTAGTCAGAAAGATGCTCCTGCAGATCAACTTTTTGACAAGAAACTAAGTCAAAACGCATAATTGATCATATATAGATATTCTGTTTAGCTTTTGGTTTTTTCTTCATTTAGTTTTAGTCATAATTTTAGCTGAAAACCTTACCAATAAAACAACATATCTGTGAGATTTTCAAAATAATATCAAAATTTTAATAATTTCGAAAATTTTCAACTATTCTCTGACAACTTATTCTTAAATTATTGAAATAAAATTCATAAAGATGAAAATATGCATTAGTGGTGCTATTATTTCTTTCGAATGTTTTTCCCTTATACTATACGTTTAGATAAATATTCTAACTATTTATGTTGTTTATTTTTATACACTGAACCCATTGAAAATGGGTGAAAAGGGTATAATGATTTTGTGCAAAAGTATCTATATTCTTGATCAGCATCAACAGTGAAGGCGTCGATCTCGGAGACTATAGGAGCTAGAGACACTTCAGATTTGGAACTTAAGGTCTCCCAATCCCTAGGCATTACAAATTTATTTCTTTCCGTTTTCGATATACACATGTGATCGATAACAACAAAATCTTGAGTTTGGAAAACTTTGAGACAGAGTCTGTGAAATTTTTATTGAAATCGGAGCTTTGTAGTTAAGAAAGTATTTACTATACGCGTACACACACACATACTTGCGTAAAGTATGGGGTTCAGGGTATAGTGTAGTCGGGATTAGACTAGAGCCTTACTTGTTTTATTTTGGTCTGTAAGAAAAAGTACGATATTCTTGAATTTGTATATTTGGTCTTATATTATCACTTTTTGTTATAACATCTACTACTAAATTTAACTGCACTTAAAACAAGCTTTTAGCTTTATTGATTTCAATCCATTAAGTATGCATATATGTAGTACGTGTAATAAATTTAACACCCCTTATAATAGATGACATCACGGCGCACGATGGCAAAGTCACAAGCCTTGATCTGGGGGAAACGGGACGAGTGCTTGTTACCGGAGGAAAGGACCGCAATGTTAATCTGTGGGCTATTGGACAGGATGAGTGCTTCATGGTATAAAGAAAATTAGTACACTAATAAAGACAAAAATAACCTTTTTTTTTCCCCCCCACTAGTCCCTTACGGGTCATACTCGTTCGATTGAGTGCGTGCGTTTTGCTTACAAGGATAATTTTGTATACTCTGCCGACGATATCGGTATAATAAGAAGATGGGATTTAAATTCCCAAACAATTTGTTCTACTCTTAACGGCCACATGAAAAGTGTTCGCACCTTAGACTTTAATCCATCAGGAGAATATGTGGTGTCTGGAAGTAATGACACTACTGTTAGGTGAGTGCAAACTCTAATCTATATCTCGTAAGACACCGTACTTGATACACAAACGTATACATATTCATATTAATATTAACATTGTAATACACATGTATTTTAACAAATAGGAACTAAGTTGTGTTTTGTATACACTATAGCAGAGGTGCCCAGTCCCATTGCTCTTAGTCCACATTTGTTAATGCGCTACGCAAAAGTCAAGCAACAACAAATTTTTTGCATTTTCAGTTTTTTTTTACTTAACTTTAGTCTTTTCTGACCGCCTGTAAAATTTGTTACCCCGATCCCAAATTTATAAGGCCACTTCAAATATAAAAAAAATTTTGTTCACTTCTAAAACTATTCAAATGAGCGCCTAATAAGCTCCTAACACTTTGAAAAATTCGTGTTTTTGAAACATTTTTTTGTGAAAATTCAACTTCGGAAAAGAATGATTCTACTAAGACATTGGCTGCGCGCTTACTGATTTTTGCTCTTAAAGTTTTTCTTGCATAAAACCTTGAGCGCGTTTTTCTCGGAACGACCTGTTAGAAGTCGGTGTCCACGATATCTCAATTCCTTTTAAGTACAATTTAAAAATGTTTTTTTTTTGAGCTTACTACAACCCGGCAAAAATTAAAAATACATAAAAGGTTTTATCTAACCATTTTGACCAACTTTTTGTAAATCCGATGATAAGACAAATTTCCGTGGACACATTTTTGAAAAATGTCTTTCGGACGAATTTGATTATAAAATGTGTGTTAAATGTTATATTATTAAGTGCAAAAACCGTAATGGGATACGTTTGATAGTCTCTTCAAAATAAATTTTCTAAAATGTCATTTTGCTTGAACAAACAACCTAATAAACAAAGTTTGAGTCAACTGTTTAGCTTCCGATGATTGTTATCAAAATTGCTATCGGAACTTAATTCGCCTCTAAAATGTTAACCAGCAATTTGGCTTAGGTTAAGTTTGCTGTTCGGTTATCCCCCTACCGAATTGGGAGACATTCAAATTTGACTAAACTTCGGTTACTCTGTCTAACTGTCCATTCATACATTGAGCCATATTATTGCTTGTAGTTTTTGGCAACTTTCGTTTTGCTTAGTAAAATACCATTGATATTGGTTTTGAATAAACTCCTTCATGGTGTCTGTCCTCAATTCAATTCGTCTGACCAGTTTCGATTTTATTTTGCAAACCTCAATTTGTTACTTATTTTTTGTTGTGTTGAATTAAAAATAAAGCATTTCCTTAGACTTTTAAATTATGGTTTCTTAGATATTAACATTACACATTTTTGCGCTATCGCATTTCTAGGGCATTTCTTAACTGAAATGTCTTCAGCACCTCTCACCTCTCGTTGTCAAGAAACTAGTTCAAAATACATTATTGCTCACATACTTTAGTCTATTTAATTCTTTAAATAATAGTTGTAAGGAGTAAAATATCTTAGCCTGTATATATGCAGATTTGCCTAATATTACGATATCTACAATGAATGCATAAGTCATGCTTTAAAACAAGTAAGAAGGCTCTAGTCGACAAATCCCGACTAGACTATAACTTGAACCCTATACTTAAAGTGTACAGTCACTGCTTGCAAGCATGTGTGATTGTACGCGCATACTTTCTTAACTTCAATGCTCCAAATCTGAAGTCTTTATGGTCTCTGAGATACAACCAATATACACTTTTTAGCATTTCATACGTTCACGGTTCATTTTCAATTGTCATATCAATAAAAACTGTAACTCTTGGTTTAGGGGAAACTATTGTACTGCGGAGTTCGAAGAATGTGAGAAAAAAACACGAAAATAAGGTAAATGCAAAAAAGGTGCTATTGCTGTCCCTATCTTTCTCATAGGGGTAAAGGTGGGAGCTGTATTCACATAAAAAATCAAAAAGCATCGCGGGCTTTTGTAGGACAGGAATATACAAAATCCCCCAAAAATATATCAAAAGTTTTGATGTCACGCCCATACGTTCTGCCCCCAGCCCCTACATTTTAAGAACTGGCATGCGTACATCTTCTCAGTGTTTAGACTAGAGTCACAAAATTTAGGTAGAGAATAGTTTGAGACATCACCCAATGATCTGTTTCAGAATATCGATTCAACGCTTCCAAACTTCGCCCCTCGCGCACTGCGTTTCAAAACCGGGAATCCCTGTATCTTACACAATTATATTATATCCTAAGTACATTATATAGGTAAACGGTGTGTAATGGTTTTGTGAAAATAACCGACCACATAAAGTACATATATTCTTGTTCATATAAGCTCTCTTATACCATAGGCAGAACAAGTTGGTTTTCTCCTTTATTCGTTCTTTAAATGTTTTCTATCTTAATGATTACTCACTAAAATGATGTAAACAGTGTCGGCATATATATTGGTAGCACACTCTAAATGGGTTCGGCTAACTAATAAAACACAGAAGATGGCAAATTTTTTACAAAATCGTTCACCTGCTTGTATTTATCTTTTTGTTAATCACATGTTGGACGATCCTAATACAGTGTCTCAATGATGCAAAATCTTAGGGGCATTGTAACATTTATTTGTTTTTGTTTAAATTTTATTAAAGTGTAGATGTCTCCTTTAAAGTGTCACAAATTCCACGACTAAAGGGTATACAAATTAAGTAATTTTAAGGAATATTAACAAAAAGACAAAGAGTTATAATATTGCAATATTTTATACCTTTTCCCGTTATATATGTGTATATGAAGTGTATAATTACAACTTGGCCTTAGAGTCCTTTAAGTCGATATAGGCGCCCGAGATGACCTCCTTGCCACTCTCGACAACTAGCGTGCGGAAATGAATGCGCGCCCCCTCCTTCCACATCTCAATCTTAAGCGTCTGCCCGGGCAGAACTGGGCCTGAGAAGCGTAACTTAATTGCCTTGAAAAGACTACTGTTGTTGTTGGCGTATTTGCTTAGCACAGCCCGTACCGAATACCCCAGGGAACAGAGTCCATGTAAAATTGGTGTATTAAAGCCAGCCATACGAGCAAATGTGGGATCGATATGTAAGGGGTTTAGATCACCGGAAAGTCTGTACAGTACAGCTTGATCAGCACAAGTCTTATACTCAGTGGTCGAGTCAGGTTTTCGACTGGGAGCAGCTGCTAAAGGCACAACACCGGCACTCGGATTCTTTTTTCCACCGAAATTGCCAGCACCAACAACAAATACAGCGCTTTGGTTTCTAACCAGCTGACGTCCATTTTCATCGTAGGAGTCGCAGTTGGTCACAATAACTGCGCCAGAGCCCTTGTCCATCACATCAAATACTGTGCCTCTGGTCGTCAGTGTGCCACTGGTGGGCAAGTCGTCAAGAATTTCCAGATACTGCTCACCGTGCAATATGTTTGATAAGTCCGCGTTGCTATTTGGCAGCGCGTTGGTAACCAAAGTGCTAGACATGGTTATCATGAGGCCTGGCAACACAAAGAACGATGGAATAGGCGAAAAGTCTACATGGTTTTCATACAAAAAGCGTAGTTCGTTGCTATCGGCTGTTGTGGCACCAATGCCCAGAGCGTAAAGGATCAATTCCTTGTTGCTGAAATTAAATGTATCTTCAACGGCATCCTTATCGCCAGATTTCAAGTTCTCAAGCACCTCCAGTAATGCGCCCGATGCTTCTGCCATGCTGGTTACGTGTGACGCTTGCGACATGTCCGTCACCTTGTTCCAAACATTTTGCACATACTCAAGGGTAACTCGTTCGTCTAGAGATGGTCGCAACACAGCTCCTTTGCCACGCACCATATGCACCTTGGTAGCCCAGCCGGCAGCGCTTTCGATATAGGTGCCTGTGAAAGAGAGAAAAGCCAGGGATAACAAACAAATAAACCTGAGTCAAAAAAATTTACAATACGCACCACTGTCCTCGCAGGACTCGTGGCACATATAGACAACGACGGGCGCAATAAGATCGGGCTTCAGCTCGTTGAAGAGCATGTCGGGTAGAATGCCTTCGGTCATCCGACTGGCTGCTGTGGGAATGATAACATTGCAATGTATGTTATTTTTTTGGCCCTCGATGGCGACAGTGTTAGCGAGTCCAACCAGGCCCATCTTGGCAGCCGAGTAGTTGGCTTGTCCAAAGTTGCCCAAGATGCCCGAGTTGGACGAGGTCATAATGATCCGGCCAAAGTTCTGCGCCTTCATGTGGGGAAAGGCGGCCTGTGTGCACTTAAAACTGGCCTTTAAATGCACATCGTTCACCAACTCCCAGTCCTGTTCTGATGTCTTAATAATGCTGCGATCCCTCAATATACCTGCATTGTTTATAAGTATGTCAACACGTCCGAATGACTTAATAGCCGTATCGATGACCTTTGCACCATCAATAACCGAATTGTAGTCAGCAACAGCCTCGCCGCCGTTCTTACGGATTTCATCGACAACCACATCAGCGGCACGTTGCGAAGCGCCTTCACCCGCATGGCTGCCACCTAGGTCATTGACAACCACTTTGGCTCCACGCGATGCCAGCAATAGTGCATACTCCCGCCCAAGTCCAGCTCCAGCACCAGTCACTACTGCCACACGGCCATCAAAACGCAAAGTTTGTGTCGAAGACATTTTTTTGCTGTTAAAACTTGTTCGGTGCAATCCAGTTTAAGCAACTGCCAATTGTCTTGAGAAAGCACTGTGAATAAATAAAGTGTTGATTTACAAATGAACGTTCAACCTCAACTGCTAAGAATATAGCTCTCGTTTCGTTGGCTAGATATGTCATATCAGCAAAAGATTAGAACCTAGTATGTTAATGTACTAAATGTTTGTATATACCACTCTTTTTTTACTTTATTGAGTGCCAATGTACAAATTTAAAATAAATATTTTTATTAAGTATGTATGAACAATATGTAAAACAGAAAAAATATAGACTACTATATAAAGCCAAAAGAAAAAAGTTATACTAAAATATGCACGATTTCTTTTTCATCCAAATACTTCTGTTAACCATTGTACGTAATCGCATTTGCAAATTTGATAACGTGCACAAATATTCTGTTCAATGTTTGATCGAAGTCCAACGGCTAACAATCTTAATTGTCATCATCATCTTGCAAATGCAGATTTATATGTATATGTATATATATATGATATGAAAGTTTTTACATATATATTTATATACCAATATTGTAAGAAAAAAATGCACACACTTTATATTGGCTATTGCTTTTTTCAATTTACTTTTACCACATATGTTAACTGACAACCAACCTTTGTGTCCGGTGCAAAGGGCGACTTTAATTGATAAAAAGCTAACTATGCAAAATGAAAACAAAAGTGAAATGTGAACAGAGTGTTAAAAACAACAAAATTGTTGCCAGATCAACTGAAAATATCTAATGGCAGCCCTGTTTTAATTACAGTACTAGTATTTTTTATGTTATCAAAATGTTATCAAAAAATAAAAATAAATAGCGATAGGCTTTCTCAGCGATGTGATTTTTTCACAATCATCGAAGTATCGATACTAATACAATATTTTGTCCAAGCTTCAGCTTTATTATTGGTAACATCTGTTTATACCGCTTTTACACAATGAAGCGAATTGCATGCAACTTTGTGTTTTGATTTCAAGGGAAGTGGAGCGATCAGGGTTTGTGTTAGTGGAAATGCTGTATTATTTAAAACTAGTATTTGACATTAATCAAAGAGAGAACAACATTACGCAGTCAATGCTTCTAAAACGAAATCTACTGCGCATCTACGTCATCACAGACGCCATGTGTGGCGCGCTGACTGAATTACATTGTATTCTCTTTGACTCATGAGTGTTTGCATTAACTACTCTAATAGCTGCATAAATGTAGCTACTTGCGATTGCTGTTATAATGCAAAAGCAGTAGCATAGCCGAAAGCTTAAAACAGCGACGAAAGTCCTTGGGGGACGTTACCAGCTATATTACCGCCAAATAAGATAGATATGAGGATTTTCAATTAAAAAAGGAGAGGCTGGTATGGGGGACACCATCACCTATCTTAGCACAGAATTTGATTGCTGTAGAATATAGGCATTTCCGATTTCGAAATGCGGTGAGTCTGCGGGCGGAAAACGTGTATGTGGCGTCAAAATGTTTGATGCAGTTTTTTGAGGGACTCTACCAGCTATATTTTCACCAAATTTGGGAACTCTAATTGTAAGGAAAATATATAGTTTTATTGAATTTCAGTTATCGGTTTTATTGATTTCTCAGCCTCCCAGTGGGCTTAGCTCCCCAATCTTGGCACTTAATCTAACACACCGAAAAAGAATGACCTTTCAAAGCATTAAGTCTCTAGCCTTACGGGTGTAGAAAACAGTTGCGTTCATACAGACGGACAGACACCATGACGAACATTGCACAAAACCAATATAGTCTTTACTATCGGTATCACAGTATCGTTAGAACAACCGTCCTTAGCAGCTTATTCTATCGCTGTATAATTTTCATTTTGTTGCTTTTTTTCTGCTTATTTATTGCTGCCAAACCAACAACAAATTCCACTGACGCCGGCTATGGCAACAGCAAATTGGACAGCGAAGTTCGGAGAATGAGCAAAAAATACAAAAAAAATGTAAATGCGAGAAATGCCATCAGCAATAGCAAAAGTGCGGTTGCTCTGCTCTCATCCCGTTTAATTTTTTTATACCCTTATCCCATTGAAAATAGATAGATCGATATAGCCATGTCCGTCTGTCCGTCCGTCCGTCCGTCCGTATGTATGAACGCGTCGATCTCAGAGACTATAAGAGCTAGACACTCCAGATTTGGTACATTAGCTGCGCCTAATCCCTAGGCAGTACAAGTTTGTTTTAAATTTTCGATAACTCTTCCCGTTTCCGATATACACATGTAATCGATAACAACAAAATATTGAATTTGGAAAACTTTTTGATGCAGTTTGAAAGATTAGACTAAATAATGACAATCTGTGAAATATTGAAATCGGTTGAGAAACACTGGAGATATGGAGTATTGAAATTAAGAAGGTATGCACTATACGCGTATACATACACACACTACCACATACTTGCAAGCACTTACTGTATGCGTAAAGTATCGGGTTCAGGGTATAGTCTAGTCGGGATTTCTCGACTAGAGCCTTCTTACTTGTTTTTGCTATTGCTTTAAAAACAAGTGGAAATGTTTCAGTTGTGCGCAACCTACTGCGAAATACTCTGATACCAGTACTAAAACATGTGGTAAATAGGCGGGGCGTGGCATCGAAACATTTGTTGAGAGACTTTGCCAGCTATCTTCCCACCAAATTTAGTGACTCTAGCCGTAAAGATGTGGAAGATATAGACATTTGGTGTTATGAAAGGCATGAAATGATGATGTGGACGGGAGGGGTGGGCTCGGATTCAAACTTTTGATGCAGTTTTTTTTGGAGATGTCACCAGCCATCTTCCCATCAAATTTGGTTACTCTAGATCAGCGGCCGGAGCACTTTTTTAATCATATAAATATTTTAGTGGAACTGACATTACCCACCCATTGGTGAAGGGGCAAAAAAAAAAGGTCACCTCCATTTCTGGGACATGACCGACCGCTGCTCTAGATATAATATGTACATATGTATGTGTGTTTTGTTGATTTGCACCTCGAAGGGCAAGTCGATTTCTTAGTCCCCTAGTGTGTAGCGTACGCCTTTTTTTTCAAATACAATTGTATTGTTATCATCGATAATTTGAAAAATTTGATCTGCCTATGGCTTAGGAGAAGTTAAGTTCCAAATCTAAAGTTTATAGCTCTAATGGTCTCTAAGATTGACGCGTTCATACAGACAGACATTGTACAAAAACAAACACTTTTTACCCATTTCAGGGTTCAGGGTATAAAAACTGTTTACCTTCGGTCTTAGGGTATAAATACACAAATACAAACAAAACAAATAAAAAAGTTAGTTCTTTGTTTTACGCAGATTCAATTATTTATGCATGTTTTCTTTTAAAGTGTCTCTTGCAATTAAATAGTCTTGTTGACTCAACTATCTGTACCCAAGTAACAAGTAAGAAGCCTCTAGTCGAGAAATCCCGACTAGACTATGCCCTCAACCCCATACTTTAACCGTACAGTCAATGCTTGCAAGTATGTGAGGTGTGTGTACGCGTATAGTGCATACTTTCTTAACTTCAATGCCCATATCTCCGGTGTTTCTCAACCGATTTCAATAAAAATTACACAGATTATAATTTCGTTTACTGTTTCAAATCACAAAGTTTTTCAAATTCAAGATTTTGTTGTTATCGATCACATGTCTATATCGGAAACGGAAAGAGTTATCGAAATTTTGAAACAAACTTGTACTGCCAAGGGATTAGGCGAGCTTATGTTCTAAATCTGGAGTCTCGAGCACTCAGAGTCTCTGAAATCGACCCGGTCATACATACAGACGGCCGCACATACGGACATGGCTTTATCGACTCCGTTTGGTGGGTCTGGGGTCGGAGATGCTTCCTGTTATGCCTGTTACATACTTTTGCACAAAACCATTATACCCTTTTTTTTTTTTTATCAATTTTCAATGGGTTCAGAGTATAAAAATATAAAATGTGTTGTTGTCCTTGGCATATACGAAGTCTGTTTCTATGCTTCGGAGTAATTGCGACGAAGGACTGACAGAAATAGTACTGGGAACCACTTTGGTATGTTCCGTGAAAGTACCATTTCAAACAAAATGCTAGCAGCAGTTTAAGCAGGGATAATGCATAAAGCTGGGAAGCTCGTATATATTAAGTAAGATTATCATGTCGCTTTTTCTTTTCAAACTCATACAGGTCTACAAAATAACACTTTTTTTTTTGTAATTGGACCAACAAATTTTGAGTTTAATTTCTTTTTTGTCAACTTTTATATATGTCAAATTTTGGGTTGATTAGAGACCATTCCTTGCATCTGTGAGCAGCCCTACAAATTAAAAGTGAATCGGCCAAGCCTTTCTCAAACAATGATGCATTAAAGTTTGAGAAAAACGCGCCGAACACCCACATTTTCTTATCGCTGTATCTTCCTAAGGACTTGGAATTAAAAAAAAAAGAAGTTCAACAATAAACTGAATTTTTGAACCCGGCATAAAATCACCTTAAAACGTAAAACTTCAATAAAATAAAAACCGAAACATGCATATATTGTTATATATATATATATACCGGACAAATTATTTTTGTTAATTCGATATCTAAATATAACCTCGTAAGCCTGGTTTATTTTAAAAACTGCACTATAATATTGTATAAATAAATATTTATTTATATGTCTAAAAAATAAGAATATGTTTTCAATTCGATTATGTTTTCAGGCTTTGGGACGTACAAAACGACAATAAATGCATTAAAGTATGCAAAGGGCACATATCACACGTCAATACAGTAAAATTTTCTCCTGACGGACTATGGATTGCATCCGCTGGCCAAGAAGGGTCAATATTGATTTGGGATATACGTAAAAGCAAACAAATAATGGAGTTCGTAGCAGAACCACCAGCAATGGCCATAACATGCATTCAATTTCATCCATATGAATTTCTACTAGCTGCAGGCCGAGTTGATGGCTCCGTGTCTATCTACGACCTGGATAATCAGCAGCTCGTATCGCATACATCTCATTTTTATGGTCAAGCTATTCAATGTATTACATTTAGGTAAGTCAACAGCTATAAATATAGTATACCATTTCGCAGGTTTCTAGCAAGTTTATTCTCTTTTTTATAGTGAGAATGGCGAATGCCTTTTTGTTGGTAGTGCTTCAGGAATATCTGTCATTGGCTGGGAGCCAGACCGTGAGTTAAATCACATTATAAGTACTTGGGTGTCGCTGGGTGACATGAAAGTTGTAAAAAACAAGCTTGTAAGTTTGGACAAATCAATTTTGAAACATAGTCAGTAACATGTTTAATTATTTTTTCAGATTTGTGGCTGCCATGAAATTGACACTGTTTCAATTAATACAGTAAACCTTGATCGCGTGATACCCTTTTATGCTCCACCGTATGCCAAGCTCAATTTTAAACACAATTCATCAAGTCGAAAAAGTTTTTCGCGGGGTAACCAAAAGTTTCGTTTATCCCTGGGTGAACCCAGACCAGCAAAAGTTGAGGAAGAGTTGGAAGAAAAAGGTCAACCCTACGATGAGCTGTCACCACAAAACCTTAGTCTCGAAGTTGTTGAAGAACCTGAATTGGATCAGATTGAAAATTTGCCAATGTCATCATTACACCATCTAGCACAACCGATTGGACCCTTAAGTGGACCCACATACAATACGTGTGTTGAAGCCTCGATGAAGCAAAATAAGTTTGCGCGAGTGCCCGATGATTTACCAGGAAATATTAAACAAATTTTAGTTCTGTCCCAGAAATGGGCACCAGCCGTTTGTTGTTCATGAATGGGCTTAGCTCGTTATCTGATGAGCAAAATGTATGTTCAGTTGAAAAAGATGATAGCTTTAATGAGCACAATGAGCAATATTATCCGAACGACAGTAATCCCCCGATTCTCTCTAACTATGATAATTATGAAATGGCAGAAGATTTTCCAGTCAATAAAAATTTAAACCCCAGCAATTACAAAATGGTACCTGTATCAACAATTAATGCCTCATCTAAATCGATTAAAAAAACGTCAGCAAATATGCACAAAAGAAGCACAGGAATAAGCAGCAGCAAACAAACATCTGCAATATTTGGCAACAATAAGCTTGGCCAAACGGCCTCAGTTAGTTCAATGGAATTGCATAAGCTTGATGATAACATGGTTCTTAAAAAATCATCTTCCTCAAATGTGGTAAACAAAACCAAGCGTGTCATGGGATCACAAAGCCAATTCTATAAGGAGAATACGCAGCAGAAAAATGTAAGCGTGGAGATTATTACCAAACCGCCCATAAGGTCGCGTACGTCTCTAGACATGCGTACAAGGGTTCAGGAGAAGCATACACATGTAAGAACTTTGACATATACATATGTTTTTATTAAAAGTACGTGTATGTATGTGTATACATATGCATTAAACTCTATCGATTTAATCAAAAGTTATTGAGGTTCTAGTTTGCTAATATGGTTAATCCCGTATAGTTGCTTGCCATTGTACCATTATACCTAAATTGAACTTTTTGAATCTTAACCTTCTTTTTTATTTCAAATTGTTAGCAACCAATAAACTATCGGCCAGATTTGATACCTACAACAGGGAGAATTATGAATCGCAATTTCATTGATGATCACGATGATTACGAGTTTGATATACTTTTAAGATCACATGAGGGAGTCCTGCAGGAATTGAGCAATCGACAAGCAAGTCTCAATTTGCTTCGAGGTTCTACACGGTAAAAAAAAAAAATAATTTATCTTGCAAAAAATTCAAAAAATAAATATTCGTTGGCTCTATTCTTAGAACTCACGACGTTCTTGGTGCACTTAAGCTTGCAAAAAGTACTGGGCGTTCAATTTTTATAGACCTTTTAGGAGCAATAATTGAAAAGCCGTAAGTGACAACTTAATTTAAAGTAACAAATATAAATTATGTTTTATTTTCATGTCAGTTCTTCTTGGAATTTGGACTTTTGCACATTTGTATTGCCAGAACTATACGAACTTTTGCAAAGTCAACACAAATTGTAAGTCAAACTTATTTTTTTTTGTCGACAAATTTATAACAAGACTTTAACTTTTCAGCCATTTTACAAGAGCCTGCGATACGTTACGTATCATTATATCCAATTTTTTATCGACCATCCAAGAAAATCTTGATTCTTGGGCTAATGGTTTAGGGGTGGATGTTACACGCGAAGATCGCCAGAGGAAGTGTTTAGAGTGCCAAAGGTGGCTGCTGCAAATAAAAAACTTGCCTGAAACAGTTCACTTTGGATCAACACTGTCCCAGTTACAAAACAATATTATTTTTTAAAATAAATTATGAGTACTAAGTTGTTAACTGTCGAGCACACAAAAATGATTAATAAATCCCTATTAATATTGTATTCAAAAATAACTTATATAACTTTACAGCAAAAAGGCACAAAATTTATACACATATGGTAGGTAACTTCGACAACCACCAATCAGAGCCATTAAAATGCGGGATACATTTTTGTAGCAATATTTTGTTTACTTTGATAATGTATTATAATATCTTTGATTAACTCATTGTTTCCACCCCACCAAAATGAACTGGGCAAAATCTAAAACAGCCCACATAAATCTGACTTTTAAGAAATATATAAATTTGCGCAGCCCGTAAATATCGAAACTCCAATTAAATATTATTGCACAACTTGAACCTGATTGATGTGATTGTGTTTGGGTGGAGATACATAGGTTTCTAAGCAACATTGTAGGCGTACCAACTTTCAATCAAATTTGAATTTACAAAATGTGAGTATTCTTAACCTAAGCCAAACAGATAGGATAATCCATTGCAGAAAAAATGAAGGTATTAAAAAAAAAAAAACAAAAAAATAAAAATTTGTTTGCAAGTATAAGCGTTTTGTTACCGTGGAGCAAACTGACGTCTTGGTGATCAGGAATTGAATTCTGAACAGCATCAACCTCCGATAATCTTTCAAGGAATATTCTTTCAAAAATGTTGGAGAAAGTCGGGAGCAATTTTATCGGTAGATATGACCCAATAAGATTTTGTAGCTCAGTAGAGCCTTACCAACTCTGCTGTCTATACCATCATAGTCAAGGGCTGCAGTGATTTTAAATTTGCGAATCTGCAACCGAACTCCCATAGGGTGAATAGATAGGATAGGTTGTGGTTTTTAATAAATCTAGGCAGTCGACAAGCGGCACAATTCAATATCATTTCCGATTGTTATAAAGGTGTTGGTCTTCATTGCTTGAAGCCAAGAAAAAACTATATTAACAGAAAGCCCCTAAGTATCGATTGTCTTCTTCTCTATCATCTTCTTCCGGTCGTTCAAAAATTTCCAACTCATTGTCAACTTAATCGTCGAGAATGTTAGTTCTTTTCAGATCTTTCAGGGCTTTCGGTGTCGAAAGTACTATCTTTATCGATAACTGTCTGATACGATGAAGCATTTATTCAAGCTTGAGCATTTCACTGGCCACAAGCTAAAAGAACATGCAACACCGATTGCCTTCAGACACAGCGTAAGCTTCAACTACTCTTGCAGTAGCAAAATATTGTATTTAGTATTTCATCTGAATCTTCATAATCGGTTCTAAATCATTTTCTAACCAAGTTTCAACTTGATAATATATAATATACCCGCTAACGCTGAGTATACCAGTGGCCTTGACAACAGTAGCACTGCACGATGTCGTGAAATTTGAAAAGGGGCTCGATAGTGACCACGAAGCCACTTTGCTGTTTGATGTTGTATACCTTTTTGTTTTTTTTTTGCTGGCTCGATGTGTGCAAAGAAAATGTTTAGTCCCTTTCTAGTGAGGTTGTGGACGATTTTATCTCCTCGATCTTTAAAAAGACTTTTTTGAGCCGTACAACTGGCCTTCTCTTCAGTCATGACTTGTTTGTTGTTTTGTCCGCGTGGTTGGTTCCGAAGTTGTCATCTTCGCTTTCATCTCCATCACTGTTATATATGTATGTATGTGGATAATGCAACATATTTGCTGTTCCGCGCAGGCTTTGGGCTGGACTGCTACATTCATCAGCTTCCGATTAATTTAATACTGCGTTAGCCCTTGTTGGCTTGGCGATCGTGGTTTTGTTGTGTTTAACGGCACTTGGCACGGTTTGCCAGACCAAAGTGTTGTTGATGATTGTCGTAGAGTTGAGGACTATCATTGCCGATGGCGTTTAGGCGCCGAGGCCATCAATTGCCTCCTTCGTATCGATGCGGTCCAGGGGCTATGATTTGCCCGATGGGCAATCACGCGTCTCCTTATATTTAATGGTATTGCCAGCGTAGAGTGAACGTGCGTTATCAGTAGAAATAGCTGCCGATAGTTTTAGATTTTGCAAATTGTTTGATTAAGAAAGTAAAAATTTTATTTTGATACTTTCATAGTACTTATAGTACACTTACTACCCAAAGCTAGGGATTAACAATAAACAGTCCAGTTTTACCCCATCCACACCACAACCACCGCATTTTAAAATGTTATATGATTATATCTTCTACAGTTGTTGAGAACTTTTATAAAAAGTTGATTGATTATAAGAATGCATATACATAAATATATATGATGGCCAATGAAAATGGAAATTAAAATTACTTTAGTTATCACACGTGGTAATAATTAAAATAAATAACTATACGGTTTTTCACCTTTACAAAAAAACAAGCGCTTATGATATTTTACTCCCTTACATCCCAAGAGGATGTCATCAGCTAATTTCTTGCAAAGCTTGATGACGCTAGCTCAAAAACTGTAAAAGGTATATGCGCATTCCTGTTTTTAGGGACGGGAGCTGGGGGCGGCAGGGGTAGAAAAGCATTCAAATTTCTGATGCAGATCCATGGGAGCACTCATCACCTGCTAAAATTTGCGAAACATGTTTTTTCTATCGCTGTGACTTTTGTTTTTGATTTGGTAAAATTAGGTCAAAACGGTGCACTTTATACCCTGAACCCATTAAAAAGGGGGTTCGCAATTCTTTTAAGTGCATTATTTTAATTTTTTATGAATAGCGTTTCCCCTAAACGTAGATTAGAGTAGAATATTTTTACGATAATTGGAATTTTTTTTTTTTATTTTGGGCAAAGTGATATAAACATGCGAAAATTGTTTGATTGGTAAGGTTTAATATTAAAATACAATAATACAAAGCACTAGGAACTTTAAAGATAAATCCAATACAATGAATCAACAATGTACTTTAAGGAAAGAATTCCTTGAAAGACTATTCGAAGTTGATGCCGTCCAGAATGCACTTCCCGATCCACAATTTGGCTTTCGGCATCTTCACGGCACACCAGAGTATGTCATCGGGTGAAACAACGTGTCCTTAAAGCTTTAAAAAAATGATTTATGGGAAGGAAGCATCTCCAACCTCATAAACTATATATATTCTTGATCAGCATCAATAGAGGAGTCGTCTGTCCGTCTTTCCGTCTGTCCGTCTGTCCGTCTGTCCGTCCGTCCGTCCGTCCATATGTATGAACGCGTCGATCTCAGAGTCTATAAGAGCTAGAGATTCCAGACTACATAAGCTCGCCTAATCCCTAGGCAGTACAAGTTTGTTTTAAATTTTCGATAACTCTTCCCGTTTCCGATATACACATGTAATCGATAACAACAAAATCTTCAATTTGGAAAACTTTTTGATGCAGTTTGAAAGATTAGACTAAATAATGACAATCTGTGAAAATTGTATTGAAATCGGTTGAGAAACACTGGAGATATGGAGTATTGAAATTAAGAAGGTATGCACTATACGCGTACACATACACATACTTGCAAGCCCTGACTGCATGCGTAAATTATAGGGTTAAGGGTATAGTCTAGTCGGGATTTCTCGACTAGAGCCTTCTTACTTGTTTTAAAACGATTTAGTGATAATTTAGTAGTAATTATACCCTTAACCCATTGAAAATGGGTAAAAAGGGTATAATGGTTTTGTGCAAAAGTATGTACATGGCTATATCGACTCGGCTGTTGATGCTGATCAAGAATATATATACTTTATTGGGGTCGGAGATGCTTCCTTCTGCCTGTTACATACTTTTGCACAAAACCATTATACCCTTTTTATCCATTTTCAATGGGTTCAGGGTATAAAAATGTGGTAAATATGTGTGTTTTATCGATTCGCACATCGCTGTGTATCGACTTGTTATCGATGTCCCAGCCCCCAGTGGGCGTAGCGCCAAAATCTTGACACTTTGTCTGACAAAGGTCTAGCCTTAAGGATGTCGCAAAAAGTTGTGTTTGCGCAAACCAATATCCTTTTTATGTGCGGTATCAGAGTACAGAACAAATGCTTCTTTTTGAGTTTACAATGGATGTTGTCCTTAATGTGCTGAAGCCGAACGAAGCTAGCAATTGCAGCAGGTTTGTTTAAATCGATTTGTTTCTCACCTGTTCTTTTGAGTACTTCACCGATAGTGCCTTCGATAGATGCACTCCGAAGCTTCATTTTCCTGGAGAAAGTTAATTACTCTTATTTTTGCGCAGCCCATATTCCAAATCCACAAATGTCGTGGACCTCCCTTTCCAATCCATGTACTTCGTTGCGTATCCAGCAACGTAGTTACAAATACTAAACTGCTGCTACTTATCAATAGTAGATATTTAATAGTATTTGACGTTCTGGCTAGGAATAGTTCCTGTGTTAAGAGCGAGAAATCAAGGATAGCGTTTGACGGGTTTGTGGTTCCATTAATTTACCTCGGAATTTTTTGGTGTATTCAAGTACTAAATTTTGTATTTGTGCATAGTATTCGTTTATAAGAAACCTATGGTCAATTTTAGTACCTTGAACTAATTTCTGAATATTCTGATCTTCATTAGAAAATTTCTCCCAAAGATTATTTAATCTTTTGAATGAAGAGCGCACTTCATAATACCCTGGTTTGAGTTTCCGCTCCTGAGAATTTTTTTTGTTATTTCTAATTACGTTCTGTAATTCTTCGCCAGTCACTAGTTGATTGTCAAGCAGAGTTTTGAGCTTAGTGGATTCCATTTTCTATATATATATACCCTTAACCCATATACCATATACCCCTAACGCCATAAAGTATATATATTCTTGATCAGCATCAACAGCCGAGTCGATATAGCCATATCCGTCTGTCCGTCCGTATGTATGAACGCGTCGATAAGAGCTAGAGACTCCAGATTTGGAACATAAGCTCGCCTAATCCCTAGGCAGTACAAGTTTGTTTTAAATTTTCGATAACTCTTCCCGTTTCCGATACACACATGTGATCGATAACAACAAAATATTGAATTTGTAGTTTGAAAGATTAGACTGAGTAATGACAATCTGTGAGAATGTTATTGAAATCGGTTGAGAAACACCGGAGATATGGAGCATTGAAGTTAAGTCAAGTATGCAGTATACACACACACATACTTGCAAGCACCCAATCGAACATCAGCGTATTGCAATGTACAACGGATTGTCATTTATGTATGCTGATCACGCTGGCAATTTACTGAGGTAAAAAATGGCGCATAACAAATGGATCACCTCAGCAAGCCCAACCATAAGGCGACACCCAGATGTGAACACCATGCTGAAAATCCACCATTCTCCATTAGTTTAAATGATGGTTGAATCTATATTCAACGGCCGGGAGGATGTACGATTTCGTTATAAATTCGATGTACCCAAGCCATGGGTTCTAGCAAAATATATTGTTACACGATCAGTCTTGACGGATACGATTGCGTCATAATCTCAATGCACCTAGCTAAAATTTTGTTCCTACATTATCCGTCTAGACGCCTGCCGTAAGCAGATAGTGTTACATGCAGCGTCAGGAATTTTATAACATCTGTTCATACATAAATAATATATTGTTCAACTTGTAAACAAATTACGTAGTCTTATTTTGTATATATACCATGCATTTTTACTTAATAAATTAGTAAGTTAGCATATCACAGAGTATTACACATTTTACACTGAGTTTGAGGTCACCCATTTCTTTATATTATATAAAAACTGAATTCGCGTTTAACGGAAGTGATATTTCTTCGTATTTAGTTTTAGCCTGTAATCTTTAACAACGTTAATAACCTCCACATGGTTTCCTATTGCTTCCTTTACATCTCTAGCCGGTATTATAATTTCGTCCACATATAGTAATGCTACGCCTCTGCGTGATAGCGGTCTGAAAATTTAATTATGTGTCTCCCTGTAAATTGGACAAATCAAAAGGGACCTCTCGGAGGCTTTATTGACAATTTTGCATTACGAGTTCGACTGGACTTGTGAATTCCGATTCCGACTCTGCTATCACCCCATTTTCCATCCATTCATCGATTTGTTTTTCAATTATTCGTGCTTCCGATATTGGGAATTGCCGTGGAGGTGAACAAATTCGGCGTTTCGTCAGTCAGGACAATTATCATTTCAACGTTCGTATCTTTATATTTATACCCTGAACCCATTGAAAATGGGTAAAAAGGGTATAATGGTTTTGTGCAAAACTAATGTAGCAGGCAGAAGGAAGCATCTTTGACCCTATAAAGTATATATATTCTTGATCAGCATCAACAACCGAGCCGATAAAGCCATGTTCGTCCGTCCGTCTGTCCGTCCGTATGTATGAACGCGTCGATCTCAGAGACTATAAACGCTAGAGACTCCAGATTTGGTACATAAGCTCGTCTAATCCCCGCGCAGTATAAGTTTGTTTTAAATTTTCAATAACTCTTCCCGTTTCCGATATACACCTGTGATCGATAACCAAAAAAATCTTGAAATAACGACAATCTGTGAAAAATTTATTGAAATCGGATGAGAAACACTGGAGATATGGAGTATTGAAGTTAAGAAAGTATGCACTATACGCACACTCACACATACTTGCCAGCACTGACTGTATGCGTAAAGTATAGGGTTCAGGGTATAGTCTAGTCGGGATTTCTCGACTAGAGCCTTCTTACTTGTTTTGTATTATTTTGCGAACGTATTCTTCCACAAAGTTACTGGCTGCATTATTAATGTTAAGTTGTGTGTTGTCAAAAACCGTGATATATCTGCATCAAAAAATTTTCCAAATTGAAGATTTTGTTGTTATCGAAATTATGTGTATATCGGAAACGCGAAAAGTTATCGAAAATCTAAAACAAATTTGTACTGCGCGGGGATTAGGCGAGCTTATGTACCAAAGCTGGAGTCTCTAGCTCTTATAGTCTGTGAGATCGACGGGTTCATACATACGGACGGACGGACATGGCTATATCGACTCGGCTGTTGATGCTGATCATGAATATATATACTTTATGGGGTCGGAGATGCTTCCTTCTGCCTGTTACATACTTTTGCACAAAACCATTATACCCTTTTTACCCATTTTCAATGGGTTCAGGGTATAAAAAGGGATTAAAGACACGAATTGTTTGCCCAGTACATAAAAATAACAATATATGTATGTTCCAGAAAAACTTGTCTTATCTTCAATACCACATTTGATCATGATAAAATAGATTTATTTTTTACATTGAATAGCAATTTTACAGCTGTTGCTCACAGCGCAGTGTTCTCTAATACAACTACAAATTGCCTTCTGTGTGCGTTCTCAGCGCATTAAACCATTTGCGTCCGCTTGAACTCTCACGCGCTCTTGTTTGTTGGTGTTGGTCGCGGTGAAGCGAATTCCGTTGTTGTTGCTTTGGGTCATTGCGCCCGCGCCCTTACGTTTGATTGTAACTTTATTTGAGAGTCTGTTCTAACCAGCTTGTATACTTTATTTATTTTCAATCTATGTGCGTTCATTAGTCGATATAACAATTTAGACAAAAAAAAATTTTATGAAATACATATAAATATAACAAAACGAAATAGCATAAGTAAAGACATTCAGTTTGACAGTTCTTTTGACTTAATATAATTGTTTAAATTTGGTGGAATTGTCAGTTAGTGGCAAGCTCATATATTAATTTTTATTAACTTTTTGCGGCTCTGGAGCTACAAGAGCTCCATTGCGATCCGTGCGAGTACCACTCATGACATAGGGGGCTCGCAAGACTTCAGGAAGGTGTGCATAATAAACGACTCGTTTATTTTGGGATGCCTCTGGTTGACGAAGTTGTTTGGATAACACATATTGGTTGCTTAAGGGGTAAAAAAAGGGCGTTGACAGAGATTTGTTGATATAACTGTGTCGTGATTTATAAAAGTCTCTTGATTGCAGCGATTCCGGGTAAATGAGATAAGGCTCTGGATACTGCGGCACTCTGGGACTGTAACTGTCATAGGGATCGAAACGCTGCCGATGCACATACATGTCGTCAAAATATTGCGGATATACGCGGTGATATTGCTCATCGAATCTATGCAAGGCCCAAAGTCAGATTCAAAAAGTAAAATATACCTTTGCAGTGAACGCTTACCTGTCATAACGTCTGATATAGGGATCATACGACCTAGAAGGATACATGGCAATGGACTTGTCAGAGTATTGTCCATACCAGGGCAGCAGCTGTACGGTCATTTCGTCGTCTGGCCTACGATAATATGCCAAACTCTGTTCTCTTTGGATTGTGGATGATGCACTCTGATCATTAATGCCTGGAAAGTTCTTAGTTGGCCGCCTTCCTTTTGTATAGTATTTATAGTCGGCATATTCTTCCAGCGGTCTGCCCATTTTCGAAAGTCTTTCAGATGCTCCTTGATCCAGTGAATCCGCAAAACCTTCTTCTAGATTTGTATCTATGCTGCCCTGAACATGATCATGTCCAGGCTCCGTGCAAACGCAAACTTTATTTAGAATATGCAATAAGCATATTAAGAAAAAATACAGTTGATCCATTTTTTGGTGCACAACTGAAATTCTGAAAATCCAACTGTATCCGCTACTTTCCAAACACCGAATGATCTAATGGTGCCACAGACTCAAAAATGAAGCCACAATATGGTAACAATGAACCGGCGATATGCTAAGCTTAGCTTCAAAAGGCAATTGTTTTTATACCAGTTTGATTTTTTACGCATTTATTGCTATTATATTGAGTCTGTGAAGCGCAAAAGTGCACAATTTAAGTCAACCGACAAACTATGAAGCACAAAATTCTTAATACATGCAATAAATGTTAGCGTTTGCTATTCCTGATGATAATTTATCAAAAAATCTTGAGGTAAAAGGCTGGTAACGGAAACCAATTCCCGACTAGAAGGTACCCTGAACCATGTACTTAGTACGTACAGTTACGTATGTGTGTGCGTGTGTACGCGTATACTGCATACATGACTTAACTTAAATGTTCAATATCTCCGGTGTTTCTCAATCGATTGGGCGTGGCATCCAAATTTTTGATGCAGATTTCTGTGGGATATCACTAGCTTATATTGAAACCAAGTTTGGTTTCCGATTTTTAAAGCCGGCGGTATGGGTGGGCTTGTCATACAAACTTTATGGAAAAAGATCTTTGGGGGAAGTTACAACATGTCTTCACACCAAATTTGGTGACTAAAGCTCAAAAACGCAGGAAGATATAGGCATCCCTGTTTTAAAAAGGTGGGCGCCTATCCAAACTTATAATGCAGATTTTTCGGAGAAGTAATCATCTTTTTAGATTTGGTGGCTCTACCACCTTTTCACTTTTTATGGATTTAACAGACCTCATTGGGCTTAGGCTTCCTCACAGTTCAGCAATAGGTTTAGCTAATTAACACCACGAAATAATATTTTGCGCTTAGCCAGTATAGGAGTAGGTAAACTAAGCAGGCAAGATTTAATGTTATAATACTAAACTTCATTTTAAACTACTCAACTCCCTCTTTACACCAATCAGTTCGTTAATAGTTTTTGTTTAAAATTCAAGGCAAATTTTAACAAAATTACTAAATTTAATATTTGGTCTGACTATTTTGTACCACTTGTCCAATATGGCGACTAAGAAATACTCTTAACTCGTTATTTAACGCGTGCAGTTATTTTTTGTGTGTATTCAGAAAACAAAAATTTGTATACTGAAAATGCACTACTGCGCTACTGCATAGTGCCTAAATTTCAATTTTCGATATCTTCGCTGTTTTTAACCGACTTTGATAAAAATTCTAAAGAAGTTCATTATAGTCACAGTTTCTTAAACCATTTTTACAATTTTCCAATTCAAGATTTTATTGTCATCAATATGATGAGCATAGGAAACGGCAAGAGCTATCGAATATTTGAAACAAATTAGAACAGTCTAGGTATTATGTGAGTTTATTTTCCAAATCTGGAGTCCTAGCTCATATAGTTTCTAAGATCAACGCGGTCATACATACAGACGGACGGATATGGCTATTTCGACTCGGCTCTTGATGCTGATCAAGAACATATATGTACGTACTGTATGGAATATGGAGATGGTTCCTTCTGTTTGTAACGTGCTTTTCAACAAAACTGTTGAGCTGCAAATGAGTGCATACACAGTATGTATTACATATACATAGATATATTTACACTTTTCTATTGCGTTTTGATCTTGTGTCTGTGTATTGTGTTTGTTTACGCTTTGTCTACGTTAGATGTCAGTAAGAGCTAGTATGCAAAGACGAGTTGGTGAATCCTAAAGTTAACTGCGTGCTCTTCATTACTTCTGATGCGGCCGCGCACAGTGACTGGAATCGCGAATTAAGCTTTTTACATTTCTTTTGGTTTTTACAGAGGTTCAAGTTTTTTATTATACCCTGAACTCATTAACAAGTAAGAAGGCTCTAGTCGAGAAATCCCGACTAGACTATACCCTGAACCCCATACTTTACGCATACAGTCAGTGCTTGCCAGTATGTGTGAGTGTGTGTATGTATACGCGTATAGTGCATACTTTCTTAACTTCAATACTCCATATCTCCAGTGTTCCAATAAAATTTTCACAGATTGTCATTATTTAGTCTAATCTTTCAAACTGCATAAAAAAGTTTTCCAAATTCAAGATTTTGTTGTTATGGCTCACGGGCGGACGGACATGGCTATATCGACTCGGCTGTTGATGCTGATCAAGAATATATGTACTTTATGGGGTCGGAGATGCTTCCTTCTGCCTGTTACATACTTTTGCACAAAACCATTATACCCTTTTTACCCATTTTCAATGTGTTCAGGGTATAAATATGTTCATGGAAAGAAACCAAATATCTGTCGTTTTTAACTTGACGAACCCGGGCTTGGAACCAAACCCGGCTTTCTGAAATATTCAGAACCCGGTTTCGGAACATTTGCGAAATGTTCGGAACGTAAACCGAGACCTGACTTTTTTTCAAGGTATTGCAGCTCTGATATTCTAGATAAATTTTTAAATTTTTAGCTAATTATTAAATCAACGCAATTCTTTTATCAACAAATAAAGGTCATTTTTTAAATGTGATCTAACATAAAAAATTAACGTTTTAAGATTTTTCGTATTTTTACCAATTTTAAACTTTTCTATTATTATTATTTCTTGACACACGATGGTGATACAATGAAAGTGCATTTGCGTGGGACTAATTTAATTACGCACTAACTGCATGACGGACTCTGTACAAGACCAATATACACTTATTCTAGTATCATAATATAAATATCGCTAAAGTACATTCATACCGTGTTCAAAACTTCAGAATCGAGTTTGTTTCTCTGCTGCTAACAAAAGTTCCAAATACGCCTATCCCAAGTGTAGTTAGTAGAGTTTGAGCTCTCTGCCCACAACGCCATAAAAAACTCCATTTGTTCGCAAAGAAATAAATCTTTTAATGCACATCGGAGAGTCGTTATTTGGGTATTGTTTTCTCATTTGCCACAACACCTCCCAATATTCGCAAACACGGACTCGAACATTATTTGGGGGTATGTGTCGTGCTCTGCGGCCATTGATGGTCCCCAAACCAAAAGGACAATTTTGTCCTGTGCTGCTCCATTGAACAAATGAACGTTGAATGGTTCCATGTATATCAATGATTCTAATTATTGGGCCGGCCACCGCAAAAGTTTCTTAAGTATCGCGTGCATTATTGTTATTGTTTTTCCTTCATGAGGTCGAGACGCCCGTGAAACAAAATTGCTTTGTTGTATTGCCATCATTGGCATTTACGGTATACCATGTCCTCTATGGTATATGGTCCATGTCCCTTATTTTGTGCTCACTTCAGTACGTGGGCGGTACGCTCATTAGGTTTTCTGTGTTTTGATACGGTCATCGCCCATGCAAACTGCTCCACAAGGGTAGGCAGTTGTTGCGTTACTCCTGTTTAACATTATGTTATGTGTTTATGTGCCCGTTTTCATGTGCGTGTGTGTTTCTGTCATAGTGTGTGTATCTGCCGGCGACCGGTGACCTGCGACCTGTCTGTGTCAAGCTGTGAGTAATAGTGCGGAAACACCAAATGGAGGGACACACAAAGCAAGCTCGTGATCTACCTTCCAACCATGAGCATAATTTTGGGTATATTAAATAACAAATAAATATCAACGTTTTTTCGGACTTAATTTTATCTATAGACGAATGATTTCTTTACATACATATATTTATATATTAAGTTGTTCAACACGCGTACAACAGCGGCTTTGTTAACCATATATGTGTGCGTGTTATTTGTTTGATAGTGTGTGTACCACTTTTAAATTGAGATATTTTATTTTTTAAATCGGAATCGAAACTGCCACATCCATAGTAAAATCTTCCAGTAAAATCTCCAGAAGGTACTCTTGCAAGCTTAAATTTTTTTAAAACATGTTGTGAAATGTATTATTAAATTCAATGTATTAAATATAATGAAACGACTTGAAAAGGTGACAAAAGCCATTTTGGTGAAATTTCTTATATTCACAGACTTTGAGACTAACAAGTTTCACAAAGTGGATGACATACGCGATTACATTGATTAATTTCCACTGACAAATGTGATGCCAAACAAAGACACATTAATTAGCCGTACGTGTCCATGCATTACAAAAGTATTTGTTGTCCTTTGGCTTGGTGTTGGTGCTGCGGGTTTGTCGTGCCGAAGTAGCATGAGCATAATGGCTCCTGTGATGTCTCAGATGGATGGGCACTTGGTCCACGTACATATGCACATAATTACGAGTCTTCTTATTTTGTTTTGAGATTTGTTTTGCGATAGCAGCGGGAAAGTTTGATTGCAGAAATCCCAAACTTTACTTTCGCAAGCAAAAGTAATGAAATTGTGTAATTAACGAGGCTCTTGGGTAATGACTTGATGAAAAGCCGCAGCTTTCGCTTCTACCAAAAATATATGCTTCAATAGTAATTAGGCTTATTTGTGAAAAAGTTGTTTGCTTTATTTGATACAACATTTATAAGAAGCAGTTGAGTCTTAAGACATAACTTGGTGCAACAAAAAAAAAAATTAAAAACAAGTAAGAAGGCTCTAGTCGAGAAATCCCGACTAGACTATACCCTTAACCCTATAATTAACGCATACAGTCAGTGCTTGCAAGTATGTGTGAGTGTGTGTACGCGTATAGTGCATACCTTCTTAACTTCAATACTCCATATCTCCAGTGTTTCTCAACCGATTTCAATAAAATTTTCAAAGATTTGGAAAACTTTATGATGCATTTTGAAACATAATCGACTCTGTAAATCACTTCCTCTTAATTTATAAACTTAAACTTATGGGCTTTCCTAATAATCTTATTCTTTGGATTAAAGATTATTTAACTTTTCGAACTCAGAGAGTCTTTTTTAATGACTCAGTTTCCAAAGCGGTTCAGGTCACTTCTGGTGTTCCACAAGGAAGTCACCTTGGACCGTTATTATTTACTCTATTCATAAACGACCTTCCGTCCGTAATAAATCACTCTCGGGTGCTGATGTATGCCGATGATGTAAAATTATGCATGTCGGCTGCAACTCTTCTGTCTGGTCAAAATCTGCAAAACGACTTAGACAACTTTCAAACTTGGTGCAGAGTAAATTTATTGCATCTCAATTGCAGTAAATGTAAAGTTATGTCTTTTTATAGACGAATGCCCTTTTTTAATACATATATTCTGGATAACCAACCACTTGATCGGATTGGATGGGTTGAAGATTTGGGTGTCTTAAGGGACCCAAAGCTTAAGTTTGACAAGCATATATCTTCAATAACAAATCGAGCGTCAAGTGCCTTGGGTTTCATAAAGCGCTGGTCGAAGGAATTCGACGACCCCTATATTACTAAAACTCTGTATATGTCTCTTGTACGACCTATCCTCGAATATGGATCTTGTATATGGTATCCCAAATACAGGATTCATCAGGATAGAATAGAATCAGTGCAAAAACAATTCCTACTCTTTGCACTTCGGGGTCTTAATTGGGACAATAACCTTAACTTACCTTCCTACCATAGTAGACTTTTACTAATAAATCTTCCTACTCTTTCTGATCGTAGAACAATGCTTGGAATAACTTTTTTCTATAAACTAATTAATGGGGAAATTGATTCATCTGAATTGATAAACCAAATTAGCTTTGCAGTTCCGATCAGAAATACTAGAAATTTCTTACCTATATCTCTTCAAACTTGTTATTCTAATTATGCTATCCATAACCCCTTTCGGATTTTATGTGCTTTATATAACGATCTTTCCCACTTAATACGTAGTGCCACTTCTACTTGCTCTCTTAAAAAACTAGTCTTGTGTCACTTGTCTATATGTTCGCGATCTTCGTAACCGTACGCTACGCGGTGCGCCCCTCGGTCGGATGGGCGGGAGGTGGGTCGCTTTGTGCTTGGGTCCGCGCGTTAACAATCCGGTGCTTGGTATCGTTGGGCCACTTGAATGTACTGTCCGTTAGTACATCTACGTCCAATAATAATAAACAAGTTAGAAGGCTCTAGTCGAGAAATCCCGACTAGACTATACCTTTAACCCTATAATTTACGCATACAGTCAGTGCTTGCAAGTAAATGTGAGTGTGTGTATGTACGCGTATAGTGAATACCTTCTTAAATTCAATACCCCATATCTCCAGTGTTTCTTAACCGATTTCAATAAAATTTCACAGATTGTCAATATTTGGTCTAATCTTTCAAACTGCATCAAAATGTTTTCCAAATTGAATATTTTTTTGTTATCGATCACATGTGTATATCGGAAACGGGAAGAGTTATCCAAAAATTTAAAACAAACTTGTACTCCCTAGAAATTAGGCGAGCTTATGTACCAAATCTGGAGTCTCTAGCTCTTATAGTCTCTGAGATCGACGCGTTCATACATACGGACGGATGGACGGACGGACGGACGGACGGACGGACGGACGGACGGACAGACGGACAGACGGACAGACGGACATGGCTATATCGACTCGGCTGTTGATGCTGATCAAGAATATATATACTTTATGGGGTCGGAGATGCTTCCTTCTCCCTGTTACATACTTTTGCACAAAACCATTATACCCTTTTTACCCATTTTCAATGGGTTAAGGGTATAATAATGATAATCTGTGAAAATTTTATTGAAATCGGTTGAGAAACACCGGAGAATGGAGCATTGAAATTAAGAAAGTATGCACTATACGCGTACACACACACACACCTACTTGCAAGCACTGACTGTACACTTAAAGTATGGGGTTCAGGGTATAGTGTAGTCGGGATTTCTCGACTCGAGCCTTCTTACTTGTTTTCGTTGTTGTATTGTATTTCTCAGCACTTACTTTTGAGCACATGCGCACATAGCTGCAGGCGCATACAGCCACTCACACAGCCGCCGCCACAGGCACAGTGGGCCGCAAGCGAACAGATCGTGCAGTAAATCTGCATAGCTATTTATTTATTTATTCGCACACGCCCCAGTTATTTATTTTTGTTTCGTTATGTATTTACTTTTTATTATTAAATCTATTATTATCTTACCACATTTTCTGTTTGTTGTTTATTTTGTTTATTTTCGTTCTTGTTAATTTAATTTACTTTATTAATATATTTTTTTTAAAATTATATAAAGTAAATTTAAAATTAAGAAAACACAATGTTGAATATTATTAAATAAATGTCTGAGTAATTGTTTATGTGTGATGGGATGAATATATACATGTTGATGTCAGGTAAAGTTGTTGTTGATGTTAAGGAATATGACATTAAAATGTTAATAGACAACAGGTTGGGCGCATTGTTGTTCGTCCTAAATTTATCCGATTGCGAGAATTTTTGCTGCTAGTCCGATAGCTGTTAGTTTTCTTTAAAAAAAATGTTATTAGGCCGGGAGTCTGCGGTGGGCATTGCCGGCAAATGTTGTTTTTATACCCTTAGCCCATTGAAAATGGGTAAAAAGGGTATAATGGTTTTGTGCAAAATTATGTAACAGGCAGAAGAAAGCATGTCCGACCCCATAAAGTATATATATTGTTGATCAGCATCAACAGTCGAGTCGATATAGCCATGTCCGTCTGTCCGTCCGTATGTATGAACGCGTCGATCTCAGAGACTATAAGAGCTAGAGACTTCAGATTTGGTACATAAGCTCTTTCAAACTGCATCAAAAAGTTTTCCAAACTCAAGATTTTGTTGTTATCGATCACATGTGTATATCGGTAACGGGAAGTGTTATCGAAAATCTAAAACAAACTTGTATTGCGCGGGGATTAGGCGAGCTTATGTACCAAATCTGGTCTCTAGCTCTTATAGTCTCTGAGATCGACGCGTTCATACATACGGACGGACAGACGGACATGGCTATATTGACTCGGCTGTTGATGCTGATCAAGAATATATATACTTTATGGGGTCGGAGATGCTTTCTTCTGCCTATTACATACTTTTGCACAAAACCATTATTCCCTTTTTACCCCTTTTCAATGGGTTAAGGGTAAAATAAAGTGGAACTCTACTCACCGCTTAAGTAGTAAGTTCGTTCCAAAGTACCAGTTTTTGCTAGAGAAGAATACGCATGCGGATGGCATGCCTAGCAATCCAAATCAGTAGGGGAGTCCTTAAATTTACTAGGAAAAGGGCTTCAGCGTGTTACAGGAAAATCAGCACCGAACATCAATAGAAGACATTATCAGCAAAATACACAAGAGACCAGGAGAGAAAAAAATAAGTATTGCCAGAAACCATATTCTGCAAATAGGGCTGCGGGATCATCGGGGCAGAGTGATTACAAAAATTTAAATTGTGGCGAAAATGTTGATGGTTGTAAATATGAAAAATATGCCAATAGATTCTTTATGTGCGAAGTATCCGCAAAAAACTTTCTTCTACTGCCCATAAAATTTATCATGGTGAGCAGCTAATACAACGACAACTTTTATCGATGAGGGTTATCGATGGAGTTATCAGAAGAAGCCCAAGAATCTAAAAGGATAGATACCCGAACACATGCAAAATATCTCGACTTCAAGAAAACACAAACATTTTCAACATGATGTCAGCCCTTCTGTTCCTGTATTACATTGCTCAGACACATCAGATCACTTGAGGACTTATCCAAGGAATGTTTACAGACAAGATTTTAGAACATAAAAATTTTTAATATTTGAAAATAAATTTTTTTATTTAATTTTATTAATCTTAATTAATTAATAACATTATCAAAAAATTGTTTAAAAAAACAAGTAAGATGGCTCTAGTCGAGAAATCCCGACTAGACTATACCCTGAACCCTATACTTTACGCGTACGGTCAGTGCTTGCAAGTATGTGTGCTTGATATAGTTGTACCCTAATACTGTAATTGATTCATTCGGCTTAATACTTCCATATTTTTAAATAGGCTTCTTCTTGATTTCTGTCGTTTTTATACCCTGAACCCATTTTAAATGAATATACGTTTTCATACAACTGCACCAATTCGAAACAAGTTAGAAGGCTCTAGTCGAAAAATCCCGCCTATAAGATACCCTGAACTATATATTTAACGGACAGTGTTTGCAAGTATGTATATGTGTGAGTACGCGGATACTGCATACTTGACTTGACTTACTTGTAACTTTTGTAGTCTTTGATTTTAGATTCTTGGGATTCTTCAGACAGCTCTCCCATCGATAAAACTTGTCGTTGTATTCACCATGATCAAATATTTTATCGACAGTAGGAGCAAGTTTGTTTTGTGGATAATTTGCACGTAAAAGAGCCCTTGTCTGCTTGACATATTTTCCATATTTCCAAGCATCAACATTTTTGCCACAATTTAAGCTATTGAGAATTATCTTAAACCTATTTATGACATCCATATAAATTCCTGTTACCCGAGAAGTTGCCTCGTCGTTGTTGAAGAACCTCCTTGAATTGTTTCCATCATTTGATTTTCCATGGCACTGCTTTGGGCACTCGACTTTTAGTACGAGGCCTTATACTTTCGCTTGCTCATATGTCATCAAAGTTGTCTTGTCTAATCTTATTGCTTACCCCATATAGGGAGTGTACCTAAATTGCATGTTTTGCATTACTAGTTTTTATGGCCCACGACACAATTCTGTTTATGGGTTTCGGCAGCAGGAGCAATGGAGAGCGCGCACCTAAATTTAGGATTCCTGGTATTTGCATTCAAATGAACATGTATGCATTTCTTGTTTCACCAACTCGTCTTAGCATACTAGCGCTTACTGGCATTTAACGTAAACAAACGCGAGACTCCAGGTTGGAAACATCAGTCCGCCTAAGCCCTATTCAGTACAAGTTTGCTTAAAATTTTTTATAACTTTTCCTGTTTTGGATGTAGACATGATATTGATATGAAACATTGAAGTTAAGTCATGTATACAGTATCTGCGTACTCACACACCCACAGACTAAATAACAGACTAACTATAAGGTTCAGGGTATCTTTTAGTCGGGATTTCTCGACTAGAGCCTTTTGGCTGCTGAGGAATCTGGTGGTCATGGAAAAAGGCCACAAAACCGATATATGTGGGTTCTACAAGTTGTGACAGAACATCTTCAGCTGTAGCAGAGACTATTCTGCTATTAATTTGCTAGTGGAATGATCGTTTTAATCATTTGAAGCCACAAAACATTCTAATTTGTAAAAAGATGTCCACTTTGCATTATATTAGGTTAGGTAAAGCCTGCTGACCCTTATTCATGTTCCTAACAAGTGGTTCTTTCCATTTCCTGCAGTCGTCGTCGTCCGGTATACCTAGTTTAATTGCATTATATACAACCAGGAATTAGTAAGACCGCAAGCCGCCATGCATTTGAAGCTTCAGCATGTATTGCGTAAGTTTGCCATTGTACCACCGAATTATTGATCTTATCTTTACCTGAAGGACCTCTACGGTGGTTATGTTCGCATCGTCTTCGTTTTTTAGCTCCAGGCTGTTGGTGTCTTGAGTGACCTTAGATAGGTCCTGCTCCATCTCAGCCGCCATTAGTGTCGTCTGGGTGGCGCTTCTTGAGAAGCAGGAATACGCTACCAACGCCCCACGGCATCTTTTCAAACCTAGGGTAAAGCAAGTCATCGGCATCCTTGTTTGATTTGAAGAAACATTTACTGATCCCTTCCAATAAACGGTTGGCACGTCTGGGATTAAACGAAGTAGCTGACGCGCCTGGTCCTTCGGGACGACACGACGAATGAGTACTTCCGCCTTTGGTACAGGCGGAATACGAGTTCTGTCGATCCACCCACGGAGCCACGACCCATTTCAAGGAGAATTCACCTTTGCAGCTCTATTACGGCGATCCAACTTGCTCCATCAAATAAGATGGGAAGCGTGTCCGGTTCATCCACAATGACGCAGCATGATGCCCATTGCCCGGCACCCTCAAGAGGGGCTCAGTTGAGAATGTTGCCAGCCCCGATTTTTAAAAATTGCCTTAATACCTTACTGTACCGTTTTAAGGCTAAGTCGTCGCAAATTTCAACCATCGAAAATTTCGGCCTCTACTCAGATTTCAACTGCGAATCACGCAAGCGTTAATTTTGACCAGGTCTTCCTAGTTTCAGCGGTTATCCGAGTGAAAGATCAGTCTGGATCATATCAGCAAGCTACAGCACTCTTAGGCTCTGGCTCTCAGGTAAACTTTATTATTGATTGCAATTTTACATTCCGTATGTTGACGAGACTCAGCACCATTTTCAATTATTTCCTCACTGATCCAGTACAAATTTGCCAGCTGAATACAATAACATATGGAACTGCTCAATCACATTCTTTAGCATTTTAGTACTGAGCAAATGATATTTATGTGGATGATCTGTTAACTGAAAGAATTGCATTCCATGCAGAATGAGCTGGTATCCGTGCTAAATTTTTTTGGATTTATATTTACGAATTGAAAATCAAACTGTAAATTAAACAAAGTTCAATCGTGGAACTGATTGGTCTGATCTGGAACCAAAAAGCCGACGCGTTTGAGACACAACAAAAAATTTGTCTTTCGATGTGGTGTCTATGAGGAGCTCTGTATAAACATTTGTTTATACGACACAGCCAAAATTATATTACAGAAAAGTTAAAACTGAGAAGACTAAATTCCTCCACAACCTTTAAACTGGTTACTAATGAGATAAACATTGAAACACATATCGATCAATTTTTTGTGTCAATGAAAGAAACTATCAAAATCATAGGTTTTGTGATAAATCTTCAGGGCATATGCTTGCTGCTTATATGTTCGAGTTCTGCACGGAAAGAATGTTTCTGTTAGAGTACTAGCAGTAAAATTTTAGGTCGTTCCATAAAAGGCTAAGTCTATACCACGGTTAGAGCTCTGTGTAGCAGAGTCGGTAGAAAAAGTAGGTGCAAAGGTACGAAAACGTTAAGAAGTGACTGTGGAATTTGTCACGTTGCAGTCGAATTCAGAAGTAGTTTTTCATTGACGGCAAATAAATTCCTATTAGTTAATACGTTATAAGTAGCTGAAGTGTAGGTGCTCCGCGATTGAATTGAAAGAATATTTTTGGTTCCCTGGACCAGATTTCCTTCGTAAGCCACAAGTTAATTCCCATTTAACGTCAAATGTACAACTGTCAGCAGGAAGACCAAAACTCCATCTATAGGACCAGTAAGCTTGACCGAAAATCCAGCCGTAACGTGGAAACTTAAGTTTCAAGAAAACTGTGCTAGAGTACTTACGTACGGCAGCAGTAAATTTGTTACCTAACATTTATTAACGCGCCGTAAAATAATATAATGTAGTATGCTAATATGCTGTGGGGAAAGCAGATAGAATAAAATGTGAATCAATAAGCAAATTAATCAATAAATGGTTGAAATAGACGTACTAATTTCATGAGTATATTGGTTTTATTAAATTAATTTTATTAATTTTAAAATGGTTTGCTGACTCCAGCGAATCCCCACTGCCAGGGAACAGTCCCGGCATTGAAATTAACAAAATCATTTAAATGGTTTTACACAAGTCTCAAAGGGGCACGAGGCCGACCAATTAGTAAGGACGTGGTGCTGGATTCAATATCGGTCTTTTGTTGAAAAACTTTAGTAGGGCATTACGCATTTTTTAATTAAACGAGTTAAAACATTGAAGTCGGAAGCAACCGACTGGGGAATACTCTGATACCAGTGATGAGAAGTCAGTTTCTTCCAAAAACAAATTTTAGCGACTCTAGCGTAGGGATTAGGCGAGCTTATGTTCTATATGTGGAGTCTCTAGGACATAGCTATATCGACTCGGCATTTTGATGCTGATCAAGAATATATACTTTATGGAGTCGACGATGCTTCCTTCTGTCTGTTAAATACCTTTGCACAAAACCATTATGCCCTTTTACCCATTTTCAATGGTTTCAGGGTATAAAAATTGTGTAAGCTCTGGCAGAGTGGCACTTAAGAGTCCCTTGCACCACCAGCCACTAAGCCGAAAGCACTTTGTTTACACTTCTCATATAGGCTTCGCATTACTTATGGTCTATAAGCCGAACATACGTCGCTATGCCCAAACCGTACGTGCATTCATGGCAGTTACACATGTCGCTCAACGCAAATCATTTGTAGAAGAGTAAATCTAAGCAACTACAAGTGTCTAGCCATTCTATCAAAACTAGTCACTTGCTGCACATGCATCAACGCGTACTGTGGCTTTTATGAGTAGGTGGTCGCCTATTCAAGACACCACATTCACACATCGCAAAATTTCCTGAGCTAATGGGTTTTTGGGCAGATTGGTCAAGAGACAACCTGCTAAGTCTTCAATAGCGGCAAAAATGGGCAATAAAAATGCCCAAACCTACAAGTTGGCAGTCGTCAACGTCCACGAGGAAACCGTTACAGCAGTGGATCCTTGCAGTCGTGTTTAAACGAGCCATTCATCGACAAGCGCCGCTCCTAACCGCATCAAATTCAAATCATTGACATTTACTCAACATTAGGCCCTGCAGCATTTCAACGCGGCCGATGCTTAATCCTTTTAGAGAATATTTGTAATATACATATTTTATGTTGCCTTTGAAGTTCTGTTACATTTCGTTTTGCCCTTCATTAAACGTGCGTCTTCAGCACTGTGAAAAAATCATGTAAACTCAAAATATTTAAGCGGCGAAGGAGCTCTTAATGGACTTATATAGCAAAACGTGAGCCATATAAGATAAAAGTAATATTAAATAAATATGGCAAAGGAAATAATTGAAGTGCCAGTTATCTTTGTACATTTCCGGGTGGAGAAGGAACACTGCATGGATTCATTGCGTCGGTGGACCAAATTATGCAGGAGTTTAAAGTTTCGTTTAATCGCGAATTTGGCATTACAAAAATCAAAAATTGATGGTCGATTTGTTCGCCAAAATGAATTGCATTTAATAAAGGAAACTTCAAACACTTTGGAAAATTTAATTTGAATAATTATTTTGGTTTTTTACAGTGGTTCAAAGTTAAACAATTTTTCAAACAGTTAATTTTTAAATTTTTGGTTTTAAATGTCATGTTTGGGAACACATAAAAACCGAAAGGAAATTCCGATTTGAATAAGGTTTTTCGTTTCTTTTAAAGTATAATCAATTATTACGAAAAAATATTAAAACCCTTTATTTTTAATTAGTTGATTAGATAGTTAGCATTTTACTGAATTACTACTACAGTCGAGAAAACCCGACTAGACTATACCCTGATGCTTTACGCGTACGGTCTCTGCTTGCAAGTATGTGTGTGTGTGCGCGTATATCGCATAGTAGACTTATCTTCAATGCTCCAGTGTTTCTCAACCTATTGCCATTATTTCGTCTAATGTTTCAAACTGCATCACAAAGTTTTCCAAATTCAAGATTTTGTTGTTATCGATCACATGTGTATATCGGAAACGGGAAGAGTTATCGAAAGTTTAAACCTGTACTGCCTAGATATTAGGCGAGCTTATGTTCCAAGTCTGGAGTCTGTAGCTCTTATAGTCTCTGAGATCGACGCGTTCATACATACGGACAGACAGACGGACATGGCAATATCGACTCGGTTGTTGATACTGATCAAGAATATATACACTTTATGGGGTCGGAGATGCTTCCTTCTGCCTGTTACATACTTTTGCACGAAACCATTATACCCTTTTTACCCATTTTCAATGGGTTCTGGGTATAATAAAGCCAAACATAGTTTATTCGTTGGCAAATAGTGAGAAGGTGGATCCCGACATGGTGGTTTGTTACCATAAAGTTAAATTTTTTGTTTTTTAATTCGTTACAATTCGTTAGCAATTTTACAAACGTTTCGTGGTCTTTTGTTAAAAGTTGGTAACAAATATACAGTTTGACAACAAAGTGTTTAAAATTTTGAAACAAACTTGTACTGCCCAGGGATTTGGCGAGCTTTTGTTCCAAATCTGGTGTCTCTAGCTCTTATAGTCTCTGAGATCGACGCGGCCATCTACCGTTCAGACTCTCAGTATTCAATTTATTATTGGACGTAGATGTACTAACGGACAGTACATTCAAGTGGCCCAACGATACCAAGCACCGGCTTGTGAACGCGAGGACCCAAGCACAAAGCGACCCACCTCCCGCACGTCCGACCGAGGGGCGCACCGCGTAGCGTGCGGTTACTAAGATCGCGAACATATAGACAAGTGACAAAAGACTAGTTTTTTAAGAGAGCAAGTAGGAGTGGCACTATGTATTAAATAGGAAAGATCTTTATATGTTGCACATAAGATCCGAAAAGGCCTATGGATAGCATAGTTAGAGTAACAATTTTGAAGCGGTATAGGGACAAAATTTCGAGTGTTTCTATAGGTACTGCAAAGTTAAGTTGGTTGATTAGTACTGGAGAATCAATTTCACCATTTATTAATTTTTGGAAAAAGGTTATTTCAAGCATTGTTCTACGATTAGAAAGAGAGGGAAGATTTATTAATAAAAGTCTACTATGGTAGGAATAGGTATACAGAGTTTTAGTTATATAGCGGTCGTCGAATTCCTTCGACTAGCGCTTTATGAAACCCAAGGCACTTGACGCTCGATTTGTTATTTAAAAAAAATATGCTTGTCAAACTTAAGCTTTGGGTTCATTAAGACACACAAATCTTCAACTTATCCAATCCGATCAAATGGTTGGTTATCCAGAATATATGTATTAAAAAAGGGCATTCGTCTATAAAAAGACATATTTTTACATTTACTGCAATTGAGATGCAATAAATTTACTCTGCACCAAGTTTGAAAGTTGTCTAAGTCGTTTTGCAGATTTTGACCAGACAGAAGAGTTGCAGCCAACATGCATAATTTTACATCATCGGCATACATAAGCACCCGAGAGTGGCCTGAACCGGTTTGGAAACTGAATCATTAAAATAGAATCTCTGAGGTCGAAAAGTTAAATAATCTTTAATCCTAAGAATAAGATTATTAGGAAAGCCCATAAGTTTAAGTTTGTAAATTAAGAGGAAGTGATTTACAGAGTCGAAAGACTTACTGAAATCAGTGTAAATTATATCAGTTTGCATTTTATCTTCAAAGCCTTTAATAACAAATGATGTGAATTCTAGCAAGTTAGTAGTGGTAGATCTTTGTTTCATGAATCCGTGCTGGCACGGTGAAATCATAGATTTACAAAAATTTTGAATCACATGTTTTATGCTCCAAATCTAGAGTTGCACTTCTTAAAACACTCACTGTTGCAAAATGAGAATTGTCCACCGCACTTGTTCTAGCTGATCTGGTTGCCAACACTGTTCATACGGTCGGACTCTACCATAGCGAGTCCCATCAGACTCAACATGTTTGCCTCCAATCGCATCGTAAAAATCCAATAAATGACATTGCATCATGTGCCAACGTCATGCAACCCAGCTGACATACTTTCTACAGGCTGTACGCCAAAGAAGCTGATAGATCAACAGCTGTGGCAGCTCAGAGTGGCCAGCAAGGTGTGCCTGCAGTTAACCTGCCAGTTCGTCTTCGTAGAGTCTCAATCACAAAAAGGATTTCTCCTAAAAAAAAAAAAAACTTGATTAAATACAGTGAGTCTTTGCCTAGGTCAATCGGAATCAAGCTGACCATTGAGGCATGGACTTCTTCTTCTTTTAAAAACATTCAGGAAGTCACGTTTGCTGTCAACTATTTGACGCTTTCTTCAAAGAATTCACTTATAGCCAAAGGAGTCAGTCTACTTTCACTTTATTAGTTCATTGACGTAAATGCATTAATAAGAGATGGGGAAGCATACTTCAAAATTCACAGTTGAAATACGACACCAGCATACCGGTAACACTTGCAATTATTGTACATTACCACCAAATATTTCTGCATACTGGTCCTAGAAGCTTCCTCGCAACAATGAGGCAAGAGGCCAATTTAAGAGCTCTAAACGGTGGCCCACATCGTTAACAAATGCTTGTGATGCTTTCGACTGAAATCAAAATATGCGAAACATGCATCCAGCGGATCGTGTTTCGTGATTTGTGTCGTCTTTTTCATCATCAAGTCTGAGCGCAGGCAAAAGGTGCCTGTTAAATACTTTATAGCCGATTTCGATTGCTTTAGCACCAAAGCTACTAATCCTGAAATCGTCCATGACCTGTCGACTGCATGATTCCTTGTTGCTGTGAGGTGCTTCATAAGCTTCAAAGCAAACCACGCGTTATCTGGACAAACAATAAAACAAATTTGGAGCTAAACGATTTGCTAAGTTGAAGACACAACAAAGATGTATCGGATATCGCCCTCTGTATGCAAGCTGTATGACGCTTATCTGGATAACGTTTAATGAAACTCGTATTAATCAGATATTAAATGTATATGATATAATGTCTGCTTTGCCAACACTAACCTCTGTTGTTATAGTAATTAATGCTCTCAAGGCTGGCATATTAGCATAGTTAAAGCTCCTGCGCTCTCTTAATCTGTCCATTTGAGATTTATCGTACTTATGCCTTACATAGCGTGTAACTCTTTTATAAAAACTGTCAATAAAACTTATAAAAACAAGTAAGAAGGCTCTAGTCGAGAAATCCCGACTAGACTATACCCTTAACCCTATACTTTACGCATACAGTCAGTGCTTGCAAGTATGTGTGAGTGTGTGTATGTATACGCGTATAGTGCATACTTTCTTAATTTCAATACTCCATATCTCCAGTGTTTCTCAACCGATTTCAATACAATTTTCACAGATTGTCAATATTTAGTCTAATTTTTTAAACTGCATCAAAAAGTTTTCCGAATTCAAGATTTTGTTGTTATCGATCACATGTGTATATCGGAAACGGGAAGAGTTATCGAAAATTTAAAACAATCTTGTACTGCCTAGGGATTAGGCGAGCTTATGTTCCAAGTCTGGAGTCTGTAGCTCTTATAGTCTCTGAGATCGACGCGTTCATATATACGGACAGACAGACGGACATGGCAATATCGACTCGGCTGTTGATACTGATCAAGAATATATACACTTTATGGGGTCGGAGATGCTTCCTTCTGCCTGTTACATACTTATGTACAAAACCATATATGTATTATATTGTGACACCTACGTTTGGTGTTAGGTGTTTTAAAGTCTGGTTGTGCCAAAGTCTCCAGAGTTTTCTGTGACAGAAATGTTTATTAAATTAATTTAGGTATGTTCATAAATTTTTACACTTATAGTACTTTGATTTGTACGTAAGCATAGCGTGGTCTTAACTTTAATTTCATGCTGATAAAGTATTTATGAGGTAATTTTTGTGATAACTTCGCCTTTACTTGTCTTACTCTTGTTTCGTGCTTTGAGTTATGTTCGGTATTAAGATGAAACATTTTATTTTGCACATTGTAGCACTGCGAAGAAAAGTGCTGGATTTTTTATGTCGCATTATGGCGCGTGGTTAACACATGGCAGGTCTTGGGAGTATATTTATGTCATTTTGGGCATCCCAGCGTCGACGCCAGCATCTAATTTTGTTTTAACGAAGACAAAACAAGTAAGAAGGCTCTAGTCGGGAAATCCCGACTAGACTATACCCTGAACCCTATACTTTACGCATACAGTCAGTGCTTGCAAGTATGTGTGAGTGTTTGTATGTACGCGTATAGTGCATACCTTCTTAACTTCAATACTATATATATCCAGTGTTTTTCAACCGATTTCAATAAAATTTCACAGAATGTTATTATTTAGTCTTATCTTTCAAACTGCATCAAAAAGTTTTCCAAATTCAAGATTTTGTTGTTATCGATCACATGTATATATCGGAAACGGGAAGAGTTATCGAAAATTAAAAACAAACTTGTACTGCCTAGGGATTAGACGAGCTTATGTACCAAATCTGGAGTCGACGCGTTTATACATACGGACTGACGGACGGAATATTTATACTTTATGGGGTCGCAGATGCTTCTGCCTGTTACATACTTTTGCACAAAACCATTATACCCTTTTTACCCATTTTCAATTTGTAGGCAGCAGAACATTTAATGAAACTCGTACTATTTATATAGTGTTTAATATATATACCCTAATGTCCGATTTGCCAAAACTAAGCTCTGTTGATATCGTAATTAATGCTCTCAAGATTCGCATATTAGCATAGTTAAAGCTCCTGCGCTCTCTTAATCTGTAGATTTAATTTGAGAATGATCGTACGTATGCCTTACATAGCGTGTAACTCTTTTATAAAAACTGTCAATATAACTCTCACACAACAAGTCTATGCAAGCAGACGCACAACATATCGCGTTGCAACTCATGTTAATAAACAATATAATTAAAATAAAGCCAAACATAGTTTATTCGTTGGCAAATAGTGAGAAGGTGGATATCGTTTTTTCTGTAAGCAGCATTATTTAAATTTGCATGTTGAGGTTTTCTTTTTCCAATATTGTCAATTTTTTCACTCTCAAAAAAATTTCGTCTAGTAGGAGGGAGGGCCACAAAATATTATGTTTTAGCACTTCATTTCACACATAATAAACTTCTAAAAATTATAAGGACTGTTATGCAACTAATAAACATTTTTGAGATATTTAGTTGACTCGTATATCTCGGCCACAACTAGCAATTTTTTGTATCCCTAACAAAGTTGTACGTTGAGAAATAAATAAGAAAATAAATTTTCATATTTTTCAAGATTTTTCATTTTCATATGTACTTATTTATTTACATATTTAAAAAAAAATGTACGCCTTTCGTATGAAATGTTGTCTGGAGCTTCGTTTCTACCAAATATTATATAATTGAGAAAACAATTGGTAATGTTTTGACACTCTTTTTATAATATTATTCAACATGAAAAGTGGGTTTTCTTGGGCCAGTTGAATGAACTGTTTAATAGCACATGCAAGTCAAAACATATAAAACGAAAAGTGTTGACCCCAGTAGTATTCTGCAATGCGTTTTATAATGGATTTATTTAATGGAACAGCTTTCTCACAACATGTTTATCGACATAAAATGAATGAATGAATCTTTGACCGCCTCTTTTAAATGACAATTTATTTTGCCGTCAGATTGCATCCCACAAAAAGGTTTTGGCATTTTCTTCAAAATAATATTTACTTTGTAATGAGAAGCAATATACGGACGTTCGCGATCTATCTTGTTTTAATTCAGTTTTCCTTATTTAACACAACTCGTATGCAACAGAAATGCAGGATGGAGGTAAAATATAGGTGTTCACAGATATTGATTTATTGCTTTACTTAGTTAGAGCCGACCCTTACGATATCAAAGCTGTCTCACGTTTTAGTTTTGGTCTTGGGTTCCTTGCGGTTTGACCATTGTTAAAATACGTGCGAGGGAAAGATTCGTTGTGGTTTCAATGTCAGCTTCAGTGTCCATCTGTGTTTTAAGTTAAAGTTCGCTTTGTGCTTTTCTATTGTTAAAGTGAAATAAAGTCGAATTTAATTGCCCATTTGAAATAAGCAAACTTAATGGACGATGACTCATTAACACTGACACGTCAAACAATAATGGCATGTCTGGCTGTTTGGTGAAAAGGAAAACGGAAAGACGGAAATTGAAATAACGCTTCCTGCAAAAATGGAACGACCAATTTCACGACGGTGAAGACGCAAACCACGCACCACGAAAGCACGTCAAAGAATCAGGAATCTACGTATGTCCATGTCCACATCCTTGTCCATGACAAAAGCTTGCCTCGCCCCGACTTGCTACGCACACTAGCACATCAAAAGAATGGCAATACACACACTTATACACAACACAGCTCAAAGCACAAAAAAAGCAATTAAGGACGTTGAAAGCAATCTTAAGCGCTAGCTGACGGTGACAGTAACTACGAAAGTGGGTGGGGGTGTAAATGGGGTTCGGCATGCGAACTCTGCTGTCTGGGTAGCCCTTGAGAATGTGACATGAAATGCTTATCAGCTGGCACAGTCGCTGGTGTAGGAACGTACTTTTAACAACACACTCGCATACACTTTTTGTGCGCACATGTACTGCCACTCATTCATGCCCCTTGACACTTACGAACATATACACACTGAACAGTACGTCTATGAAATTATTTTCTCCAAAGTTTTATCTGTTGGCCTCAATTAACCAAGAAACTACTGCAAACTGGCCAATGTTCAATCCAAGCGCATTCAATGAGTTCAATCAAAACGTAGCAGTCGTCTTGCTCCTTAAATGTCTCCTTTACCCAAATACACACACACGTACACTCTTTGCTGGTGGCGATTGGCCATGCTCGAATTCCTCCTTAGCAGGAACTCCGTACATGGAAACTTTACTGATTAGCCCTTTGGTAAACGAAACTCCAACCACTAAAGACAGCACAAAGTGCAGAGCTTAAGCGTTATTTTATTTCTATGTGTGCTGCATGTAATTTCCAAAAACAAAAACAATTTTAGCACCGTTATTTTCCAACCAGCTTTTAGGCTTTTTCTACTTTTTTGGAACATTGTTAACTTTTGCCGTGCACTTAACTAAGTGCAGCATTTGCAGTTGTGTAAGAAAACATTAATTAGGTGAAGTGAAAATATATTTCTAAATAAAATTTAAGACAAGCTCTTTATTATAAAAACAAGTAAGAAGGCTCTAGTCGAGAAATCATGATCGATTTTATTGAAATCGGTTGAGAAACACTGGAGATATGGAGCATTAAAATTAAGAAAGTATGCACTATACGCGTACACACACACACACACATACTTGCAAGCACTGACTGTATTCGTAAATAATGGGGTTCAGGGTATAGTCTAGTCGAGATTTCTCGACTAGACCCTTTTTAATTGTTTTTTTGTTGTAATATTTATTGACGAGCAAGCAGTTTCCTCAGCCTTGCAGCATCGGTCGTTTTTATACCCTGAACCCATTGAAAATGGGTAAAAAGGGTATAATGGTTTTGTGCAAAAGTATGTAACAGATGCAAGCATCTCCGACCGCATAAAGTATATATATTCCATATTATACATACATATTAAATAATATGTCCGCCAAACCGTCCGTCCGTATAAGAGCTAGAGACTGCAAATTGGGAACATAAGCTCGCCTAATACCTAGGCTATACAGGTTTGTTTCACAATTTCGATAACTCTTTCCGTTCCCGATATACACATGTGATCGATAACACTAAAATCTTGAATTTGGAAAACTTTGTAATGCAGTGTGAAACGAAATAACGAATAAATAAACGAAATAATGACAATCTGTGTTTTATTTTATTGAAATCGGTTGAGAAACACCGGAGATATGGCGCATTGAAATTGTATAAACAAGTAAGAAGGCTCTAATCGAGAAATCCCGACTAGACGACAACCTGAACCCTATACTTCCTATACTTTACACGTACAGTCACTGCTTGCGTGAGTGTGTGTGTATGATTTTTAACTTCAATGCTCCATATCTCCGGTGCTTTTCAACCGATTTCAATAAAAATTTCACACATTGTCATTATATCGTGTAGTATTTTAAACATTATTTATTAAAACTGGGTAAAAAGTGTATAATGGTTTCGGAATAAAAAACAGAAGGAGCAACTTGGAACATAACTTCTCCTAAGCCAATGGCAGATTCAAAGTATCGATAACTTTTCCCTTTTCCGATATGCACATGGTTTCGATAACAATAAAATCTTGAATTTGGATAGGTTGGAAATGGACTTTGAAACTATAGACGAAGTAATGAAAATCTGTGAACATTGAAGTTATTTTTTTTCTTCCGTCTGACTGTCTGTATCTGTGCAAAGTAGTCTTTAAGTTTTAAAGCTATCGGAATCTTTGGTGAAGACCTTTATTTTGTCGCAGTTAGATCATTTGATAAAATCGATGTTAACGCTACAACATATAATATATATAAAGGCAAGATCCTTAAAAAGATTTCACTATAAAAACAAATTGGCTTTGCAAGTGTAAATAACATTCAACAGGCCGAATATAGCTTCCTTATTTGTTTTATATATTTTATAGTTATATTAAAAGTACAACAACTTGCAATTCAATTACCAATATAATCTAGTTAAGTCATATAAGAAAGGAATCACGACCGCCTGCTTAATTGAAAAACTTCTACAGAGCTGACACAGAAATTAAAGGGCTGTGTATAAAGATCATCAAGTTCCTAAATCGCCTTGCTTTAAATTGTCCCTGAGAATTCTGCATAATTGTTATTGTTCAATATAGTAGTAATTATTATGTTCTGTTATGCGTTAATCTGCTTTCATTAAACATTACAATTTTTTACTTACAAGGTTTTATTTTAAAGCTATATTAAAATAAATTGGAATAATTGGAAAAATTCGTTTCATTTGGTCAAATACGTGGTTGGTATGATTGGTTAAAATAAGCTTTAGAGAAGATCCAAAGTAATTTTCACCAAACATTACAGCTTCAATCAAAGATAATGTAAGATATATATTTAATGTATAATATTGTACATAAAGATGCAACATGTGTTGACAGGTTTCGTAATTGAATTGTCTTGGTTACGCGCATCATAAATGAAAAACATAATATATAAGATAAATCATTTCTAAATATCGTTGCAAAATGTGTCATGTTGTCAAATATTGTTTTGTGTGGTGATTGGTAAATTTTTAAAATATTATTATATTATTATATTTAGTTGCCCTCTATATTCTCTGTTTTGTATGTTAATACATAATTTATTTTTCGAGCGACTTGATTACACTTTGAACATTCATGCAATATGCATTCTGTTATATCTGCCTTTTTATACGCTTTTGAATCCGTAAAATGTGTCCATGCACCTCAAGATGCAAATTGATAAAATGCAAATATTCCCACATTTTAACAGGTAGAGTCACCAAAGATCTGCATCAAAGCATTTTTAACGTGTCCACCCATGCCGCCCCCTTTGAGGTAAACTGCTTACTAACCATTTTTATACTGTTAGCAGTGTATCTCGCAATGGGTTGCTTTCGGCTGCAACGTTTTCACCTTTTTTCTTTAAAATGAAAAAATCTAGTTTTACGAAACTAGACTTATCATATTGCTTGCTTTTCGTACAACTTTACGGGCAGCTTCAAAAGGTAATTTTCGATACTATAAATTTGTAAACCATCGAACTCACGGCCATAATTTTTGCAGCACTAAGCTTTCAATTTGTTTTTGTAAATTCACAAATGTTGCATGGACGGCAAAAAAAAAACAAGGGTTTTAGCATAAAATTTTTTTTATTATGGTGCATGAACTTAAACTTCATCTCCATTGTCCCTTTTTGCTGGATATGGGGCTATTCCACCAGCTTAAGAACACTGCTTTTCAAGCCTTGATGTAAGTGGTACCCTTGAGGCAAGTCATGGAAATCATGCGTGATTAAAGCTTTTTCCCATTGCAAATGTTTATTGGGGCAAACCTTTTTATACTCTGATACCGAAGGTGAAGAGTATATTGGTTTTGTGCAATGTACGTCATGGCGTCTGTCCATGTGTATGAACTTTTTATCGACACAAATATACATAAAGGCTTGAAACTTTGCAAATGATTGGAGTTCTGCGCTCACTAGGGGCATTGTAAAATCAAGTAAGGCGGCTCTAATCAAGAAATCCCGACTAGACTATATACTGCTTACAAGTATGTGTGTGTGTACGCGTATTGTGCATACTCTCTTAACTTCTATTCTCCATATCTTCGGTGTTTCTCAACCGATTTAAATAAAAACAGGCAATATGTAACAGGCAGAAGGAAGCATCTCCGACCCCACATATATATATATATATATTCTCGATCAGCATCAACAGCCGAGTCGATATAGCCATGTCCGTCTGTCCGTCTGTCCGTCTGTCCGTCCGTCCGTATGTATGAACGCGTCGATCTCAGAGACTATAAGAGCTAGAGACTCCAGATTTGGTACATAAGCTCGCCTAATCCCTAGGCAGTACAAGTTTGTTTTAAATTTTCGATAAATCTTTCCGTTTCCGATATACAAATGTGATCGATAACAACAAAATCTTGAAAACCGAAAACTTTTAAACGTCGTATGAAACATTAGACGAAATAATGAGAATCTGTGAAATTTTATCGAAATCGGTTGAGAAACACCGGAGATATGGAAGATTAAATTAAGAAAGTATGCACTATACGCGTATATACACATACTTCCAAGAACTGACTGTATGCGTAAAGTATAGGGTTCAGGGTATAGTCTAGTCGGGATTTCTCGACTAGAGCCTTCTTACTTGTTATTCTTTACATGTGTCACAAATACACCGGTACGAGACAAAATACGTTACTAAATTAATTGTAGTTATTTTCATAAAATGGCTAAAAACTTAACTTAATCAACCTATCGTCAAACTGCCATTGTCGCAGTAAGACTATCGAAAAATAAGCACTATGAAATATCTATATACATACATATATGTTACTTTGGATAGGATGTCACTGCGAATTTGGCATACTGTCATAAATCAGCTGCAGCGGGCAGCAAAACATGAAACATGGTATCATAAATAATTAACAAACTTGGCTCAAACGATAAATTTTTTTTGTAAACAAAGACGAAAGAGATAAGTTCGTTTAATATTTATGACGAAAGAGCGCTACATGCTCAGAGTGCCCCGACCTCATCAACTATATACACTCCATGTTTTGAATGCCCTTGGCACTTGACACCAGCGACGGGTTGTTGGAACAGGAGATAAAGTGGTGGGAGGAATAAAGCTTGTATTGCTTTAATCAAAACCAGAGGGGTGTTTGCTGCTCTTTTGGCCTATTGTCAGTGATTTACGAGCTCCCCAATCATACGGGACAACGGGCCGAAAAACAAGATACATATACAATCATAATTCGTCATTGAATTTGATTTTATTACAGCGTTATTTATTTGAATTATTTATTTATTCCATTTTTCGCACTGGGGCCGTTGTTCGACCATGTGAGCCACGCCAATCTGCCCTCCTTCACCTTCTCCCACCACATTCTTTTTTGACAATGTTGCGGTTAGCAGAGTACTCTGCCCACATGCATATGCGTAATATGTTTGTACATTTGTCCAGTTGCGTGTCCCACATCCATACTCATGTCCACCTATCGGGACGCTTGTGTGGCAAACGCCAATCAATAATATGAGCTGAATCAAGATTTATGGGTTTTGCATTTGGACAACACACACATCCCCATTACGCTCCCAGTTCACACGTAAACTTAAAGCTGAGAAAGAAAAAGGAATGTAAAAAAAACTTTAGACCTTAAGCGACATATAATTTTATTCAGCTTTGTTGTTGTTATACCCTGACAGGCATGGCTATATCGACTCGGCTGTTGATGCTGACCAAGAATTTATAAACTATGGGGTCGAAGATGCTTGCTTCTCATGTTACATTCTTTTGCACAAAATAATTATACCCTTTTTACCATCTTTAATGTGTTCGGGGTAAAACAAGTAAGAAGCCTATAGTCGAGAAATCCCGACGAGACTATTCCCTGAACACTGCTTGCAAGTATGTGTGTGTACGCGTATAGTGCATACTTTCTCAACTTCAATGCTCCATATCTCCGGTGTTTTTCAACCGATTTCAATAAAAATTTCATAGATTTATTTTGTATAATATCTATATTTCTGTCTACAGACATGTAACACAGAACCATTATACCCTTTTTACCAATTTTTAAGCGTTCAGGGTATAAAAATGGTTTATTCATACACTTAGAGAAGTTTCCATTTGTGGATAATCACCGATTTGCAATATTCTATATAAACTTTGATTTTATATAACTAATGGCAAATTTTGACATATTGTAATCTAATTCTCAACGTTTCGCTTGAACACCTTCATCGAATTGTTTTCATTTTTTGTATTTAGTTTCCAAAGAGAAAGTGTTTTTTACGCTTATTCTAAATTGTATTTATTTATTTATTTTTACCACCGAAAATGTGCATGCGTCATGCATCAAATGGTTACATCCGAATGAATTAATATACAGTTATAACAAAACACACAAATGGAATCGGAACACATGTAGTAGGGTGTTTCCCCTTAATTTAATTTTAATTTTAATTTGTTAAAGGAAAGTATGTAACAACAAAAATTAAAATGCACCAGAACTTACAAAACATGTAAGAAGGCTCTAGTCGTGAAATCCCGACTAGACTATTTAGTCGTACGGTGAGAGGTTGAAAATGAATCGCCGGCCAGCTAGGTGTTACCGCTACTGCAAAAAACAAGCCATAACCGAAGTCGCGATTCTGCCGTGGTGTTCCCGACCCCAAGATCCGCATCTTTGATTTGGGCAGGAAAAAGGCTACTGTAGAGGACTTCCCACTATGTGTTCATTTGGTATCTGATGAACCCTATATTTTACGCGTACAGTCAGTGCTTGCTTCAATGTGTGCGTGTGTGTACGCGTATACTGCATACTTGGAACAAACTTTCTCCGGTGTTTCTGAACCGATTTCAATTCAAATTCTACAGATTTTTATTATTTCGTCTATTATTTTAAACGTTTCAACAAAATACCAATACAAGATTCTATTGTTATCGATCACATGTGTATATCGGAAACGGGGAAAGTTATTGAAAATTGGGCAGGTGCAAAGACTCACATCATAAAAGTACCGTTATACGTAAGTAAGTACTCCTACACTTTCGTCTAAAAAATGTCATCCATAAGGTACTTGGAGAACTTGGATTGCCGGATTCTTAAAAATCTATCTGCATTAAAGTGCCTTAACCAATCCATCCTCTGTTCTACATTGACCGTAATCATATATTTGACAGTAGTTTTTAAAAGAAGTGGCATAGACTGTGTCTTGGTAAAACCTGCAGCGGTAGAAAAAAGTTGGTCAGTCGGAATAGACCATAATTTTGTAATATTAAATGAGTCTGATACTGAACATAAGACTAGTATCATCGGCTGTCAAAATCAGTTAGGCATAAAGTTTCTAAAGCGACGGGGCGCTGAACATAGTGATCTACAAGTCATAATTCAAATATATATGTTGAGTCAACAGGTAAATTTTATAACTGGGCCCAGACTAAAAGATTCTAACCCGTGGCTCTGGCCCATGAAATATTAAGAATATATTAAGTTTTCGGACAGATGCATACCAAAACAGCAGTAAACGGCTTTTTGGGTGAATAGTTCCGTACCCGAAATTAATTTTTCACATACATGTTGTAACTTTTGCTTAATTGGTACATTGTCCCTTCTAATACTTACTTACTAACACATTAATTTGAAATACCTCTCTAGGAAGTGTTTATATAAATATGCTGCAGTTACGTCAGCAAACTTAGATCCTTAAATTGAAGTGTACTTAAAACAGTTGATTATGACATTTACCAATAAAAAATCCAAAGTAAAAGCTAGAGGCTGATTCCAAAAGCGTCAATGGCAATCAAGAGAAAGCTTCGTATCGTATTTCAACAATGCCAACTTCGTCAAGGTACTGGAAATCATCATAGAAGGCATTTCCCCACGAAGTTTGTGCAACCAGGCAATGCTTCCATGAACCAGATCAAATGTTGAAGGTGTTTGCTGGAATACAATTACCTCGAGATAAAGTCCACAATACGGCACACATACAGGTTAAGAAGGGCGATAGCAAGGAGTTTCGCTGTCTGGTAATTTTGCTCGGATCTCCAGCACACAAAAGCGTGAGCTTGGGTCGTGCTACGCATGTGCAACGTTCCGACACTTCGTGGCAAAATGCCCTGAGAGAACAAGTAAGAATGCTCTAGTCGAGAAATCCCGACTAGACTATACCCTTAACCCTATAATTTACGCATGCAGTCAGTGCTTGCAAGTATGTGTGAGTGTGTGTATGTATACGAGTATAGTGCATACTTTCTTAATTTCAATGCTCCATATCTCCGGTGTTTCTCAACCGATTTCAATAAATTTTCACAGATTGTTATTATTTCGTCTAATGTTTCATTACAAAGTTTTCCAAATTCAAGATTTTGTTGTTATCGATCACTTGTGTATATCGGAAACGGAAAGAGTTATCGAAATTTTGAAACAAACTTGTACTGCCTAGGGATTAGGCGAGCGTATATTCCAAATCTGGAGTCTCTAGCTCTTATAGTCTCTGAGATCGACGCGTTCATACATACGGACGGACGGACGGACGGACGGACAGACGGACATGGCTATATCGACTCGGCTGTTGATGCTGATCAAGAATATATATACTTTATGGGGTCGGAGATGCTTCCTTCTGTCTGTTACATACTTTTGCACAAAACCATTATACCCTTTTTACCCATTTTCAATGGGTTCAGGGTATAAAAAGCAACCTTGTAAATAAGTATTTAAGAATATCAGAATAAGAATATTAGAATAGATTTTGCAAACACTATTATATCTCCATTGATTGCAGTTTGTCTCAAAGATGCGGGCAGTCCTATATCATTTATAAACAATTAAGAAGGCTCTAGTCGAGAAATTCCGACTAGACTGTACCCTGAACCCTATACTTTACGCGTACATAATTAACTACGCGAATTGTGCATAACTAACTTCAATGCTCCATATCTCCGGTGTTTCTTTATTTTTCTTTTTTTGTTTCATAAAAAGTTGCTGCCAAGAGCTTTAAAACTAAAAGGTTTTGCACCGTGTTCTTAGAAACGAAAGTATAAGATACCATGTTCATCTTTAGTCGAAGTATTTGCGTTAATCATTAAGCATCAAATACGAACATGCTTTAATTTAAAATGTACACATGCTTATTGTAAGTAAAAGTAAAATCAATATTTTTATACCCAGAACCCATTAAAAATTGGTAGAAGCGTATAATGGTCTTGTGCAAAAGTATGTAATAGACGGACTGATCAGCATCAACAGCCGAGTTGATATAGCCATTCCCGGCCCCCCTGTTGGCTGCCACCTTTCCGTTATGAGGGTGCCCGACTCGGTGCACGCCAGGCCAGGCATGCTACCTTGCCGCTAAGAGCAGTCCTAGGGGAAGGAACCCCGAAATTAAACCAACAGTGAGTGTTGAGCAGAGAAAAAAAGTTACGGTGCAGGTGGTCGGATCCCCAGTACCGGCGGCCGTCAGGAGTGTTCAAGCGGGCCCCGGGGCGTCGAGATCATGCGACCGCGAAGCATCGGAGGTGGACCACTTGGCCTACGGTGCTGCTAAAGAGACAAGTGCAGATGAAGGGCGACCGACTCGGGGTACCACAACATCGAGTACGAACGGTACCAAATACGGTGATGGTGGGGTATCGATGATGGACCCCCAAATATCCACAGGCGTTCGTGAAACAGAAGTGGGAAAGTGTTATCGCTCCTTCCGGAGGAGCTCAAAGGTGCCTACGACTCCGCCCAGAGTCCAAGTTCCTGAAAAGGTCGGTGGTGCGGATAATTCGGTGGTAGTCGAAGAATTGAAAATAGGCGACTCCATAATCAATCCCTTACCGAAACCCAAGCTTGTCCCAGTCCAACCCAACCCGACTGGGCAAACAGCTATCACCGCGGGTAATGATAGCGAAATAAAAAATGCGGAATCCGGGGAGCGGGTCAGAAGCGAGGAAGAACTTCAGATAACACGGTGCGTAGATGCTGTAGCCAAGATGAAGGCGGCAGCAAATAGGCAAAAAAACGTCGCAATTGATATCAAGCAGGGTCTTGCATTTTGGAGGACGCCTTCTCGGCCATGCAGACGTGCATGAAAACTTGGATGGGCCTCGAGGAGGAAGAAAAGAGGGTTGCGAGAAATAAGCAGGAGAACAAACCGATTCCGCCATCAGAGAAGCGTTCAGCAGCGAGCCCTGCGGGCTTGAACGCTAGAAAACGCTTTAAGACGGCTGAGAACAATCCCGAATGGGTGGTGACTTCCAAAAAGACCAAACGGATGGAGAAGTTGGCTGAAAGAAGGATGGCTGCGGAACAAGCAACCTCGGTCAAAAAAACAGGCAACTAGGGTAAGATAGAAAAGCAGGAGTACCGGCAAAGCAGCAACGGAGGCAATGCTGATTCGACCCGAACGGAATCGGTCTTACGCCGATATACTAAGGGAAATGAAATCTAAGGTGAACCTGGAAAGTTCAGGAGTGCAGGTGAGGACCATCCGAGAGACCCGAGCTGGAGGTGTCCTTGTAGAAATCGAAGCAGGCTCCAAGGACAGTGGTGCCTTTCGTGACACGATTGCCGTGGCGCTCGAAGGAATGGCTGCTGTGACCTGCTTAGAGGCTAAGTGTGCTGTGGAAATCCGGGATCTTGCCTGCCTCAGGTAGTTGATATAAAGAAGGACCTTAAGCGGGATATGCCCAATATAGGGAATGTCAAGATCCGTCTAATCCCCATGTTATCGGGGACAAGAGATGGCGGTGGTTGAGATGAGAACGCGCGACGCATCTTATTCCTGTGGCGAGGTACGATCCGCATTGGATGGGTTTACTGTCGAGTGCGGGAGCGTACATCTGTAACGCGCTGCTACAGATGCCTTGGCTACGGGCATGTAGCTAAGGGGTGCAAAGGGCCGGATCGCAGCTCTTTGTGCTATAAATGTGTACTACCCGGGCACAAGGCTTTGATGTGTGAAGCGCCAGAACGCTGCCAAAAATAAGATATCACAATGATTCGTGTCCTCCAGGCAAACACGAATAGAAGAAGAATCAGCCGATCCAAAGCTACAGAGGACAGCTGGAGGGCCTGGAAGATGCGGTGATGGCGACTTCGGGGTTCAGAGTGGTAGCTGGAGACTTTAACGTGAGGGCACTGGAATGGGGTATGCCTTATCCCAACACCCGGGGAAAGCTCGTAGTGGAACTGGTAGCGAGAACGGGGCTTCTGGTTTTGAACGAGGGGAACGTGACGACTCTTCGGCGACCGGGATGTGGGGAAACAATTCCCGATGTCTCGTTCGCCTCGGAGGGCCTCGGGTCGTTCATTCGGGACTGGCAGGTCATCGAAGACCACCAATACATAAGTGTTTGATGTTAAAAACGGTAGTCCGCACCAGAGGGTGAGTCCAACATCATCCGTTATGTGGAACATAGCGCGGTTAAGGACCGAGTCTTTTAAGTTGGATCTAGCGAGGGGTGCTGCAAGGATGGAGGATGTCGGCAAGAATAGAGAAGTACCAGCTATACATTGGCTACTTCAACAATGAATATCATCAGAGCGGCCTGTGAGGCTTCTATGCCCCGCAGTAGGCCTCGACACGGGAAAATCCGGTTTACTGGTGGAGACCAGAGATAGCGGATCTGCGCAGAAAATGTCACAGGCTCCGTCGTGTTTCACAACGTGCGATAAACCAAGTTGAAGCAAACGATAAGTCGGCGGAACATAAGGCCGCAAAAAAGAAATTACGACGAGCCATTAATCAGAGCAAAGCCTGCTGCTGGAGGGAGTTGGTGGGAGACATAGAAAGGGACCCCTGGGGACTGGGCTACAAACTCGTAACTCGAAAACTGGGTGCCCTGAAATCGGTTAAAGCCTTAGAAGCCGTGACGATGGAGAACATAGTGGCTGCGCTATTCCCACAGCACCCGATTAGGCTACAAAGGGAATGGAGCCAGAGGGAAGTAATCCCCCTATTTACCCATGGAAAAGTGGAAAAAGCGGTTCTTTCGATGAAGGATAAGAAGACACCTGGCCCGGATGGGATACTGAACGAGACTCTGAAGTTAGTTTACCAACAGAACCCCGGACTTCTACTGCGTATGTATAATGCCTAATGGAAAACTGCAAGGTTGGTGCTCATCAGCAAAGAAAAGGGCGACCCGGAGTCTCCATCGTCCTACCGTCCATTGTGTATGCTGGATACAGAAGCTAATTAGGACCAGGTTAACGGCAGCAATCCGTAACGCCGGTGGACTCTCACGGAGGCAGTATGGGTAGTGGGCGAGCCGGTCCACCCGCGACGCAGTCCTTGAGGTAGTTGCAGCTTTCGAAAGTCCGAGGACCATAGTAAGTACTCGCGCCGAGTGGTACTTCTGGTGACTCTCGACGTAAAGAATGCGTTTAACTCGGCGAGATAGACAGACATGATGGATGCTCTGGAGCACAGCTTTCGGGTACCATGAGAGTCGGAGAGGCTATGGTGATGTCGAAACCTGCGGTCAAATACCTTGGCAACATAATAGACACCAAGCTGAGCTTTTTCCAACAGATACAACAGGCGGCAGGTGGGGTGACTGCGCTCAGTATGCTAATGGCCAATGTTGGGGGCCCGTCTCCAAGCAGACTCCTGATGAGTGCGGTTTAGTCGGTGTTGCGCTATGGGGCAGAGATATGGGCCAATTCTCTTGAAAAAGAGATGTATCGGAAGAGGCTCGCACAGGTGAAACGAAGGGGGGCCTTGAGAGTAGTTTCTGCCTATCTGGCTAAAGAACGGCGGGCTGTTTTCTTGAGGAGAAGTGCAGGAGAAGGGGAAAATGCTTCCCAAGAGGAAAGAGCCAACACACTTCGCTCGTGGCAGAGTCTTTGGTTGTCGCAAAAGGAACTGGCTGCGCCTGACTCTGAACCAATAAGCAGAGACAGAAATCGCACCCGACAATATAGTATGTTATGCTTGAGAGATAGGAATTGGGGACGTGTGGTACAATACGTGCAGAGACTTCTGAGAGCCAAGAAACTCGATCTAGATCGAGCTCAGAGCGAGTCTGAAATACCTGAGCAAGAAGTAGATGGTCTTTAGGGCCACATGAAGGACCTTGCCCGAAGTAATGTGTTGAACGGTCCCAGGCAAGCGTCCAGGGTCAGTCGAGTGGGTCGACAGTAGAGGAACAATGAGAGGGGTTTTAGACGGTATACTTGCTGTTGAAGCAGAGGAGTCCAACAACCACCAACATTTGCCCAAAAAAAAAATCGCGTCCGTCTGTCTGTATGTAAGAACGCGCCGATCTCAGAGACTATAAGAGCTAGAGTATCCAGATATGGAACATAAAAATTTTCGATAACTCTTCCTGTTCCCGATATACATGTGATCGATAATAATAAATCTTGAATTTGGAAATCTTTTAAATGGCGTTTGTAATATATATATAATATATATATTTATATATTATACTGAAAATCTCTAAAATTTAAATTCATTGAAATTTATTGAAATCGGTTGAGAAACGGATATATGGAACATTCAAGTTAAGTTAAGTATGCAGTATACGCGTACACACAAATACTTGCAAGCTGTGCGCGTTAAGTATAGGGTTTAACGTATCTTCTAGTCGGGATTTCGCGACTAGAGCGTTCTTCTTCAGATTGATTTGAGCGGATGCGTTTATTAATAAATCCAAAAATTTACGATTATACTAGGCCTTAAGCTATGACAAAGTTTAAACTAAACTGTAATCCTAAGATTATGTTTTCCGCTGCTCGGGCGGGACTACCGTGAGGAATTGCAGCTCCCATCATACTGCGTCTGCAGCTATTTCTTTTTCACTGTTTTTACCAACAATGCGGTTGATAAATTTCCCTACCGAAATGCGCTACCCATTACTGCCTCCAGACGGATACGATCCGCTTTAAACCGGGCATTCGAAGAAGACGTGCTCGGCATTCTCTTCCGAGCGGCCGCCGAACCATGTTGACCCTGGGCTAGGCTCGTGCCCAAGACGATGGAGATAGCTCCAGCCACACTGCAAGTGTCGGTATAAGCCTTCATGTAAGCACCATTCGCGCGAGGGCTCTTCCTGTTCTGGTTGCCTTTCTCCTTAAGGTGCTCGTGGAAGCAGAGTCTCGTATTACGTCGAGTTGCAAGTATGTATATATCTGTGTGTGTGTGTGTACTGCATACATGACTTATCTTCAATGTTCAATATCTCCGGTGTTTCTCGACCGATTACATATAGTTTAAAACGCTGTTTCCAAATTGTCCAAACTCGAGTTTTTTTTAATCAAGTCCATACGTATATCGAAAACGGTATCAGTTATCTAAAATTTGAAGCAAGCTCTTACTTTACAAAAATTCGGGAGTCTCTGTCTCTTATAGTCTCTGAGATCGACGCGTTCAAAAATACAGACGGACATCGACTCGGCTGTTGATGCTGATCAAGTATATATACACTTTATGAGTTCGGAGATGTATCCTTCTTCCTGTTGCATACTTTTACAGAAAACCATTATACCCTTTTTACTCATTTCCACGGGTTTAGGGTATAAAAATAACAAAACTTCTAAGAGAGTAGTGAAATATCTGTATAAATACAAAAATTGGTGTAAAAGTAAAAACATTAAACGAAAAAATCAAATATTTTCCAGCACATGCCATGGTCACATCTGTCCCAAAGTCAAGCTTAAATTACTTTAGATTTGGCCGAGGTGAGGGTGAGTTGCATATTTGAACGGGCAATATTTTTCAGCTCCTCTGCCAGTTCAGTGATAGAGGTGTGGGTAGGTTTTTTTTTGGGTGTGGTTGTCCTAACAGCATTTAAAAGTCCTGTCCCACGCTGTAAGAAAAAGGTAATTGCTATAAAATTGCTTTGTAATTGCTTACGAGAAACAAATAGCCGTCACATTAATAAAAACAAAAACGTAAAAATGTGGTCTTTTAAAGTAAAGCAGCGCCTGTTAAGCCCCACTCGAGGTGGTGCCACTGACGTGGGTCTAACACTTCGACTACCTCGGCAAGCGGGCGTGCCAATTCACCTCCCCTCGACCATTGAAAATCGAGCGCTGAACCGCTTTATTTAATTAGACGCTCACAAACCAATTAATCAATTTTGGGGTTCCTGTTAACGCTCCCGTTCGTTACCGTTCTCCCACCCTTCCCATTTCCTTTTCCATTGGCATTTGCCTAACCAGTACTATTTCTGCTCCTGTTTCCGTTAGTCGCTCATTTTCGATCAACCCTGCGCTTCGTGTTGTCAAAGTCAAATTATGTACATTTTTATGGTAAAATAAAGTAATGTCCGCATATTTGAGTCAGGACCAAAAACAAATGTAATGAAGGGTATAGTATATTCTGTGCCTAAAACAAAAACAGCAATGACAACAAAGAATAAATAAATAAAGTCCCGTTAAGGCCATTAATCACTCAACCAATTTTATTTTGTTGTTGACGTGATATTACTTACAGAGGACTGATTTCACCCTGTTAAATTTGTAACCGCATTTAATTGAACAAATAAGTGTCGGCCTAAAATATTTACACAAACTCAGGCCAACAATCAAATCACTTGCAGACACAAATTTGATTATGCAACTCAAAGCAATTAGTATTCATAAATGGCTACAATAGTATATGTGCAGCAGGTTTATAAAATAACTCAAAACTTGCCTTAAAACACTCGCAGTGGATTTTAAAACATTTGGACGGCTATTTCAGAGTCGAATACATTCAATTTTCTATCTAAACATACTAACCGGGTTCTCAAGCAAACAAGATTTTTTAATGCAAAAAATATAAATATACACTTAGTCTTTTGTGTTTAGATTATTATATGCAAGAAAATGAGAAATGCATAGCACATAACGGGTTAAATTGTATGATAATAGAATATACATTACTCCCACAAACAATTGGACGTCATACGCATATAAGCATAACATTACAATTGGACAGAACACGCGGCAGATTGTTGATATAAATGATGAAAAGGAATGGAATCAAGTCAAATATTTGATTTAAAGAAACAACAGATTGTCTGCATTTACAATCGCCGACTGGTCCTAAAAATGGAATTATGTTTAAAAACCGTCTTATTATAAGCTGTGCATTTTTGTGGCGATTAAAAGCACAAAAATTTTTGAGAAATATGGTTCAAAGTCTTCGTTTGACTTGGGATTGGCAGTAATCTAACATTATTTAATGGTTTAGGGAATGTAGGTGATTGCAGTATTAGAAATATACCTGGTACGTCCTATTATGAATAGTTGCAGAAATTTTTCGAATTTTGGTTTGATATGAACTGCAATAAATCACTATAATTAACAGGACTGAAGTTGAACTCAGAACTTACAATTATTAATTTAATCTATAAACATTATATACAGTTTGCCCATAAAAGGTTGCGACACTGTGAAAAATGTTGATATTTTCACTTTAGAGCTATAATGGTCACACTGGTTGTTGTTATTAATATTTAATTTAATTTATTTTTAATTTTAATTTTAATTTTTTAGAAATAATTCAGTCAATTATCTCTTAAACCTATTAAACAGAACTTAAAAAACAATAACATTAACAAAGAAACATTTAAAATACTACCAAATGCACTAAATTCAACTGCCCATTAAAGGTTGCGACACTTCATTTTTATACCCTTAACCCATTAAAAATGGGTAAAAAGGGTATAATGGATTTGTGCAAAAGTATGTAACAGGCAGAAGGAAGCATCTCCGACCCCATAAAGTATATATATTCTTGATCAGCATCAACAGCCGAGTCGATATAGCCATGTCCGTCTGTCCGTCTGTCCGTCTGTCCGTCCGTATGTATGAACGCGTCGATCTCAGAGACTATAAGAGCTAGAGACTCCAGATTTGGCATATAAACTCGCCTAATCCCTAGGCAGTACAAGTTTGTTTTAGATTTTCGATAACTCTTCCCGTTTCCGATATACACATGTAATCGATAACAACAAAATCTTCAATTTAGAAAACTTTTTGATGCAGTTTGAAAGATTAGACTAAATAAAGACAATCTGTGAAAATTTTATTAAAATCGGTTGTGAAACACTGGAGATATGGAGTATTGAAATTAAGAAGGTATGCACTATACGCGTATACATACAGACACTCACACATACTTGAAAGCACTGACTGTATGCGTAAATTATAGGGTTAAGGGTATAGTATAGTCGGGATTTCTCGACTAGAGCCTTCTTACTTGTTTGGTCTGTTTTCGTTGCGAATTTCGTATTTACAGTTACTTTTCATTAAAATAAAAATGCGCAGTTCTTGGTAATGCCATTTTATGAGAAACTTCATAATTTGAATATAAAATTTAATCATTATCGGGAGAGTTTTAGACGGTTTTTAAATGCCATGCAAGCGGTTATGTTTTGATATGAACCAGTTGGCTTATTATAACTCCACGATCGGGAAATAGGACTCTGAGATGGCAGAAATGTTTGCAATTACCAGAAAAACAGTATACAATATTTTAAACCGCGTAAAAAACAAGGGAAGGATAGAAACGAAGCCATCAACTGGAAGGCCGCGTGCAATAGCACCAAGGGCAGAGCAAATTATGGTCAGAAGAATCAATGAAAATCCAAATTTTTTCGACCAGAACGCTTGCCAATGAGATGAAGATGGAATGTGGAATAACCATATCTCGGGAATATGTCCGAAATGCTATAAAAAGTACCGACTTTTCATCTCGAGCTGCTCGAAAAAAAAACGTTGATGTCGGCGGATCATGTTTAAACACGTGTAACTTTTGCCAGGATCCACGTGGGGCAGCCAGATTCACGTTGGGTGACGTGGTGTTTTGTGCTGAATCCAAAATGATGCTATACTATAATGATAGCCCCAGCACAAGCCGATAAAAGCACTTGAAACCAAACATATTATACCGACGGTAAAATTTTGGAAAATTGTCGGTGATGGTTTGGGGGTGCATGACCTTTTATGGGCAAACTGTAAATGCATATTAACATCTTCATCATAGTTTCTCATAATTTGAACATGCCCAATCCTTTTTATACCCTTAACCCATTGAAAATGGGTAAAAAGGGTATAATGGATTTGTGCAAAAGTATGTAACAGGCAGAAGAAAGCATCCCCGACCCCATAAAGTATATATATTCTTGATCAGCATCAACAGCCGAGTCGATATAGCCATGTCCGTCTGTCCGTCCGTCCGTCTGTCCGTCTGTCCGTCCGTCCGTCCGTCCGTCCGTCCGTCCGTCCGTCCGTCCGTCCGTCCGTCCGTATGTATGAACGCGTCGATCTCAGAGACTATAAGAGCTAGAGACTCCAGATTTGGTATATAAGCTCGCCTAATCCCTAGGCAGTACAAGTTTGTTTTAAATTTTCGATAACTCTCCCCGTTTCCGATATACACATGTGATCGATAACAACAAAATCTTGAATTTGGAAAACTTTTTGATGCAGTTTGAAAGATTAGACTAAATATATTGACAATCTGTGAAAATTTCATTGAAATCGGTTGAGTAACACTGGAGATGTGGCGTATTGAAGTTAAGAAACTATGCACTATACGCGTATACATACACATACATACACACATACTTGCAAGTACTGACTGTATGCGTAAAGTATAGGGTTCAGGGTATAGTCTAGTCGGGATTTCTCGACTAGAGCCTTCTTAATGCCAGATCGGGATTTATTGGAAAATTTATTTTCTAAATATAGCATAGAAGCTGGACCACGTGTTCATTTTTAGACCACAACAAAAGCGAACTTCAACGTTCAGTCAATTAATTAAGTTTCCGAATTTAAGTTATTTTTAATGGATTTTTAAGTTAAAGGTATTTTTTTAAGTCCAAATATTAATAAAAGCTTATTTGTGTTGTAGTTATTTTGAACTTAATGCTTTAGGTTATTTTGTTTTTTGTAAATTTTGAGTCTTTATTATGTTTATTTAATTTTTAAGCTGTGTTCCTCCAAGATCCCCCGTCTATTTATTTTCCAGTGTATTTGTGTGTGTCCTAAGATTAGGCAAAGGAAGCATCTTCGACCCTATAAAGTATATGTATTCTTGATCAGCTTAAAGCCCATATTAATAACTGGGTTTTCCTCACCTATTAGGTAGGTTTATGCAATAAAGTATTCTTATTTTGCATGCGTTCAAAAAAATTTCCGATTCCCGAAGTGCGCCGGGTTCTGCGCAATCATGACTTTAATGCCCGAGTACCACGGAAAAAGCCCTTTATAAGCGCAAGAAATAAAGGCACTATACTGACGTTCGCCAAAACACACTTGCACAGAATTGGGAGTACTGGAACACATTAATTTTTGCAGAAGAGTCCAATTTTAAAATATTTGGCTTGGATGGAGGGAATTATGTCTGTCCAATACCGAGCTGGATCCCAAAAACTTTAGGGCAATATCAAGCAGGGCGGAGGTATGGGCATGTACATAGGCAGCCGGTGTCGGGAATTTTGTGTTTATTGAAACAAGAATATGTACTTAAATATAGTTAAGTTAAAAGTACAGTCCTGGAACTTCCTAACACGCTAATTCCACCAGCCCAGTCTCCAGATATAAATGTTATTAAGAATCAAGAAGCACAGCATATCAAACAAAAATGCCTTAAAGAATGTTCTGCTAAGTGTGTGGAGCAAAATAAGCACGGAAACAACCCGGAAGCAGGTGCATTCCATGATTAATAGGTTAAGCCGTAGTTAAGGCCGAAGGATGTATGATAATCCTTATTAAACATTTTTATGCCAAATATATGTATATATGTTTTAAGCTTTTAGCTTTTTGAATCAACGCAATATTTAAGCAACAAACAAAGTTCCTTTTTTAAATGTGATATAACATAATAATATAAAGTTTAGCTCTTTGAATTTATTTATTGCACTTGCACACAAACGTACAAACAATAAGTAAGTTTTCGACTTAAGGTTTTTTACATGATTGACTTTAAATATTAAATCTAGGATGATTTCATATATATATATATATTTATAAAAACAAATATTTTTAATTATGAAATTGAATTTTATTCATAAAAATAAAAATAATTATCATTATGTTTTGATTTAAGTATTCAAATTAAACCATATCTTTTATCTTAAGTTGTATGTTAATTATTAAAAGTTAGAATTACCTTTCAACTTTATTACATGAATTTGTACATATATATTATTGAAAGATATTGATGGTAGATCTCCTATCGTTTTAATTTATTAAAATTATTTATATATTATTAATTTAAAAATTAGATATTTTTTAATTTTTATATAAAATCCAAATTAAATCAAAATTTTTATATTTATGATTGAAATGAAATTGATTAATTAAATATTCTTTAAAATAAAACAAGTAAGAAGGCTCTAGTCGAGAAATCCCGACTAGACTATACCCTTAACCCGATACTTTACGCATACAGTCAGTGCTTGCAAGTATGTATGAGTGTGTGGTATGTATACGCGTATAGTGCATACCTTCTTAATTTCAATACTCCATATCTCCAGTGTTTCTTAACCGATTTCAATAAAATTTACACATATGGTCATTATTTCGTCTAATGTTTCAAACTGCATCAGAAAGTTTTCCAAATTCAAGATTTTGTTGTTATCGATCACATGTGTATATCGGAATCGGGAAGAAAAACAAAAAAACGAAAATTTAAAACAAACTTGTACTGCCTAGGGATTAGGCGAGCTTATGTACCAAATCTGAAGTCTCTAGCTCTTATAGTCTCTGAGATCGACGCGTTCATACATACGGACGGACGGACGGACGGACAGACGGACATGGCTATATCAACTCGGCTGTTGATGCTGATCAAGAATATATATACTTTATGGGGTCGGAGATGCTTCCTTCTCCCTGTTACATACTTTTGCACAAAACCATTATACCCTTTTTACCCATTTTCAATGGGTTAAGGGTATAAAAATTGGGGCTTATTTGGCCATAAATTTTTCACCTTGTAACTATTATTTGCGGTCCCTGTTTAGGAATATTATAACTACCACTGATTTAGGATAAGCGACCTTAGACCCTTGATGTAAAAATCGCATCACATGATTTAATATTGTAGCTGGAATTATCTAGTTACACTAAAATGTGACTTTACATATGGTAAACAAACTAGCTAAAAATACACAGTATAAAATTTAAAATGTATTTTTGCCCCAACGGATTGGTATACTACTGTAGTTTTTCGATTGTATGTATTAAAGCTTTTTATACCCTTAACCCATTGAAAATGGGTAAAAAAAGTATAATGGTTTTGTGCAAAAGTATGTAACAGGCAGAAAGAAGCATCTCCGACCCCATAAAGTATATATATTCTTGATCAGCATCAACAGCCGAGTCGATATAGCCATGTCCGTCTGTCCGTCCGTCCGTATGTATGAACGCGTCGATCTCAGAAACTATAAGAGCTAGAGACTCCAGATTTGGTACATAAGCTCGCCTAATCCCTAGGCAGTACAAGTTTGTTTCAAATTTTCGATAACTCTACCCGTTTCCGATATACACATGTGATCGATAACAACAAAATCTTTAATTTGGAAAACTTACTAAATAATGACAATCTGTAAAATTTTATTGAATTCGGTTGAGAAACACTGGAGATATGGAGTATTGAAATTAAGAAGGTATGCACTATACGCGTATACATTCACACACTCACACATACTTGCAAGCACTGACTGTATGCGTAAATTATAGGGTTAAGGGTATAGTCTAGTCGGGATTTCTCGACTAGAGCCTTCTTACTTGTTTTTCTTTGTTTATGAGTACCATTATAAGGGGTTCTAAGATTAAAATCCTTTTGTTTATTGTGGCAACAAAAAACATTCTGGTTATTCGGCCTAATATGTAACTGGACAGTTGTGTGCAATACGATACAGACAACACATAATAAAATATGCGCCGCAAGTATAAATGAAATGTTGAAGGTGAGGAGACCTTAAACGAAATTTGCATATTACAAATATAGCACATGCACTTTACCAGTATGCCAAATGGGAGACGGAGACGGAAACGGAAGTATAATGGCAATAAACGCGTGTAGTCAATGCTTATGTGACCATTACCCTCGTGTGAAATTCATGATCTCATGCAAATCCATACAATCCGCATGCCGCACACACATCCGGCCAATAAAATTTGCAACTTTTGGTGACAAGCGATGGAGGCGGAGGTGTAAGCGGAACTGGAGCCATCAAAAAGCAACTGGCACAGGCAAGTGGAAACGCTTAAGCGCCAAACGCAGCCAGTGCCACGGGCAACACCAGCCACTGCGAAGGTGTCATAAAAATCCTATTATGAACATTAGAATATCAAAAGAACATCGCAATGGATGCCAAGAAATCCCATGAGAAAATGCGTAACATGCGAATGCGACGACCACGCAAGGGTGCAAAGCCCATGAGCATGAACGCAAGAAGGAAAATTGCGAATGAAAATGGGAACCCAGTGCGTTGGTTGCAAGAGGGCTGCTACATTTGTTTTTGGACCAGAGCTTAACGCCCATACACATACAAAAATAAAAATATAATTTTTTTCTCGTCTCAGAATCATAATTTTAAAGTTTTGACATTTTAGGGATGCTTTACAAATTTTTAGCTCAAAAGGTTGACAAAAATAACAAACAAAATAAACAAAATACGTTCTAATTTAACCCAAAAACATCTGATATGTTATTGGTATGACCACATATTTGTAAGAAAAATATTTCCTCAAAAGCTCGATACTTATTACTTTTATTAAATTCGTTGAACAATAGATTAACATAAATTTAATACATTACTCATTGTTTCTGAAAGTTTTGTTTGTTTGTTGTTGTGTGTATGTATTTTTTTTTTTTTTTTTTTTTGTATGTTCATCGACATTGTGAACCGATTTAAAAAATATATTTTTTTATTCGAAAGGGTTAATCCCGAGCCTACTTAGCTTAGCTGGCACCGACTTTAAATAGATGAATGAGTAGCGCTTATAACAATATTATTAATTTATTTCTCGCTTTCGAGTGCGTATTTGTGGTTTTGAAGTCGGGTTAATATTTCTTTGTGTTGTGTTAATTTATTTTCATTATAAAATTCGCATTGTTTATATAGATAAAATGGCACCCCTCCAACGCTCACATACCTACCTTCCATATTCGCAGATCGTAAGATTCGATCTAGCCGATCTTACCCTTCCGTTACTAAAATGACAATATTAACGCGAATGCAAACATCAGTTTGTGAGACCAAAGTTAATTACACTTTTTTTCTTATAAAATTAATAACCGTGCACTAATTAATTTTGTTTCTTAATACCATATCTATGTTTTAAAAATATTTTATTAAGACTGTTCGCCTGTGTTTGTGTGTCTGCCCTCGGACGAGAGCCTTCGATACAGCAAACGTGTTTACACTGTCTTCAGACGGATATGATATAATAAAATGGCTCCAGAAGATTTTTAATAAATTTGCAAGCAAATCAACCACTGCCGAAATGGTGTTCTGGCCACGGTAGCAGTACCGGAGCCTGTACCGATGTCTGCTGAAGCAGAAACAATAGTAGAACCCAATTCCAAAGTTAAGGTCGAAGCATCGGCAACAACACCCAGAGCGACATAAATTATGACAAAATATGAACCATTGAAGGTAACGAGTGGGTGGAGAAAGCAAGGGCCACGGGGCTTGCTTTCGCTTAATGCGCGGTGCCTGCATTTTGTGGGGGTGGCAAATGTCGATGTGGATGCGTATACAGAGGGTGCGTATTTTATGCGTTGGGTGCCAAAATGTGGCAAAACATAAAAGCGAGCAGCATGAAGCGCATAATAAGCAAATTATAGAACGTTTAGAAGGGACAAACCAGCCTAGTCTTGGGCACACCAAAAGTTTAAGGCAAACATACATACATATACACTCATAGATTTTTTGTTGTTGTGGCCAGGAGTAACAACTTCTGCTTCTAGGTTAAGAAATGAAAGTTTTCATTTAGTTAAGCATCTGGAACAGAAACAGCCGTTTCTATTGTGGTAGTATACTTGGTATGCTGTGCGGGTGGAAAGAAACAATAAATTTTTTCTATTACTTTCATATACATGACAATGAAGCGGTTAACACGCTGTATTTAATAACTGAACGCAATTTTAAAATGACGCTATGCTCCGCATATAAGTTAGCGGTGTCTGGCCGGAAATCATACAAGTCAATGGTGACTCTAAAAATCCGAAGAATTTATAATTCCCATATTTAGCTTAAGAAGGTGTCACAAATCCTCATTGGACGGACGGACAGACAGCAGAACGGACATTGCACAGAAATAATAATAATAATCTCGTGTGGATAACAGTAGTAGCGAATTGCCGGTTCAAGCCCAGGAAGGGGTTTCCACATGGTGGTCAAATTTGTTAGGCCTCTGTCAATTAACAATTATATGGTGCAACTACTACAAATTCTTTTAATCTTATACCGAAGGTAAAGAGAGAATTGGGATGCTATGCCCACTGGGAGCTACGATCTCGATAACAAGTCGATATAATTCGAGGTGAAAAACGAAGAAACACCTATTTTCCACATTTCAACAACTAGATTCACCACATTCGGTGGAAAGATGTGCATCAAACTTTAAAACCGGTATGACTGTATCTTCGACAGTTGTTGAGCTAGTCACCAAATTTGTTGGCTATATAGCTAGTGAAGTTCTCTAAATATGGCAAAAAATGCCAAACCCACACCTGCCGCCCTCAGCTTCGGAGCCACAGTTTCTGAGCTAGATTCACCAAATATGGTGCGAAGATAGCTGTGGTGCGAAGATAAAATGTGTATCAAAACTATGGATGCAACACCCACACCTGCATTTAAAAACGGTAATGTACGTTTTTACCCTGGTATCAGAGTTAAGTTGTTTTGATATGACTTTATTGTTTATAATAAAATAAGTAAAAAAGTCACTTAGATATTTGCACCTGTAAAAAAAATTAGCATATCATACATATTGAGGCAGGTTCAATTGAAATTGTCCTGCATATGAAAATGTGAACATAAATCCACCCCTAAAATATCAAAACCCACGTACGTAAACACACACTCATATAAACAGCAGAGCGGCAAAGTCAAATCGCCTCAGTCGGCGGTTGCTTTGCAACTAAGCTTAGGCATAATAAAATTGAACGAAAATGCGCTCGAATGGCTCGACAGGCAAAGTGCTGTGGGTTCTGATACGCAACTTACAATCAATTAACTATTAATAAGAGAAATAAGAGCTGTAATGTGATATTAACTAACATTCTCGCAATGTTAAAGCGGACACCTGGGGAAACAAGAAATATCGAGTGTGCTTCATAATTTGCTTTGGATAGTTTCCACAGCCTGCTTGCTGATAGTGAGAAAGCAGCAGCGAAACAGAGTCGACCATTATTGTTTAACTTTTTATTGTGATTGCAAAGGGTGCGGTGTGAATAGCCGTACTTCATTTCTCTTGTTGATTGACACAACTATAGCTATGCAATTTTAGAAGTTTGCTATGAAATACTTGCTGCTGCCTAACATGAAAGTGTGGTATAGACTGTAACTTCGTGCAAATCATAAATAAATATAATCTCCATATTATATGTTTACATATATTATAGCAATTAATTAACTTATATATTGGTGATTTCATTGACCATAATAAAATATCGGGACAAAGTGTTTTTTATACCCTAAACCCATTTAAAATGGGTTTTTTCCAATTCTCAATGGGCACACACTTATGTATGTACATATGCATCCACACAAAGACGGGCCTGACGCTGCAGCTGTTTTGCCGTTGGCACCTAACTATAGTAATTAATATATATAAATTTATTTATATTCCAAAATGATATATACAATTAAATACATCATTTATTTTAAAAGAAAAATGAAAAAAATAATAATAACAAACAAATGAAAACGTTGCAGTCAAACGCAAACGACCGCGGAATACTCTGACACTAGGATAAACAAGTAAGAATGCTCTAGTCGAGAAATCCCGACTAGACTATACCCTTAACCCGATACTTTACGCATACAGTCAGTGCTTGCAAGTATGTGTGAGTGTGTGTATGTATACGCGTATATACGCATACTTTCTTAATTTCAATACTCCATATCTCCAGTGTTTCTCAACCGATTTCAATAAAATTTTCACAGATTGTTATTATTTAGTCTAATGCTTCAAACTTTTTCCAAATTCAAGATTTTGTTGTTATCGATCACATGTGTATATCGGAAACGGGAAGAGTTATCGAAAATTTAAAACAAACTTCTACTGCCTTAGGCGAGCTTATGTACTAAATCTGGAGTCTCTAGCTCTTATAGTCTCTGAGATCGACGCGTTTATACATACGGACGGACAGACAGACAGAAGAACAGACGGACATGGCTATATCGACTCGGCTTTATGGGGTCGAGATGCTTCCTTCTGCCTGTTACATACTTTTGCACAAAACCATTATACCCTTTTTACCCAATTTCAATGTAAATGTAAATGTATCTCAAATTACTAATAAAAAAAACAAAAAATATTAATAAATATGCGTCAAGAAAAATCTGTGTACTCTTACTACATATAAGAATTTAATAATTATAAACATGATATTACTAATGTTAATTAACACCTTAGTATATAGTAGGATATCCCTCTATTTTAATCACCTCTCTGTATCGATTTGGCATTGACATCACTTATTTTGGAATATATTAAGCATCATGCCAAGTCCACTCTTGATGCAATGCCTCTCACAGCAATGTTTTATATTATATGTGGAGCTATGCTATACATGCTCCAATTTTGTTGAAGTCAGGACTCTGTGGTAGTCTCTCTATTAAATGCGACGTGTTATAGGCAAAAAAGAGTCGGGTGTTCATATTCTTATGGTTTGGGTCGATGTCTGATTTTCAAATTTCTTTTAAGTGTATAAATATACCAATTTTGGTCCATCACGCCATCATCATAAGCCCACCGCCGCAGTGTCATACCGTCTTTGTTGTGAAGATATGGGTATCCTCATAATGAAACCTAAGCTAAGGTTTACGAGCATATCTCTTCTGTTACAAATCGTGCATCGAGTGTCCCTATATAGCAAAAAACGTTGTTTAATTTTCTTGTAAAATCAATTTTTACCTATGGTATCCCAAAAACAGGATTCATCAGGATGGAATAGAATCGGTGCGAAAACAATTTCTGCTCTTTGCACTACCGTAAACTTTTACTAGTAAATCTGCCTTCTCTTTCTGATCGCAGAATAAAGTTAAGAGTAACCTTTCTTCGACAAACTAATCACTAAGCTAATTTTGTTGATTAATTCAGAAGAATCAACTTTGCAGTTCCGATCAGTAATTCTAGAAATTTTTTACCTATTTCTCTTCAAACTTGTTATTCTAGCTTTGCGATCCATAACCCTTTTGGATCTTATTTTCAATCTATAACGATCTTTCCCACCTATAGTGCCACTCCTACTTGCTCTCTTAAAAAATTAGTCTTGTGTTAGCTGTAACGCTAAGCAGTGCGCCCCTCGGTCGGTCGTGCAGAAGATGGGTCGCATTGTGCTTGGGTCCGCGCGTTGACAGTCCGGTGCTTGGTATCGTTGTCCAACACATTGTTCGTTAGTACACCTACATCTATATAAAATACCAGAGTATTTCGCAGTCGACTGTGACTAACTGCAACGTTTTTAAGTGGTTTTCAACGCGTATTTTGTGGGTATTAAAATGCCACCAAACGTTTTATAGTAATTTTTCATTTCTTTATTTCCACCGGTAATGCCGTCGCGGCAGATATAAGAAGGGTTTACTTGGATTAGGTTGCGTTGGTGGGTGGGCTCGAATTTTTGTGGCAGCATGTTCATGTTGATCTCACGCTGTGAAGCAATATGGCACACGCATCTACGCTAATAAGTTTTTATGATAAGTTGTATGATAAGTTAATAATGTGCCAGCACAAGCACAAAATAGATAGATTGTTGAATCGAGGGTATAAAGCGAGGTTGCCGTTCGTACACTAAATTGAACCCGCATACCGCGGCAAAAAAACAAAACGAGCGGTGCCATACATTTTGTTATAATTTTCAGCTGAGGAGAAAGTTTTTCCGTGCTGTTTTAAGAGATTTATTGTGTTTTTTGGGACAGTTAGGGAATCCGAATCCCCGGCCCTGCTTCTCCTGCGATGGGCCACATACTTTTTGTCTAAACGGAAATTTTTCCGACAATATAAATGGTGACTTCCACCAAAGATATGCATAAAAATTTAAATTCCACGGAAACTTCTAGTTTCACCATTTTAAAATAAAATGTTTCCCGATTTTCCACAGTTTTTTTTTTTAGCTAAAATTGCCCATTGCTTTGATTATGATGTATATGAGGCGTTCAATCAATGCATAAGTTTATGTAGTTTTGATTTACAATGTTTTTGTAAGTGGTCTACGTTCAACGACTTGTGTATAATCCGTCGAAGTCTGAATATCAAGTCATTTTTAAAAAGTACATTGTACACACAATTTGACAGAGATCTGTACAAAGAGCTACCCTTTGACCTTAGCTCCGCCCGCGTTAATAATGATTGTCCTCAAGAAATCTTTTTGTAGCCTGTAGTATAAATTATTTTTCAACTCTTTGCTATCCTAAAACATACATGGAATTATATTTGTGCCTGTTTCTTTTAGCAATTAAAGTTCCCATGTTATATGTATTACCCGCATTACAAGGTCTCGTATTTCTGGATATTCCAGTCTTATGAAAGATGAAGGTAAACATGGTAGAGTCGTAGCTGCAGCTTCGAATCCGCTAATGTGTCGGTAGGGAATATATTTTAAGGGTTTTTAGTTATTAGGGACTTAGTTTAATGTCGAAAGTGGGATTTAATGTAAAGTACGAATTGTGAGCTTATGACCTTCAGACCAAAATCCTTAAGCTTTAAATGACTTAGCAGCAATTTTTTTTTTTCAATTCCTAAAATTTGTGTTTTTGAAACAAATTGCATAAAGAAAAATTGTTAAATTTCATGCAGTGTTCAAAATATAGGAACTTACCTAAAAAAACGCACATTTTCATCTCACAAAAGTATTCGTTTAGACTATTGCCTCTTCCGCATTTAAGGCATTTTTCGATAGTTATTGAATTGTTTTTGCTCAGTTCTTATAGTGAAAATATAATTTAAGTTTTCAGTTTGAGTTTCAATGTTGTCGTTTTTACATCAAAATTCCCTAGGAATAAAATTAACTATTGCTGAGAGAAAACAAATAAGAAGGCTCTAGTCGAGAAATCCCGATTAGACGATGCCCTGAACCCCATACTTAACGCGTACAGTCACTGCTACGCGTATAGTGCATACTTTCTTAACTTCAAGAGTCCATATCTCCAGTGTTTCTCAACTGATTTTGAAATCGGTTGAGAAAAGATATGGAGCATTGAAATTAAGAAAGTATGCACTATACGCATACACGCACACACTCACACATACTGGCAAGCACTGATTGTACGCTAAAGTATGGTGTTCAGGCCTTCTTCTAGAGCTTTCTAACTAGTCATTTTTTTGATTTTGCACTGCACTTTTAAGTTTACAGGTATGTAGATGCTGGACGTCCGCGGGTTTGTCCTTCTTCCTTGGACAAGAAGAAAAGGTAGCTGCTCCAGCGCTTCTACAGTCTGAGCATGCCAATATATGGCGAAGAGTATGAAATTGCGCTTGGTCTTTTTATACCCTGAACCCATTGAAAATGGGTAAAAAGGGTATAATGGTTTTGTGCAAAAGTATGTAACAGACAGAAGGAAGCTTCTCCGACCCCATAAAGTATATATATTCTTGATCAGCATCAACAGCCGATATAGCCATGTCCGTCTGTCCGTCCGTATGTATGAACGTGTCGATCTCAGAGACTATAAGAGCTAGAGACTCCAGATTTGGTACATAAGCTCGCCTAATCCCCGCGCAGTACAAGTTTGTTTGTTGTTATTTTCGATAACTCTATCAGTTTCCGATATACACATGTGATCGATAACAACAAATTCTTGGAAAACTTTTTGATGCAGCTTAAAGCATTAGAGGAAATAATGACAATGTGTGAAATTTTTATTAATATCGTTTGAGTAACACAGAAGATATTGGGTATTGAAGTTAAGAAAGTATGCCTTATACGCGTATACATACACACACACACAAATACGTGCAAGCACTGACTGTATGCGTAAAGTATAGGGTTCAGGGTATAGTCTAGTCGGGATTTCTCGACATACAACGATACACAACGAGTGTAGAGCTACGAGCGCATTTGGGGTGCGCCTTGAGTTTATATCCAATTAGCATAATTGGGGTGGCGGTTAATTTGTGTCGTGTTGCGCTCGATGGAATTCATTTTTATTTAATTTAGTTCTTCATTGTCTAAAACGCTAAAGCCTTTTGACGATTGAATGCGTAATGTCTTTTATGATCGAGATCTGAGCTGGCTTTACAATTGGAGACTGAACAAAAGAGAAGAGAGCTATGAAACACGCATCGGTTTCTTATAAGAGTTCTTTCCAGAGTTTTTATACCTTGAACATATTAAAAATGGGCAAAAAGGGTATAATGGTATTGTTCAAAACTATGTAACAGGCAGAAGGAAGCATCTCCGACCCCATACAATATATATATATTCTCGTTCAGCATCAACAGCCGAGTCGATATAGCCATGTCCGCCTGTCAATCCGTCCGTCTGTCCGGCCGTCTGTATGTATAAACGCGTCGATCACAGAGATTATAAGAGCTAGAGACTCCAGATTTGAAACATAAGCTCGCCTATTCCCTAGGCAGTACAAGTTTGTTTCAAAATTTCGATAACTCTTCCCGTTTCCGACATTCACATGTGATCGATAACAACAAAATCTTGAATTTGGAAAACTTTTAGATGATGTTTAAAGCATTAGAGGAAATAATGACAATCTGTGAAATTTTTATTAATATCGGTTGAGAAACACCGGAGATATGGAGCATTAAAATACTGACTGTACGCGTAAAGTATAGGGTTCAGGGAATAGACGTGCCTGTTTGGTGAAATTTGCGTTGGCTGAGCAATCTTGATTTTATTTTAATTTTTGTGATGTCTTATTTTGTCGGGGGCATCCTGGGGATGTTGGATACACTCTGTATTGGGGTTTCCGCTTTACGACGTGTGCATTTTTATACCCTTAACCCATTGAAAATGGGTAAAAAGGGTATAATGGATTTGTGCAAAAGTATGTAACAGGCAGAAGGAAGCATCTCCGACCCCATAAAGTATATATATTCTTGATCAGCATCAACAGCCGAGTCGATATAGCCATGTCCGTCTGTCCGTCCGTCCGTCCGTCCGTCCGTCCGTCCGTCCGTCCGTCCGTCTGTCCGTCTGTCCGTCCGTCCGTCCGTATGTATGAACGCGTCGATCTCAGAGACTATAAGAGCTAGAGACTCCAGATTTGGTATATATTCTCGCCTAATCCCTAGGCAGTACAAGTTTGTTTTAGATTTTCGATAACTCTTCCCGTTTCCGATATACACATGTAATCGATAACAACAAAATCTACAATTTAGAAAACTTTTTGATGCAGTTTGAAAGATTAGACTAAATAAAGACAATTTTATTTAATTTTATTGAAATCGGTTGAGAAACACTGGAGATATGGAGAAATTAAGAAGGTATGCCCTATACGCGTATACATACATACACACATACTTGCAAGCACTGACTGTATGCGTAAATTATAGGGTTAAGGGTATAGTCTAGTCGGGATTTCTCGACTAGAGCCTTCTTACTTGTTGACATTGGGGCTTATATAAATTTGGTTGCCTACAGCTATAACAAAATATGCGGCGTTCTGCTAAACAGCCAAACGTGTACTATGACGTCAAAATTCGAATACACGAGCTTAGCGTGTGATGTGCGATCAGCTGCAAATTCTATGTCGCTTTCAAGGTCTTCTTGACTATTATTCTGAAGATCAGCAATTTCCATTGCGTGTACCTTAAGACGATATAGGGGTATTTTGCTTTTGTACTTTCTAAACATGAACATATTTTAACGAGTTCTATTTTCTTTCATCTGAACAAGTTTTCTCAACTCACTAAACGGTTCTGATTCGCTGATACAAATACTGTTGACGAGTTCCGGGTAGAATATTTTTGTTTAAGGAATTCAAGGTTTTCGTCTATTGGGGCAGATGAGTTATCCATCACAACATTAAACAAGTAAGAAGGCTCTAGTCGAGAAATCCCGACTAGACTATACCCTTTAACCCTATAATTTACGCATACAGTCAGTGCTTGCAAGTATGTGTGAGTGGCTGTATGTATACGCGTATAGGGCATACCTTCTTAATTTCAATACTCCATATCTCCAGTGTTTCTCAGTCGATTTCAATAAAATTTTCACATGTTGTCTTTATTTAGTCTAATCTTTCAAACTGCATCAAAAAGTATTCTAAATTGAAGATTTTGTTGTTATCGATTACATGTGTATATCGGAAACGGGAAGAGTTATCGAAAATCTAAAACAAACTTGTACTGCCAGGGACTAGGCAAGCTTATATACCAAATCTGGAGTCTCTAGCTTTTATAGTCTGTGAGATCGACGCGTTCATACATACGGACGGACAGACGGACAAACGGACGGACGGACGGACGGACGGACGGACGGACGGACAGACGGACATGGCTATATCGACTCGGCTGTTGATGCTGATCAAGAATATATATACTTTATGGGGTCGGAGATGCTTCCATCTGCCTGTTACATACTTTTGCACAAATCCATTATACCCTTTTTACCCATTTTCAATGGGTTAAGGGTATAAAAACGTTGCAAACATCTGATTGACGTCTCCTGACTGTGAATATGTTATTTGCTAAGGAAGTCAGACGTATAGTCTTTATATTGCTGCTTTAAGGACATATAATAATCAAACTAGATAATAAGAGATACTCCTTTGTAGTATCTACAAAATCAATCTCGTGCTTTGATTGCAAACAATATATGTGAATGCGTGCACAAGCCTTAAAAATCGCTTTCTAAATTTTTGTCCGTTAATGATTTAAGTCGATAAATAAATTCTCTTGCACCTAAGCCCTGCTCAGTTCCCTTAAAATTTAAATTCCACTTTTGCATAATATTAGCAATTTGACTGATATGCAGTATCGACAAACTAGGTGATGAGATTGGTACATTATGATGTACCCGACTATTTCTAATGATTGAATTGGTTAGATAATGACTTAACTGTGGTTAAGTGCCATACTGCGCGTGACCGTACGTTGAGACGTTTGAGACTGCGGCTTGTTTGCAGCTTCTGTTTGTCGCTTTGGCGAACTCTAGTTTTAAGTGGGTTGTTTCAATCTGAAAACAGCTTGGACAATCCTTCTAAGTCGTCATCCGTTTCTCTAGGAATTGCTCATGGTACACATGATTGCAAGGTGAGACATAGCATGGTTTTGTATCCTTTAATACTTGAGCACAAGCTAAACAGTTTGGATCAGCATCAGTATTTGGCTGATGAGCTTGTAAAGTTGAATAGCTTAATAATATTTCTTCAAAAGAAAACAAGTGAAAACGTTGCAGTCGGACGTCACCGACTGCGGAATAATCTGATACCAGTATAAACAATGAAGATGAGAAGATGCAAAGGCAAAGATATGATGGACAGCACGCCGGACATTGCACAACAACAATAAAATTATTCAAAATAGGCCAAAGAAGACTTTATAGCTAACAAGGTACACAAAATGGAAATGCTTATAGCAGCTAAAATAATCAATAATGGATTATTTGAATGAGTTAAATTATATATCGAGGTTGCATTCCTTTTTTTTTATTCTTATAAAAAGTATCAAAGTTACTACAATATTCTGTAACAAAAAGTAAAGCACAAATCAACAAAAAGCTTAGCATATATTACAGGATAGATATATATAGTACATAAGTTTAGGTATATAAGCATATATACGTAATACAGCAAACGCAGATCATACATATGGATAATAATCTTAAGTTAACATTGTGGAATACATTAAAAATGGGTTTGATGTTTGATGATGACCGTAATGGATAAGCCTGCCTGATTATACAGATTCGTGATGGTGGGAAAGATGGTGCACTCCTTGCGCTGTACCCCGAACAACTCCTGACAGCAGGATTCCGGCACTAGGCCATAACGATTCCAGTCGTGCCTGGTATCAACGCCACAGCACTGCAAACGTTCCTGTATCAAATCCCATGCTTGCGTAATCTCACGACGGCTGCCATAGAGGGCCATTGTGGATCGTATTTCTTGTCGCATTGTTTGCTGCACTCGCTCGCAAAATACGTAGCCTAAAACTCCGTCAATTAGCATGGTCACGAAAACCAACGCAACAATGATGAAATACGTTAACAGCAGACACTTGACTTCCTTGCCAGCGCCCACACAACCCTAAAACGAGACCAGACAAATGATAACCGATGTGCCCAGCAGGGCATAAACAGCACCACACAATAAATTCGGGCCCAACAGCTCATTGACAAAGCTGCGACTCACCAACGTCCACAGAATCAAGCAGAAGAAAATAGCAGGACTAGAACTAATTAACAATCAACAAGTTATTTGTTGCGCTGCGGCTATATTATTATAAATAAGGAAAAAATATATTTTACATAAACAAATTACATTGAATGGTTTTCATGTACGGTAACGGTTGTTGGCTAGTGTACCTGCATTGGTTGCTTATCCATGTGATCAAGAACAAAAGAAGTTTTCAAGTTCAAGGTTGTCTAAGAGAACAGTTTACGCATGTTACTTGACGGCACCGAAAGATAACCATTTAGGTGTATTATATAAGAGAGGATAAGAGAGCAATCATTTTCAGCAGCATTATAACACGGAGAAGGATCTTTCCTTGTGTGTGTGGTTTTATCCGCCGCTGAAACGCTGTATGAAAAATTATTGTTGAGAGAGGAAGCGAGAGAAGGTGGTATGTTCTCTTAACACCTGTTCTCTTTTGTTACTATTGGAATTTAGTTCGTTTATTAATCGAACAACTTCATGTGGTGTGCAAATTGTGACTAACAATACATACAGCTGCACGCAGGCAGCTTGCTCTCTGTTCGATTCAATGCGAATTGAGTTGCATCCTTACTTAAACTCATATTCTTAAAACTCATTTTCAACGAGCTATGTTACTCTAACCATTAATCCATAATTATTGCAACCCTGGCATTGTTATACATGTTTCGTACTTAACTCTAGACAGATTTTTAAGCTTAAGTACACGATCGGGGTGGTTTTCGTCGTCCAATCCTTCCGGTTGGCGCTTGTAGACATTTGTTATACCCTTAACCCATTGAAAATGGGTAAAAAGGGTATAATGGTTTTGTATGAGTAAATTATAAGGTTAAGGGTATAGTCTAGTCGAGATTTCTCGACTAGAGCCTTCTTACTTGTTTTTAATTTGTTTTTTAATTTTTATAAATAATTCAATCAATTATCTCTTGAACCTACTAAATAAAATTTTCCAAATTTTACCGTCGGTATAATATGTTTGGTTTCCAGTGCTTTTAACGGCTTGTGTTGGGGCTATCATTATAGTATAGCACCATTTTGGATTCACCACAAAACACCACGTCGCCCCAATGTGAATCTGGCTGTCCCACGTGGATCCTGGCAAAAGTTAAACGTCTTTGACCATGATCCGCCGACATCAACGGGTTTTTTCGAGCAGTCGGTCCTTTTTATAGCTTTTCGGACATATTCCCGAGATATGGTAATTCCACATTCCGTCTTCATCTCATTGGCAACCGTTCTGGTCGAAATAGTTGGATTTTCATTGATCCTTCTGACAATAATTCACTCTGCCCTTGGTTCTATTGCCCGATGCCATCCAGTTGATGGCTTCGTTTCTATCCTTCCCTCGTTTTTTACGCGGTTTCAAATATTGTATTCAATTTTAATGCTAAGTGCAAACATTTCTGCAATCTCAGATTCCGATTTCCCGACCGTGGAGTTATAATAAACCAAAAGGTTCATTACACAAGATATCCGCTAGCCTGACATTTAAAAACCTTCTTAAACTCTCCCGATAATGATTAAATTTTATATTCAAATTATGAAATTTCTCAGAAAATGGCATTACGAAGAGATAGCGCTTTTATTTTTAAGAAAAATAACTATAAATACGAAAATAAACTAAAAAGGATGTGTGTACACATTTTCGTATTAGTTTAATTTATTGCCATTTTTAGCATTTTTTATTGTTCTTTGTTAATATTAATTATTTAAGAGATAATTGATTGAATTATTTATAACAAGTAAGAAGGCTCTAGTCGGGAAATCCCGACTAGACTATACCCTTAACCCTATACTTTACGCATACAGTCAGTGCTTGCAAGTATGTGTGAGTGTGTGTATGTATACGCGTATAGTGCATACCTTCTTAATTTCAATACTCCATATATCCGGTGTTTCTCAACCGATTTCTATAAAGTTTTCAGATTGTCAGTATTTAGCCTAATCTTTCAAACTGCATCAAAAAGTTTTCCAAATTCAAGATTTTGTTGTTATCGATCACATGTGTATATCGGAAACGGGAAGAGTTATCGAAAACAAACTTGTACTGCGCGGGGACTAGGCGAGGTTATGTACCAAATCTGGAGTCTCTAGCTCTTATAGTCTCTGAGATCGACGCGTTCATACATACGGACGGACGGACGGACAGACGGACATGGCTATATCGACTCGGCTGTTGATGCTGATCAAGAATATATATACTTTATGGGGTCGGAGATGCTCCTTCTGCCCGTTACATACTTTTGCACAAAAACATTATACCCTTTTTACCCATTTTCAATGGGTTAAGGGTATAAAAATTAAAAACAACAACCAGTGTGTCCCTTATAGCTCTAAAGTGAAAAAATCAAAATTTTTCAGTTTGTGTAAACATTTTTTGTCAAACTGTAAGAGCGCGGTACAGTCAATTTCAAAGCACCACACATGTTGCGATAGCGTACCGCTTTTGGTCAAGCTAGGATCGAACACCGCTATTGTCTTTAAAATTTAAATTCATCCGCCTTGCGTCGCTCCCCTTCTTTCAAAAGTTTAGTCCCGTGCCTCGGCTGCCACTACAAAGTTCTCAAATGCACTGGACAGAGAGACAATAGCAGTATACTCCTATCAGGCCAATTCACGCCGATCTCGTTGAGTTTTTATACCACGTCAAAGAATAATAATTGCTTCAACAATGTAATACGTCGTGCCGGTCTTCTTGGTACACGAATCTCACGCAATTGGTTCCAAACAACCGCTGATATTTTAGAATTCTTTACATTGATTGTTTGCGTGGCTTTCATGCACAACATTATGCTTGCTTTTGCCGGTGATGCATTATCTTTGGATTTCACCACGCCCCGCAAACAGATCAGCATGAAATAAAACACTTCATCTGAACTGGCCATGCACCATAGTTCTCATCATGAAGCTTATCGATAGAATGCATTGACGACATCAGTTTGACCTTTAGCCGAGTCACTTGTGCAGACTAGCAATGTCAGTGTCCATAATATTAATAGATGCAGCTATGTACATATGTGCGTATGCCTAGGCTTAAGAGAGTTTTTTTATACCCTGAACTCATTGAAAAAAAAGGAAGCATCTCCGACCCCATAAAGTATATATATTCTTGATCAGCATCAACAGCCGAGTCGATATAGCCATGTCCGTCCGTCCGTCTGTCCGTCTGTATGTGTGAACGCGTCGATCTCAGAGACTATAAGAGCTAGAGAGAGACTCCAGATTTGATACATAAGCTCGCCTATTCCCTAGGCAGTACAAGTTTGTTTTAAATTTTCGATAACTCTTCACGTTTCCGATATACGCATGAGATCGATACCAACAAAATCTTCAATTTGGAAAACTTTCTGATGCAGTTTGAAACATTAGACGAAATAATGACAATCTAAGAATTTTATTGAAATCGGTTAAGAAACACCGGAGATATGTAGCATTAAAATTAAGAAAGTATTCACTATACGCGTACACACACACACATATACTTGCAAGTACTGACTGCAAGTATGAGGTTCAGGGTATAGTGTAGTCCGGATTTCTCGACAAGAGTCTTCTTACTTGTTTTTTTTTTTTTTTTTGCCGTTTTAGGTGTATCAGCTGATCCGATTTATTGTATTTCATTTGTTCTGACGGCATCTGCGATAGTCTGCTTGATCTGCTTCTACTTTCCATTCGTTTGTGAACAAATGTAAGCTAATAAGCAACCAACGTATTCAGTAGTATTTGACAAGTATAAAGACTAAGGGCCAATTCTGATCAGAAGTAAAAATAAAATACAGCGAAAAATGAATATCAGAATTCGAGGAATAAATAAATGTATTTAAAAAAATTCACTTTGTATCAGGAATTAGCGCTGAATTACTTATCCCAGTACGCTGACAGAAATGATGTGAAATAATCCAAAATTAACTCGCGTACAACTAATTTAAACAAATTATGGCTTTTTCCACTGCTTTGGGACGTATCAAATTCACAGAATCGAATTGAAGATAAGAACTAGAAATAGGTCAGCTTTAAAAAGAAGCGCTTTAAAAGTGTAGTTATAAAGAACATCTTCGAGCCTTTCGGGTTTTAACCCTTTTATGTGGCTGCATACTTCTTCTGGTGTAATGGGAGAAACCGGGAGGTAATTGCCCAGAGATGTCCAGACTTGTTTGAACCATTTGTTTATTGCTTTCTGATTTGGTTTCAAAAGGCTGAAACCGTCCTTCCAAGTCTTTAGTAAATGGGGAATTCAGTCACTTGACTTTTAAATCTTCTCGCCAGCTCTTACAGCGAATGCTTAGCAGAATAATTTGGCGAAACTTTTTCAAGAAATCTGTCATTTTCGTGTTGCTTATGAAGTAGAAGCGAAGTTTCACTTTATTAGATATCGTGCGATAAACTCGATCGACCATGGAATCGCGGTTGCGGCAAAACTATCTTCTTAACCTTCTTTTAATAAGCAGCAGTAGTGATTGCAAATTAATATGAAGCTTTATATGAGCAGCTTGGTGCACCTTGTTGGAAAATATTGCGTGTGCGTCTTCAAAAACATATGGTTCTATATTAAGATATAATGACTCTACCGACTCGTGGCAAAAAACAGTTGGGTTTGAACTTGGTGTTGTTACCAACTGGTGTTACCAACTGGTGTTGTCTTCTTTTTAGGGTTATTAAATAAAACCAAAGTAACTGACAAGCGGCACATTACACAGATTATGGCTAATTTCGTCAAAAGCAGTGCTACTTCTTGCCCAGAATCACTCATAAAGGCATATAGGCAAATACCGTCTGCCTGCTTTAATATCGGAATAACCGAAGTTTGCAAAATGCTCAAAAAGATGATGACCCAAGTCTGCCAAATAAGTTATAATATATTTAAAACTAAAACTTTGATTGAATCTGGCCATAAAGGCCTTAAACAAATTCGACACAACAAATGCTTGAAAATTTGAATGTATTCAATATAACTATGGATGTTAAGGATTCTTCAGAATGGCCTTGGTTAATTTATTAAAATTATTATTACATTTAGTTTTTTAAATGTTTACTTTTAAAATTAAGTAATAAAAAATATAATTTATTATTTTCTTTCTATATATAATTTCGAATCTTCTGATGATGATGCTGAAAAGGAAAAATTTTATGATAGGAAAAAGGCGGCGTAGCCTTAATTAATAAATCAAGAATTTTCTCAGCAATACATGTTTAATAATTATGGTTGTATTTGAATACTTACAGAATGCGTTGGACCCACGATGAACTGAAGTATTAAGCCTTTTGGGGATGTTACTAATTGAAAGTCGTTACCCTCGTTGCAAACATGTATTGAGTTGATGCAAGGCTCAAAACTTGTATCGCCTACCAGAAAATAGTAAGAAGGCTCTAGTCGAGAAATCCCGACTAGACTGTAGACCCTATACTTACGCGAACAGTCAGTGCTTGTAAGTATGTGTGTGTACGCGTATTGTGCATACTTAACTTCAATGCACCATATCTCCGGTGTTTCTCAACCGATTTCAATAAAAATTTTACAGATTGTCATTATTTCGTCTAAGGTTTCATACACATATTACACATACTTGCAAGCACTGACTGTATGCGTAAAGTATAGGGTTAAGGGTATAGTCTAGTCGGGATTGCCCGACTAGAGCCTTCTTACTTTTTATACCCTTAACCCATTGAAAATGGGTAAAAAGGGTATAATGGATTTGTGCAAAAGTATGTAACAGGCAGAAGGAAGCATCTCCCGACCCCATAAAGTATATATATTCTTGATCAGCACCAACAGCCGAGTCGATATAGCCATGTCCGTCTGTCCGTCCGTCCGTCCGTCCGTCCGTCCGTCTGTCCGTCCGTATGTATGAACGCGTCGATCTCAGAGACTATAAGAGCTAGAGACTCCAGATTGGGTATATAAGCTCGCCTAATCCCTAGGCAGTACAAGTTTGTTTTAGATTTTCGATAACTCTTCCCGTTTCCGATATACACATGTAATCGATAACAACAAAATCTTCAATTTAGAAAACTTTTTGATGCAGTTTGAAAGATTAGACTAAATAAAGACAATCTGTGAAATGGTTAGAAACACATGAGATATGGAGTATTGAAATTAAGAATGCCCTATACGCGTATACATACAGACACTCACACATACTTGCAAGCACTGACTGTATGCGTAAATTATAGGGTTAAGGGTATAGTCTAGTCGGGATTTCTCGACTAGAGCCTTCTTACTTGTTTTAAATTTAGTAAGTAGATCTCATGCATGCATCAAATTTAGTGACCTGCACGCTTAATAATTCAATCCAATTATCTTACACTAAATATATATTACACACAGACGACTCATTTTGGAGTATTTTTCGAATCCAGGTCAGCTGACTAAGACGCAGCACTATTACACGAATTGTCAAGTTCAAAGGGAAATAAGTTGGTCAATATCATTTTACACAAGTTTAGAAAAATTAAATAATGAACAGATAAGAAGGCTCTAGTCGGGAAATACCGGCTAGAATATATTACCTTAACGCGTACCGTCAGTGCTTGCAAGTATGTGTGTGTTCTAAACGCGTATTTTGCATATTTGACGAGTTCAATATTCCATTGATTCTCAACCGATTTCAAGAAAAATTTCGTCCAATGTGTCTATAAATACAGAAAAAATTCTCATAAACGCTGTCTTAAGCGGCAGTTTAAAACATACATCCCAGATAAGAGCGGTTGTAGTACACCGAATGGGACAGATTTCCAAGATCGGTCTCAGTGACTTTCTATCCATATATAGAATATGTCAGAGATATATGATAGGGACTCTCACAATAAACTTTTGCACCGGCTTTCCAACCAAAAAGCAAGTTTGGTACTGGCAAAATTAAGACACTCCGGAATAATGGGCTAACCGTTACCTCTTCAGGGATAGCCGCAACTCTTTTACATTATGGAAAGACAGCACACTCCACGGCCAGTATCATTGGAATGTGAAAATGGACCGCTCGGGAAATTTATGAAAAAAAATGTAGACGATTGTACTGAAGGCTTATTGACATAAGAAACTTAGATGCTGTTATGGGTAGATATACTTTTTTTCATCAGGGGATGCTTAAAATCATCTTTCTTATATAATTTACGAAAAACATGAGAACTTATACCAACTACTGAATCTTGAAGAAGGAAAAATTAGCTGTCCTAACACTACCACTACTAGCGATGACATTCACTTTGACGATCGATCGGTGACAGTTTACAAAGGTTAGAAGATCTGATATATACAATATATCCTGATATTTTTCTGAGGATAACTATGTTTCCAGCGAATTTAACTATACCGCTTAAAACGATATAGTATCCAGTCAAGATTTAATCTGCGATGGTCGAACATTTTCTCTGATATGCATTTACCTGAGAAAGCAGTTGTTTCCCATTTGTAGCTTAATGCTGGCTTATCTCTTGTATATAGAATAATAACATGTAGCGTACAGAGAATGTGTCTACAATGAAAGAAACATTATTGATTCAATCATATTCATTTTATTTACTCTTTTGAAATGAGAATAAATCCGTAAAAATTCTTGTATGAAACTTTTTTGCTTACCAAACGATTAGGCACATAATGGTTTTAAACACTTTGTTGGAAAATTCAGTACAATTTGTGGTAAGCGGTGCCTCATGTTCAAGCCCGCCTACGAAAGCTATGTTTCGCCGAAAGTTTCGGTATACGTTTCTACATACACAGTACCTGATTATCACGATTTCGGTGAATTGGATCAAGATGTAATAAAGATCAAAAGACAAGCTAATGCTATGTAAAACAAATATATATGTAAAAATTCTCATCTCATAGAGTGAAACAGACATCGGAGTCAGATGCAGCGAACCTAAAAAGAAATAATAAACATAGTCAGACCCCAGATCAGAACTTTTCTGTTGTTTACTCTGATTCCGAAGGTAAACAGTATACTGGTTTGGTGCAATGTCCGTTAATGTGTCTAGAGACTAAAAACTTTCCAAATATCATGGTCCATGTGACCTTCAGACGAAATGTCAAGATTGGGCGCTGCATCTAATGGGATGCTGAGAAATCGATATCAAGTATTTACACTTCGATTTGCAATATATATATCTATAAAATGCTTTAGTCAAGAGCCCTCCTCCACCCCAGTAAACCATTTTTTCTTTTTTTTTTCTTGGCTACTTGTATACGAGGGTCGAAGAAATTGAGTTTATACATACGTATGGATGGACAGACACCATGACGGACATTGCTCAAAAGTAATATAATCTAAACATTCGGTATCAATGAATAAAAACGGATTTTTAAAAGTGGTTACTCCTTACAGCCACTCACCTTCCCTTAAGAAATTTTATAAAATAGAGCATAAGGCACGCCGGTAAAGGTACTTATTGAATGCATAAAAATTCATAAAGTCGAATTGGATGGCCAACAACTATGTAAGTAAAAAAAATTGAATTCTTTTACAATGAAATAAATTTGTTTGCGAGTGTATGTACTCACATATGAACATATAGTATAGATATGTATGCGAGCAGGTCAATGCAGATGACCACGTGAAGTAACCCTCAAGTTGGCATCAGCATTGGCCACGCTTCCCAATATCTTATCGAAGTTTATGTGCCTCGAATACTAAACATTTGACTTGCCAGTGATTCCGTTTGGCAAGATTTATACTTAATGCCAAGTGTCATTTCAAAATCCCCATCCGACCTCTCAGACCTGTGCTTGGACGTTATTTTGGTAAAGTGGCAGGGTAGAGAAGTTAAGTGACCAACACTCGCTTCCCCAGGGTGTCGTAATTTTCGAGATATGAATGTATAATAGTTTTTGCATTTCGAATCTGTCGAGTTTGCCACCCTTTTTATACTCTGACACCGGAGCAAAAAGGTATATTGGATTTGTGCAACGTCCGCCATTGTGTCTGTCTGTGCGTATGAACGCAGCTTGTTTTCAACGCCCATAAAGCAAGAGGCTTGAAACTTTGCAAATATCACTGTCGCTGGGGGCTGGAAAGTCGATAACAAGTCACTACGCCTCGATGTGCAAATCGATGGTTTCATTCATATTTCCCACATTTTTAATAGCGGTTAACGCTATTCTGATCTGCCTTAAAAACTGTGAGCGTTTAATGTTTTATTTGTCAATGTACCAAAAATGTTGATAAATTTTGGCAGTGAACCGTTGTGCGCGAGTTAATTTTGACAGCATAAAACTGTGGCACCAATAAACGGTCTTAAAGATTTATCGTGCAAGTGATAAATTTAAAAAAGTAAGCTAAAATTTACAATTCCCCTAAGGTGGCAAAATAAATTTATTTTTTTGGTTAGTATTATATCACATCATTTCTGTCAGCGCACTAAGATAAGTAATTCGGCGCCAATTCCTGATACAAAGGGAATTTATTTATTCCTGCAATTCTGATATTAATTTTTCGCTGTATTATAAATACTAAATAAATAAATACTACTAAATACTAATGAATACGTTGTTTGCTTATTAGCCTACATTTGTTCACAAACGAATGGAAAGTACAAGCATAGTCGCAGATGCCGTCAGAACAAATGAAATACAATATTAAATGCCCCCAACTAAATCGGATCAACTGATACACCTAAAACGGAAAAAAAAACTCTCAACAGTTATGATTTGTTTGGCATTTAAAAATACAACAATTGATTAATTTAAGTGGAAGATAGAAAATAAAAGAAGGAACATAATCTCTGTTAGTTGAGTCCATAACTTACAATATTCATCAATGTTCGGCTGAGAGTTTAATGTTTAGTTAATAAATATATTTTCTTTGCGATTAAATAAAAGTAACTTATCCGTATTCATAATATCTGGACTAAGAAAAAAAAGGCAAAGTTATTAACAAAACTTATTTACTTTACTTAAATGTTAGGAGTGGAAAATAATAAGTGCGAAACAAGCGTTAAATTATTTGTAACTGTTAAGAAAATAAATAATAAGTTTAATGGCAAAGTGTATGTAGTACGTGTGTAGTAGATCATATAAGTATGATCTTAAGAATCTGCTCAGTTCACATTGAGTCGAACAGAGAGCAAGCTGACTGCGACTTGCACGACACATGAAGTGGTAAGTAAATTCCAATACGTTATGGGCACAGACATTGCTAGTCGGCACAAGTGACTCGGCTAAAGGTCTAAATGATGTCGTCAATGCATTCTATCGAGAAGCTTGATGATGTGATTCCCTACCTTCATATGATTTCACTTGGAAGAAAAAATCAAATTTCATTGATCAAGTCCGTAAAATCAGGATCAAATTTATAAGTGCATTTCTAACAAGTAAGAAGGCTCTAGTCGAGAAATCCCAACTAGACTATACCCTGAACACTATACTTTACGCGTACAGTCAGTGCTTGCAAGTATGTGTGTGTGTGTCCGCGTATACTGTATACTTAATTTCAATGTTCCATATCTCCGGTGTTTTTAACCGATTTAATGTAAATTTCACAGATTGTCATTTTTCAAACTTTTCCAAATTCAAGATTTTGTTGTTTTAGATTGCATGTGAATATTGATGTGGGAAGAGTTATCGAAAATTTTAAACAAACTTGTACTGCCTAGGGCTAAGGCGAGCATATTTTTATACCCTTAACCCATTGAAAATGGATAAAAAGGGTATAATGGTTTTGTGCAAAAGTATGTAACAGGGAGAAGGAAACATATCGACCCCATATATATTTATATATATTCTTGATCAGCATCAACAGCCGAGTCGATATAGCCATGTCCGTCTGTCCGTCCGTATGTATGAACGCGTCGATCTCAGAGACTATAAGAGCTAGAGACTCCAGATTTAGTACAAAACCTCGCCTAGTCCCCGCGCAGTACAAGTTTTTTTCGATAACTCTTCCCGTTTCCGATATACACATGTGATCGATAACAACAAAATCTTGAATTTGGAAAAATTTTTGCAGTTTGAAAGATTAGACTAAATAATGACAATCTGTGAAATTTTATTGAAATCGGTTGAGAAACACTGGAGATATGGAGTATTGAAATTAAGAAAGTATGCGCTATACGCGTATACATACACACACTCACACATACTTGCAAGCACTGACTGTATGCGTGAAGTATAGGGTTAAGGGTATAGTCTAAGTCGGGATTTCTCGACTAGAGCCTTCTTACTTGTTCAAATCTGGAGTGTCTGCGATCGATACAGACGGAAATGATTATATCGACTCGGCCATTTTCAATGGGTTCAGGGTGACAAGTCGTTGTAACTCCAAGTACGACTTAAAGCTTATTGTTAGTAGCACGTGGTGACCCGCAAGGATCTATTGTAGGACCTCTTCTGTTCTCAATTTATATTAATGATTTGTCGAGTGCTTTGCCCAAACGTCCAAAAGACCATGTATGCAGATTAATCAAATAATTAAATATATTGAATCGTACAATTATGCTTTGTAACGTGTAAGCAGGCGAAGCAAAAAAAAAAGATAACAATACTAAAAATCTGACTAAATTAAAAATAGGCAATAAAGTTGTCGGTTTTTTGGACAATGCCGTACATCTTGGGATAACATTTAATATAACCCTTGCTTGGAATGACCAACACACAATAGATTAAAAGAAACACTGCCAATTATTTGCTCGGCGGATATTCAAAGAAAAATTCACATTTTGCGTACGCAAAAGTGGGGTAGGGCATAATGATGTATATGTGCAAACGTTGTGTTGTTTCCATAATTTGGATGTACTGTGCTCCCATGTCTTACCACGAAAGTCGACATCCAAAATTTTTTCGGTAATTAAGAATGATAAATAACATAAAATGTTTGAAGTTACAAATATATTACTTTGCAGGACGAGGTCATTTTAAAATAAAAATAAAAAATTTTCAATTGAGGCGTGTATCATCAACACATAACGAAACAAGTAAGAAGACAAAGTCGAGAAATTCCGACTAGACTATACCCTGAACCCTATACTTTACGCATACAGTCAGTTTTCAAGATTTTGTTGTTATCGATCACATGTGTATATCGGAGACGGAAGAGTTATCGAAAATTTAAAACAAACTTGTACTGCCTAGGGATTAGGCAAGCTTATGTTCCAAATCTGGAGTCTCTAGCTCTTATATTCTCTGAGATCGACGCGTTCATAGATACGGACAGACGGACATGGCTATATCGACTCGGCTGTTGATGCTGATCAATAATATATATACTTCATGGGGTCGGAGATGCTTCCTTCTGCCTGTTACATACTTTTGCACAAAACCATTATACCCTTTTTACCCATTTTTAATGGGTTCAGGGTATAATAAAACTCCTAAATATATAAAGGCAAACAAATAGCATAGCAATTGTTAAATGTAAAAAAAAACAGCTAAAAGAAGTGTACAAAAAAGTGGACTTGTATCGTATAATGCGGCAGAAAATCACAACAAATCAAACGCCGGACAAATAGTGGAAAGAAAAACATTATCAATCTAGCTAAAAGTCTTAAACCAACAACTTCAAAGCAAAGCACAAAAAAATAAAAATAAAACAAGTAAGAAGGCTCTAGTCGAGAAATCCCGACTAGACTATACCCTTAACCCTTTAATTTACGCATACAGTCAGTGCTTGCAAGTATGTGTGAGTGTGTGTATGTATACGGGTATGGTGCATACTTTCTTAATTTCAATACTCCATATCTCCAGTGTTTCTCAACCGATTTCAATAAAATTTTCACAGATTGTCATTATTTAGTATAATCTTTCAAACTGCATCAAAATTCCAAATTCAAGATTTTGTTGTTATCGATTACATGTGTATATCGGAAACGGGAAGAGTTATCGAAAATTTAAAACAAACTTGTACTGCCTAGGGATTAGGCGAGCGTATGTACCAAATCTGGAGTCTCTAGCTCTTATAGTCTCTGAGATCGACGCGTTCATACATACGGACGGACGGACGGACAGACGGACAGACGGACATGGCTATATCGACTCGGCTGTTGATGCTGATCAAGAATATATATACTTTATGGGTCGGAGATGCTTCCTTCTGCCTGTTACATACTTTTGCACAAATCCATTATACCCTTTTACCCATTTTCAATGGGTTAAGGGTATAAAAATTAAATGTTAAATAAGTCACAGTGGTATTATGGGACAAAATATTAGAAAACAACAAGGCAAACTCGTATACTGATAAGTAAATTGCTAGTTTAAAAACAAAAATAACGCGATTAATATATACATTTTAATTCTCTCACCAAATTACAAACACCAACAATAACAAGTAAGAAGGCTCTTGTCGAGAAATCTCGAAGAGGAGATGCACAGAACACTAGATTAAAAGAGTACAGACTTTGGCTATATGTAGCCATAATGCATAATTTCCAATGCCAAGATTTTATTGTTATCGATTTCATGTGTTTAACGGAAACCAATAGAGTTATCGATAGTTTGAAACAAACTTGTTCTGCCACTAATATTGAGGAGATTATATTCAAAATCTTAACTCTCTATCTCTTAAAGAATCCGAGATCGACGCGATCACGTAGACGAACGGACAGACAAAAGGACATGGCTATATCGACTCGGCTGGGGTCGGAGGTGATTCCTTCTGTCTGTTACATACCTAACTACAAAACCATTATACACATTTTAAGTCAAGTGCAGTATTCACACACACACACATAAGTATAGAGTTCTTCTAGTTGGTATTTTTCAACTAGTGCCTATTTACTTGATTTAAAATAACTTGAGTGTTAAGTTTTAGCACAAGTATAAAATATTTGTATTCTTTGCCTTGATCTACAATAAATTTTGAAAACTAGAAACAAATATTTAAATTTTCAAAATTTAAAGTATTTCTTTGATGTATGACGCATTTACTTATTTGTCTTTGACTGCTCTTGTGCCGCGAGAACAACAAAATACTTTTTTAAGTAGAGTAATGGAAAAGACCACAGTTGACTTGTTAAAAAGCCGGCGGCTTTGGAAAGCTGGCAGTAAAGTTTTTTTTTCCCAAAAAAAAATTTACCGATAATGCGTAAAATTCCATTAAATCGTGTGTAATTAAATGACATTTACTTTAGCCGCATTAAAAAGAACATAAATCAGCTACTGCTGCTGCAAAGCATATTTGGCTCGCGGCCCTTCGACCAGCTTCCACCTTATAGACCTCGACCTGAAATGGACCTGACCCTGGCCGTTGATTTAGACCGGGGGCCGCTAAAAGTTTTTGCCCTCATTTGCGTACACAAAAGCCAAAACAAATATGGGGTGAATTGCTTTGCCGCATGCCGTTGCGGCGACTTAAATGGATACAGGGACGACGTCAAGGCGAAATCTGTAAAGAAACCTAATTTATTGAAAATTTAAGACTCGGGGTGAGTCTTCTTGACTTGCTGTCCTTATTGTTGCTGTTGTGCCGGAGGCAAGCTGTGACCTTTTCTTTGTTTGTGTTCACAGTGTTATAAAGACAACATTTTACTACTTAATGTTCGTCGCACCATTTCTATGGCAGTTACCGCACCCCACAGCCCAATCCATTTTCCCCGCCTAGCTGATCGGCCAAAAGCATAAACGTGCTTTGTAGAATGTAAACAAAAATGTCTTTTTTATATATATATATTGCATCAAAGAACAAGCTCAGTCCAAGTCTGGTTCCGTGTTGTAAAGCGTGCAAAAGACTGGGGACAGTCTAAAAACCACAAAATCACAAAATACACATATTCAAAATGTACAAAACACAATATTAGTTTCACAGCAAGCACTTTCAAATATATACTTTCTACTTAGCATGATAAGAACATATATATATTTTTGGCACGAAGCGCGTTCTAGGCGACGTTTGTATTGTCTATCATATAGTGCATAAGTTTAAATGTGTAGTTTTGATAGCTTAGACAATATATTAAAACAATCACAAAAAAAAAATTTGGCGCAATTCAACGTTTTGTAGAGTGTTGTTGTATTATGAAACCCATGCATTTAATATATGTATGTTAAATTCGCGTTTACCTTTTAAATCTTATTATTAAACAAGTAAGAAGGCTCTAGTCAAGAAATCCCGACCACACTATACCCTGAACACTATACTTTATGCGTACATTCAGTGCTTCTAAGTAAGTTTCAAATGCCGTCTAAAAGTTTTCCAAATTCAATATTTTGTTGTTATCGATATCGGAAACGGGAAGAGTTATCGACCTAAGAGTTAAGAGTTATTGTACTGCCTAGGGATTAGGCGAGCTTTTGTTCCAAATCTGGAGTCTCTAGCTCTTATAGTCTCTGAGATCGACGCGTTTATACATACGGACGGACATGGCTATATCGACTCGGCTGTTGATGCTGATCAAGAGGTGCTTCCTTTTGCCTGGTACATACTTTTTCACAAAACCATTATACCCTTTTTACCTATTTTTAATGGGTTCAGCGTATAAATATTTATTTAAACATGCGATAAAAGTCGGTCAAGTTTTTGACGTGAGCTATAAATTTTCTACAAAAAAGTGCAACATCAGGTCATTAGTGTAATAGAGCTAAGGATATATTCAAGGTTTGCAGCTGCTTCTGTTTTGGTAAATTTGGCCGCACACACTTAATATCCGATTTTGGAGTCTATTACTATGTTTATTCCTGGAAAAGCTTATGATTTTTTCTACACAACATGATTTTTTCTAGATAACAGTCTGTCACATATGTCAGATAATTTTGCTTGGGCAAATATGAATGGCAATATAAATGGAGATAAATGAAAACCCTTGGGCTGCAATAAGACTATTGAGTTATTGCAATTGTTTAAAAGAAAAGTGTTCTGACCCAGTAAGATGAAAAAGCCAAACACAATAAATAATCGTGCTATCTCACTTCACAAATAACATCATTTTATAGAACAGCATAAACAGGCGCATTTTAAGAAATCATCATACAGCAACCATAAACGTAGTTGTATGTGTTCAATGCATTAAGTAGGGTCAATATACCTTCTTGTTACTTGCTTAAAGCTTTTTCCTGCTGCTTGTTTCCAGTTTAGCATGCTCAATTGCATCAAAGGAACTTATACACGCTTTTCACGCACAAAACACGCCAAAAGCGTTGCTCATTGCACGAAACCACAACAGTATTTGTCTGTGACCCTATTATATACTAAATTACCTTTTCCTTTTCGCAAAAGCTTACAAGACCCAGGAGTAGCTTATGGCCCAAAGCAAACAGCAACCCCTGCTTAACCCTGATAAAGCACAATGCTTTTGCCATTTCCGGACACCATGCCTATGTATGCGCTCCGGCATTCCACGACTTGCCATCAGTAAAGAGGGGGAGGCCAGCCTGTAGCTACCCACTCGCTAAGGTAATCGTCAGCATCTGCAGGTGAATTTATTTCTTTTTCTTGGGTTAATCCACTACAAAAACAAGTGCGCTAAACTGTCCCAGACCTAAACGAAGCCAAGCGATAGCGACAAAGAGAACAATGGCGGGAACGAGTTCAGAAACTCATGGAATTGGGCTTGAGAGCAGACAAACTTAGTTTTGAAAGCTGCGCAAGTGAGCAGCCCTGAGGTGTTAAACGTGTGTGTGCAAGTGATTATCATTTCTTTAAGTGATTTTAATATTACCTTAAGGTATTTCGCCTTAATTGAAAACGTTTCGCTTAATGACTGCTGCTGCAGTGGTTGTGTTGGTTGTTGTATATGTGGGAATGACTTAAAGAATTTGCAATATTCTATAAATTTTTAAGTTATATTGGCCAAATGGACAGCCTTCATATATGTATATATAGATGGGTAGGTCTGTTTTCAAAATAATTAAAGCCATTTGACCGATAAAGGGTTAGATGGAATCCGAGACTTGTCCGAATATAATATGTGAATTAGATTAGCTTTTAATAAATTATAACAAACAAGTAAGAAGGCTCTGGTCGAGCAATCCTGACTAGACTATACCCTGAACCCTATACTTTAAGCGTACAGTTTATGCTTGCAAGTATGTGTGTGTGTACGCGTATTGTGCATAATTAACTTCAATTCTCCATATCTCCGGTGTTTCTCAACCGATTTCAATAAAAATTTCACAGTTTGTCAATATTTTGTCTGATGTTTCAAAAGCTTTTTAAAAGTTTTCCAAAGTCAAGATTTTGTTGGTATCGATCACATGTGTAGATCGGAAACGGGACGAGTTATCGAAATTTTGAAACAAGTTTGTACTGCATAGGGATTAGGCAAGCTTTGTACCAAATCTGGAGTCTCTAGCTCTTATAGAGTATGAGATCGACGCGTTCATTCATACAGACAGACAGACAGACAGTCCGTCTGACGAACGGACGGACGGACGGACGGACGGACGGACGGACAGACTGACATGTCAATATCGTCTCGGCTGTTGATGCTGATTAAGAATATATATACTTTATGAGTCGGAGATGCTTCCTTCTGCCTGTTCCATACTTTTGCACAAAACCATTAATTACTATAAAATTATGCAAATATTTATGAATGTAACGTGCATGAACCCTTAGCTTCATATTTACAGATACCCAATATTGCTATACAGCAGTTTGTAAGCAAGTAAAAGCTTATGTAACTTTTAAAGAGGGGCGTGCGGGTCTGTGCATTTTAAACATTAATAGGTGCATACCTTAATAAAAGTTAGAACAAATGCGGCAAACAACGGGTTAATTAATATTATCTCAGCCTAAAAGCCTATCCTGTTCTTATTTGGGACTACATTTAACAAATAGCCGCTGTTAAAAAGGTTTTGTCTTTAAATCCCCAGGCTGCCTTCCATAATTATTTTTTAAGGCTAGCAAACTTTTTTATTTTAATTATTATTACGAGAGGGTGATAAACCAAATATGCCTTCTTGTAACTACACACAAAAAAAAGTATAGTAAATTCAACGAAATTTTCGGTTGAAATCGCGCAAACCGTTAAATGCAGTAAATCAACCGACAGTAAATTGAACTCAATTCAGTGAGTCGATTGAACTCAACCGTTGATATAATTTTTTTGTGTGTACGAATAGTCAAGCTGTTTCAGCTAAATTCAAATTTTAGCGGCAAATACTATATGCCTTTATGAGTACTGGAAGTGCTGGATAAACAAGTTTACGTTCATGTGCACACCCAGGACTGTGTCCACGTTCAGATGTCTGAGCATACTGCAGGTTCGGTTTGTCGGCAGGCTCGCGTTTGTCGTTTTTAATTTCCAGTGTCTGGCAGTAAGGGTAGCAGGGAAGCAGGTGGTGGAAATAAGCCAGTTGCTGACAACATTTTCGGTGGCGGTGTTTGGGGTGTCAAAATGATTGCGAAATTGAATTTTCAATTTTATTTTTGCAAATAAAAAATTTAAAAGCTGCTTCGCTCGACTGTATCCAAAACATATTTATTGCATATAAACTTTTATTACGATTTGTGTTTATTTGTTCAACGAGTTTTCAATTATTAATCCAAAATTCGAGACACTTATAAAACAATAACGCCAGAATTACGTTGGTTATCATTAAGCTGCTATTTACTTCGTACTTTAAGTTATGTTGAACAGTACTTTAACTCCGTTCTTTTAAATTTGTAATAAAGGAATACTGGTATTCGGGATTTCTCGACTAAAGCCTTCTTACTTGTTTACTTAAAAACTATGTGCTTTAAACGAGATTTCTAAGAGAATCGCAAAAAGTTGTTGTTGAAATTGGTTGTTATTCATTTATTACCAACTCTAAACTAAATCCAATTTTGAGTAAAAAAGTTTAAAGTTTTATATATTCTTAACATTTTGTTACCAACATTTTTACAATTATATTCAAAAAACGGTTATAGTGGCCTGTACCGGCTAGGAGGGCCGACAACAAGCTGAACATTTTGCTACCAATATTTTTTAAATTGGCCCAACTTGAAAAATGAATTAGGTTCCAAAAATGGTTTTAGTGGCTTGGTTCCTGTACCGGCTAGGGGTGCTGACAAAAATAGCGTTGCATACCTCCAAGCGTTTATGCAGAAGTGTTGCATAACCCACAAGCGCGTTTATGTACTTCCTTTCGCAGCACAAACAATTAAAGACTAGAATTTATATACTGAATAAGCTTACACAATTTAAAAAACATCGGTTCAGTACTTTTGGTCACCGATTTCAAACTTCAAAGTTTCATTGTCAGTCGAAATACACAATGGAAACTTTTCTCAACGCTCATATCTCAGTCAATTTTGATTGTATCGATTTAAAACGTCGAGGACCAATTCTCAGATAGTAATCCCTCAAATACATGCAAAAAATCTAAAATTTCAATGGTGTAAAGTACATGCGTCGACACGGACAGACGCGATGACAGACATTGTAGAGAATAAAAATAAAACAAATTTCTTGCAACTGTTTGGTTTAAAAATGGGAAAATAAGCTAATGTTTAATGTTTAACCATTTAGCAAAACAGCCTGTCCCCATTTACCGGATATTAAATTAAATAATAATGAATTTAAAAAAATTCGAAACTGTCTAAAACAATCAAACGTACTTGCTTACTTCCGCTTAATTAATTTTAAACCCTAAATTCAGCTGTGCCAACAGACTTTTCCGCTGTAAACCGAAAATGCCCCAGGGCCAAACAAGCATGTGTGTGCAAGTGTTGTAGCAGATCCGTAGAACAGAACGACCGCTTAGCTCCAGTCTGCCCGAACTGTTGGTGATGCCACAAAATATGTGGACGCAATCAGTTTGTCACTAATGGTCCTGGAATGGGCGTGAATATTGGTAGCTGGTTTTAGCCAGATTTGGCTTCTGTTTCGAGTCCCATACCGCTTTTATTATGCACAAATTAAAATCTTATTGTGAGGACGACAGATGCAGGAGCGACCACAAATCAAGCAACAAAGAGCAAAATTAACCCCAGGACGAACCAGACACAGGCACACACACACACCCTGAACCGCCCACCAGTTACGAAATGCTGCCCCTTGAAAGAGTTTCAAATTGTAACTTGCATGGCCTGTGCATGCCTATGCAGGCATTCCTTTATGCAAATTAATTTCATTTCATTGCTTTTGAAACAATTTTTATTTTGACATTCCACTGACGCAAACGCATTATCCATTAACATTAGATAAACAATACTAGCAGTGCTTTGATGTTGCTCATGTGCACATTGTTTGCTTTAATATTTTAATTTCACAATCAGATGTAATACAACTGATAATTTATTTCAGATTACTTGCTTGACAGTGAAAGATTAAGCCAAGCGCATACAAACTAGTAGTACTAGTAGCATAACATATTTATAATTGTAGCAAGACTACCTAAAGTATACAAACTTTAAGCGGATATCATTCAATCACAATGTTCAGTTTAACACAAAATACAAAATACAAAAATCTTGAATAAACAGCCTGAAAGCAGTTGTCAGAACTTTGGCAGTCTCGTACTTATTTCACTAGTTCGCACATAGGGTCAACTTTTGAATTTGAGGAAGTAATACCTGTTTTGAAACCGGAAACAGGATAAACTTGTATATTCAACTTTTTGTTTTAATTTAATTTTTTTATGATGATAAAGTCGTACGATTTGGCGATTTTGACGAATCATCTAACTGCAACAAAGAGAAGACCTTGACCAAAGCTCGATAGCCGAACAACTGAGCGAATAGTTTGCTTAGAAACAGACGGGTAGACGAATATACCGAACCAATTCGCTATGCCGATCAAGAATATATATACTTTATTGGGATATGCTTATTTCCTTGCGTTACAAATTTCATGACAAAATTAATATTCACTTTTTAGGTGTATAATTCAACCGTATCTTTTGAGTTAAGAAATTTATCAATAAATTTGAGTGCTTTTGCTTACCAGAAGCTGCAATAATATTAGATGTTGTTACATGATCTGCAGAAAATATTTTGTTATTAGTTAATAGTCTTACAGATTTTCATTGTTTTCCTTATTAAGATAAGTATTTTTTTTTGGTGTGTAACAACAATTAATATTATTGCAGTTTCTCTTAAACAAAATCCACTAAAAATATATGGGAGCTGCAGATGCCGCTGCATACTTTTAGGCTTAAAATGTACTGAAGTTCTAGCCGAAGGTAATTAATACGCATGCATGTTTATATGGAAATGTGAAGTTTTGCAACATATTTGTAACTCTTTCACGCAATACCTACAAATAGATTTTAATGAAAATTTGCAATAATAACAAGTAAGAAGGCTCTAGTCGAGAAATCCCGACTAGACTATACCCTTAACCCTATACTTTACGCATACAGTCAGTGCTTTCAAGTATGTGTGAGTGTGTGTATGTATACGCGTATAGTGCATACCTTCTTAATTTCAATGCTCCATATCTCCGGTATTTCTCAACCGATTTCAATAAAATTTTCACAGATTGTCATTATTTAGTCTAATCTTTCAAACTGCATCAAATAATCAAGATTTTGTTGTTATCGATCACATGTGTATATCGGAAACGGGAAGAGTTATCGAAAATTTAAAACAAACTTGTACTGCCTAGGGATTAGGCGAGCTTATGTACCAAATCTGGAGTCTCTAGCTCTTATAGTCTCTGAGATCGACGCGTTCATACATACGGACGGACAGACGGACGGACGGACGTGGCTATATCGACTCGGCTGTTGATGCTGATCAAGAATATATATACTTTATGGAGTCGGAGATGCTTCCTTCTCCCTGTTACATACTTTTGCATAAAACCATTATACCCTTTTTACCCATTTTCAATGGGTTAAGGGTATAAAAAGTGATAATTCTACAATCCCCTACTTCAACTCTCTACCCACCGCCTTTCAAAACAGGAAAACGTATATCCTTCATAATTTTTGATACAGAGTCGCACAATTTAGTGCAAAATAGCTGGCGACTTTCCCCAAACATATTTATTAGCTAGCTTTTGAAGTCCACGTCCCAATACCCTATTTGCAAACATACTGTTAAAACATGTTATGGTACTGGTATCAGAGTATTACGCACAACCGACCTACGAAACAAACCAACTGTTTATAGTGACGTGCAATGTTGGGTTGCCGTGTTGGTCTTGTATGATAGATTTCGGGCGGTTAAAAAAGTTGCGAACGTTTTTTAACTTTGGATAGCAACTTCAAAAGGAGGAAATTCTTAAGTGAGAAATGGGCAATGTTAGCGGTCTCCGGACCCTAATGTGTCCCCAAGTCCTTCTTAAGCTTTAAAACCTGAAAGGGAGGACTTCTGGTACCAGGAAAAACCAGATGGAAATAAAATTTTTCCGATTGATGTTGTCTCAATTAACCCCGGTCCTTCGGATTCGAGTTTATTGCTGTTGATGTTGACTTTTCTTCAGGGGCAGTAATAATAATCTGTTCCTGAAACGAGCATAAAAAGAAGAGATAATTAAACATTCTCTATAAAACTTTTAACAATAAAAAATATATTTTACCACATTGTTGAATCAATTAATTAATTAATTTTACGATTCTCTACAGTTATCCTCATGACATCCACAGCCAGTTTTGAAACGCTGCTAAGCATTTGCACAGATCTCTTAGTTCAGCTAAATCAATGATGTCTACATAAGCTATGCAATTAACATGACTTGGATAATTTCTATATGCTCCAAGTTCTGTTTGATCATAGAGCTTTTACGAATTTTTTGTATCGCTCTTTCCCGCACAGTTCTTTTACATCGAATAATATTGTTAACAAATCATCTCCGGATGAGCAAAACCTTTATTATGTTGCCATTATATAGGTTTTCTCGGAGACCCGTTTGTAGGTACTGTTGATTTCTCTTCCAGTTAGCACTTTAATAATCCCTGTGTGTTTAATTTGCAGATTAAATGTTCGACGGTTGGGCAAGGGTTTAATATTTATACATACTTTTCTGTCAAATATTTAAGTCAAACAAAGGTTTTAATTATGAGGCATTTGAGAAGAAAGAATTCACAATTTATTGGATTTAAATAATAAAAAGAACTTTCTGCTGAATATATGAAATTGCTTCTTTAATTTAAATAGCAGGTAGAAAAGTGTATCAACAAATATACAATATTTTTTTTGAGGTGGCTTTCTAGAGACAATGCAAAACTGCATCGAGTTATCGGTGAAGCGACAAAAAAAGCTTGTTTTTAATAACAGAGCCTTAAAATAATAAATAAATATTTGTAGTTAGAAAAATTCATAAGTGTTATTAGTTTGGTGCAATTTCTTTAAAAAGGTTTATGTTTTTTTTTTAATACTTAACCCATTGAAAATGGGTAAAAAGGGTATAATGGTTTTGTGCATAAGTATGTAACAGGGATAAGGAAGCATCTCCGACCCCATAAAGTATATATATTCTTGATCAGCATCAACAGCCAAGTCGATATAGCCATGTCCGTCTGTTCGTCTGTCCGTCCGTATGTATGAACGCGTCGATCTCAGAGACTATAAGAGCTAGGACTCCAGATTTGGTACATAACCTCGCATAGTCCCCGCGCAGTACAAGTTTGTTTTAAATTTTCGATAACTCTTCCCGTTTCCGATATACACATGTAATCGATAACAACAAAATCTTGAATTTGGAAAACTTTTTAATGCAGTTTGAAAGATTAGACTCAATAATGACAATCTGTGAAAATTTTATTGAAATCGGTTGAGAAACACTGGAGATATGGAAATTGAATTGAAATTAAGAAGGTATGCACTATACGCGTATACATACACACACTCACACATACTTGAAAGCACTGACTGTATGCGTAAAGTATCGGGTTAAGGGTATAGTCTAGTCGGGATTTCTCGACTAGAGCCTTCTTACTTGTTATACCCTTAACCCATTGAAAATGGGTAAAAAGGGTATAATGGATTTGTGCAAAAGTATGTAACAGGCAGAAGGAAGCATCTCCGACCCCATAAAGTATATATATTCTTGATCAGCATCAACAGCCGAGTCGATATAGCCATGTCCGTCCGTCCGTCCGTCCGTCTGTCCGTCTGTCCGTCTGTCCGTCTGTCCGTCCGTATGTATGAACGCGTCGATCTCAGAGACTATAAGAGCTAGAGACTCCAGATTTGGTATATAAGCTCGCCTAATCCCTAGGCAGTACAAGTTTGTTTTAAATTTTCGATAACTCTACCCGTTTCCGATATACACATGTAATCGATAACAACAAAATCTTCAATTTTTGATGCAGTTTGAAAGATTATACTAAATAATGACGATCTGTAAAATTTTATTGAATTCGGTTGAGAAACACTGGAGATATGGAGTATTGAAATTAAGAAGGTATGCACTATACGCGTATACATTCACACACTCACACATACTTGCAAGCACTGACTGTATGCGTAAATTATAGGGTTAAGGGTATAGTCTAGTCGGGATTTCTCGACTAGAGCCTTCTTACTTGTTAATAATGTGGTAGGTGCAAACCAACGTTTGATTTAAAACCCATAGTTTTTTGGGCAAAGTAGTAGAGAATTGTTCGTAATTTTATGTTCAAGGGTACGATTTTTGGGTTCGGTTTTTTTTAATCGAAAGAGTGGTATTTCTAGAAATGTAACGGAATTCCAGAGTTTTTTGCTATTTCTAATATTTTTGACAAATAAATAAGTTTCATTTACAATATATTTTTAATTTCACCGCGCCAGAACTGCGGTATCAAAGCATAATTCTTAAAATTTTAAGAGTAAGAAGGGTTGAGTCCGAAAATGAGACTATGAGATACCCAGATCCCTAGAATTAACACGTGCAGTCATTGTTTGTATGTTTTTTCCCACAGTTTAGGAACAACAGTCACCAAATTTTGTCGAAAGATACTAGCTGGTGACTTCCCCCCAAAAATGTAAATCAAAAGTTTGGATGCCACGCCCGCCAGTGTCGCTCGCACACCATCGTCTTTTAAAAGAGAGTGCGTATATCTTCAATAGTTTTTCATCTAAGTCACAACTTTTTATACAAAATTTGTGAGAATCATAGCTGGTGACATCCCCAAAAGATCTACATCAGGGAGTCCGCCCAGGTACACTTGAAAACCTGAAATGCGTGTATGTGAAACATTTTTTATTTTTTTTTTAAACGCACGTTTTAATATTTCTGATTACAAAATCTCATAGTTTCTGAAATCGAAGCGTTCATGCACAGGCGGATGGACGTACAGACGGAAATAGCTACAATGACTGTGATGCTGATCGGGAATATATATATATATATATATATATATATATATATATATAGTGGGGCCGGAGATGCTTCCTATCAGACTGTCACTCACATTAATTAGCACAGAACCATTATTGTTAGCCATCTTATGAGTTCAAGTAAACAAGGCCTTTTATTTTTATACCCTGAACCCATTGAAAATGGGTATAATGGGTATAATTTTGTGCAAAAGTATGTAACAGGCAGAAGGAAGCATCTTCGACCCCATAAAGTATATATATTCTGGATCAGCATCAGTCTGTTCGTATGTATGAACGCGTCGATCTCAGAGACTATAAGAGCTATAGACTCCAGATTTGAAACATAAGCTCGCCCAATCCCTAGGCATTACAAGTTTGTTTAAAATTTTCTATAACTCTTTCCGTGTCCGATATACACATGTGATCGATAACAACAAAATCTTGAATTTGGAAAACTTTTAGACAACTTTTGAAACATTAGACAAAATAATGACAATGTGTGAAATTATTAATATCGGTTGAAAAACACCGGAGATATGGAGCATTTAAGTTAAGAATGTATGCACTAATATTATGTATTCTGATGCTTAAGCCGGTACGTCCATCGATCGATGCTTCTCTTCCTGGCTTCCGTCGTGAAAAACGATTGTCTTGGCCTTTTCCTGTCGTCGTTGCCGTTTTATGCATTATAGAGCTACAATACCTCACACGCAAGCGATACGTAGCATCAGTGCCTCGCCTATAGTTTCGGGTTTGCATGGCGCTATACGAAATCGGTTCTGCATGCACGATCGGCAACCTTTGGACGCTATTCAAGAGCAGTCGGCCGTGGTGCCTTGAGCCCATCGTGTTAAGCAACATTCGCGCGAGAGAACTTCCTGTTCTGACTGCCTTTCTGGATATCTTCTTAAGGTGCTCGCGGAAGCAGAGGCTGATATCCAGCATTACGCCGAGTTCCAAGTATGTGTGTACGCGTATACTGCATATTTGACTTAACTTAAAAAGTTCCATATCTCTGGTGTTTCTTAACCGATTTCAATACAACTTTTTTACAGATTTTCATTATTTGGTTTGATGTTTCATTGTGTATATCCAAAACGGAAAGAGTTATCGAAAATTTGTACTGCCTCAGGATTCGGCAAGCTTATGTTTAAAATCTGGACAATCTAGCTCTTAAAGTCCCTGAGATCGACGCGTACATACATATGGACAGCCGGACATAACTTTATCAACTCGGCTGTTGATGCTGATCAAGAATATATATACTTTATGGGGTTGGAGCTGCTTCCTTCTGCCTGTTACATAATTTTGCACAAAACCATTATACCCTTTTTAGCAATGGGTTAAGGGTATAAAAAAACATAAGACATTTTGCATTTACCGTTTTGTTTTCGTGTTCTTCGCTTATTCTCGAATCTTCGCTGTACAATTAGTTGTTGCACAGCCGGCATCCGCAAAATTTGTTTCTTAAAAGATAAACCAAGGCCACTTTTAAGCACTACCGTCTTTATTTTGATCGTTGGCCTTACTTTTTCATTTATTTGATCGCCAGCAAGACGCACAAACAGATTTTTGCAAATACAAAATACAGGCTGTGTGCGCCCGTTTGAAGCTCGGCCACAAAATCATTAAGAAATGTTTTGCATGTACACTTCTAAAATATATGTATGTGCTTCACATAACGTGCTTGAGAAAATAAGTGGAAAGCCCAACCACAAACAAATATTACTTATTATTTAATATAAACTCCGACATGAAAACACAAGTTTTCAAACATTTATATATACTTTCTATTTGGCTGAATACCGAAAAAATACCTATGTAGCCTTTGACCTCAAACATCTTAAGACACGCACACGATATTGTATATGACTTTTAAGACACAATTTTGAGCCAGTCGAGAAAAATTTAGAAGTGAAACCCTTTAATGACTGAACTAATTGCTTTCAGGGCCCTGATGGATCCAAAGTGCTTGATCATTTTTTGTTGATTACTTGAGGTTTCGGCACGAATTATATTTTATTATGTTGATTGACGAATGAAATAAGGATCCATAGGGTTTTCTTTAAAGTACGGCTCCAACTATATGTACAATGCAATAATTGTTTCACGCTGTATGTGCATGCATATACATAAAATGGGTGCCATTGATTAATCTTTTCTGGCGCCGAAACATTGGGTGTACAAATACTGGAAAGTGCAACTAGACACGCGTACTTGGAAATAACGTGGCACAAAGCAAAGCCGCCAAACGCCCAAAAGGTAAAAGAGGCAAACAAAAAAAAAGAATGAGAAAAAACGACGGGGTGCGAACAATCTGGCCGATTAATCTTAAGTCAAAATCATGCTAGATCACCCAATGTGCCCCATAGACCAAGTACGAGTACAAGTAGACGCCTTCAATATAAGATTGGCTTTTGTTAAAATACATCGATTGACTCCGGGACTCCGACCGGGATTTGGACAGGTAGTTTTTGATGCGTTGGTACCATGATTTTGATTGATTATTGCCGTATGTTCAATCGACTGACTGACGGACTGGTAAATGACGACAGTTGTTTGACGACAGTTGCCTGATGATGATTGTCGTGTGTGTGTGTGTGGGTGTGTGTATGAGTGTGCGTGTCTTACAAAAAAAACAACCAAACAGTTAACAACTGCAAAATAAAGAGGCAGCAGCAAACTAAAACAGCATACGAAATTCTGCTGTCGCAGGCCATTTGTTTTTGATCATGGATATAACACTGGTGCCAGTGAGAAAGTAATTACACACACTTGAAGTGAATAGGATAATTAGTTCTGTTTTGGGCTTTGTGCCTTTTGTTGCCGCTGCTACTGTAGTCCCCGGCTCAGCACGTCTCTGCACGGTTGCAGATCGAATTGGACAAGCTAAAGGGCGTGTTTCGGGACCGTTTGCCACTAGGGTACATTCTCTACGAAATGCTCTTTTTCTTTAATGCCGTTGCCATTTCGATTTTGTGTATTTAACGCTTTGGCTTTGCATTGTTTTGCATGTAGTGCTGATTTAAGTTCACCCCTAACGTTTGTCGCTTTATTGTCATTGTTAATGCTGTGTGCATACACACACACAGACACAAGGCTAAGCGCATGGCGCTAGGCAGACAGCGGGCTAGCACCAAGGATTAATGCAGATCCTGGCCCAGTGTGTGCGGATTTATTCAACCTTGCTTGACCTCTAATTTGAACTATTTATTCGCAACATTGTGTTCTACCTTTGTGTTTACCTTGATGTGAAGCAGCCGCATTCAAAATCCGGCGCTAGTCCTTTTCAAATTTTGAATTCTCTTCTTTTGGTTCTCAATTCCGATTTTAATTTCGGTGGCCTATTGTTTCTTCTCTTTGCGTCTTGATTTCGGCTCAACTTCGTTTAGCTAATCCGACGTTCGCAGGCATTTTGATGGGATTTGCATTGTGAACTCCTGTATTGTTTTATTGTTCTTCTGCCGCCTATTCTATTTTAAAATTTTAATTGTCTTAATTTTTATTAACATTTCTAAAGAATGCTCCTTAAAGGAAAAGGTTTGAAAATTTTTAAGTGCAAGCCATATTGAATTGGGCAGGTTCTTGAATATATCTATATAGTGCCGTCCAACTGATTAGAATGAACAAAGCTCTAAAACTAAAAGAATCATTTTGTGTACGATACTGTAATGCAAAATAATATCACAGCTATCTTCGCATCAAATTTAAAAGCTGTGGAAGTTATTGGCTATTGAAATTTAAAAAGGCGGAAGACTTTGAGGGAAAGTTGGGTTGGCCCGCATATAATAGTAACTGGTCTAACACCTACAGCCAACAAAAAAATTATCAGAACTACTTCTGATCACTTTGAACACTAACAAAGAACGACTCGGAAAGAAGGAAAATGAAAAATACCAATTACATATACGACGTGTAACAAAAAATAACAAGTTAGAAGACTCTAGTCGAGAAATCCCGACTACACTATACCCTGAACCTCATACTTTAAGTGTACAGTCAGTGCTTGCAAGTATGTGTGTGTGTGTGTACGCGTATAGTGAATACTTTCTTAATTTTAATGCTACATATCTCCGGTGTTTCTCAACCGATTTCAATAAAATTCTTAGATTGTCATTATTTCGTCTAATGTTTCAAACTGCATCAGACAGTTTTCCAAATTGAAGATTTTGTTGGTATCGATCTCATGCGTATATCGGAAACGGGAAGAGTTATCGAAAATTTAAAACGAACTTGTACTGCGCGGGGATTAGGCGAGCTTATGTACCAAATCTGGAGACTATAAACTATAGACATCTGGAGTCTAGAGACAGTTCGACACCCTTAACCAAAAACTTAGTAAAAATCTTATTCCATGGGATGGTCCGTTTCGACATTTCTTAACTACGCCCAGCTGGGTGGCTGAAAAATCTATAAAATCTACTACTGAAAACTGCTTATTGCTCTCAAAAATATTAAGGCCACGAAAACCCAACCAGCCCCGCCTTTCAAATTATTTAATGCCAAGCTGGTCACGCCCACTTCAGCCAATCGTGACGGATAAATACAAATCTATTTGGCTTTTGCTTGTGATCAGATATATGAATTCTTTATAGGGCCTAAATCCTTTATCAACTCTAATACTGAATGTAGAGAGTATATTGGTTTTATGCAACGACCATCATGGTATATTTGTGTCCGTTCGTCCGCCTGTTCGTATGAACGCGCGTTCTTTTAATACATTAACTTGTGGGCGTCAGTCAAAGTGTCAACCTAAGGGCGCTGAGCCCCTGCATGAAAAAATTTGGATGCCAAGCTCATACTGCTCGCCTTTTAAAATAGGTAATCCCCATACTATGCAAGCTGACTCCTTAACACCCGTTATTATACTGGTATCAGGGTTTTCTGCAATTGGTTAAGCCCGACTGCAACGTTTTCACATTATATACTCTGAATGGTTTCGTGCAAAAGTATGTAACAGGCAAAAGGAAGCATCTCCGACCTCACAAAGCATATATATGGTACATGGTATCGTCGGGAGTTCGCGTCTAGAGCCTTTCTACAGTTTCTGTTTTGTTAGCTTTGTTTAACATACATTTTTCTTTTTGGCCTAATTATACCCTTAACCCATTGAAAATGGGTAAAAATGGTATAATGGATTTGTGCAAAAGTATGTAACAGGCAGAAGGAAGCATCTCCGACCCCATAAAGTATATATATTCTTGATCAGCATCAACAGCCGAGTCGATATAGCCATGTCCGTCTGTCTGTCCGTCCGTCCGTCCGTCCGTCCGTATGTATGAACGCGTCGATCTCAGAGACTATAAGAGCTAGAGACTCCAGATTTTGTACATAAGCTCCCCTAATCCCTAGGCAGTACAAGTTTGTTTTAAATTTTCGATAACTCTACCCGTTTCCGATATACACATGTAATCGATAACAACAAAATCTTCAATTTGGAAAACTTGCAGTTTGATAGATTATACTAAATAATGACGATCTGTAAAATTTTATTGAATTCGGTTGAGAAACACTGGAGATATGGAGTATTGAAATTAAGAAGGTATGCACTATACGCGTATACATTCACACACTCACACATACTTGCAAGCACTGACTGTATGCGTAAATTATAGGGTTAAGGGTATAGTCTATTCGGGATTTCTCGACTAGAGCCTTCTTACTTGTTTTATTAAGTACTTGTAGTTCAGCCTCGATTCTAAGTTATATGTCAGATTTTCGTTTCAATTGTTTTAATTCATTGTTAGGCCTTCTGTTTCATGGATGTACCAGTTCGTTTTTTTTGATTCGTGTAGTTTTTCTTTGATTGTCTTTCTGTGTTAGAGCGTATTCTAGTATGCTAGTTTTTTATACTCTGAACCCATTGAAAATGGGTAAAAAGGGTATAATGGTTTTCTGCAAAAGTATGTAACAGGCAGAAAGAAGCATCTCCGACCCCATAAAGTATATATATTCTTGATCAGCATCAACAGCCGAGACGATATAGCCATGTCCATCTGTCCGTCCGTCCGTCCGTCCGTCCGTCCGTATGTATGAACGCGTCGATCTCAGAGACTATAAGAGCTAGAGACTCCAGATTTGGCACATAAGCTCGCCTAATCCCTAGGCATTACAAGTTTGTTTTCAATTTTCGATAACTCTTCCCGTTTCCGATATACACATGTGATCGATAACAACAAAATCTTGAATTTGGAAAACTTTTTGATGCAGTTTCAAAGATTAGACTAAATAATAACAATCTGTGAAATTTTATTGAAATCAGTTGAGAAATACTAGAGATATGGAGTATCGAAATTAAGAATGTATGTAGTATACGCGTATACACACATATTTGCAAGCTCTGACTGTATGCGTAAAGTATATGGTTCAGGGTATATTCTAGTCGGGATTTCTCGACTAGAGCCTTCTTACTTGTCTTAGATCGTTTTTATAGTTCTTCAATCTCCTGCTGAACCAAGCTTTTCCTGAGTTTATTTATGATGTTTGTTTTGTTTATATGTATGTTCGTTTGTTTCTTCTTACACTTTAAATAATGTACTAGTACCTAATGTACCCCATATGTAGAATTTATTTGTGTGATGTTCGTTCTGTTCGTACCAAATTAAAAACAAATTTGTTCCATTCACGAACGAACGTGTTTTTTTCTAAGTGTAATGCCATCAAGTAAAATAAAAGTTTCATATGTGGCAGTCTTTTTTTAAAATAAGTTAAGGGCACGTACCTATAACAGGTATGTAATATACAGACATATTTTTTAAATTAACACGAAAGGAAGACCAAGAAGGCGACAATAGCTACTAATTTCGGGTTTGGAACCTAGTCATAGCGATCGAAAAAAAAGTTTTTTCCATTCGAAACACGACATGTGATTAGAGTAACTCATACATTTGTTACAGTTGCTATAAGCTGACCTTAATTAGTTTTCGACAAGAAACACAATTTACAGACAAAAGAAACAGCCATCATTGATTTTGGCTGCAATGTTAACTTTGAAACCGATTGCTGCTTTTACCCTATAAAAGAACTACAAATTTAAACAAAATTTCTCAAGATTTAAGTCGATTGAGTTTATATAAAAGTTCTTTTAACTGCATTTGCGAAAAATTGCTAATACCTTAAAAAACAGAGCTCGCATATTTCAAAAAATTATTTAGATTTAAACTTTCATAAAGGTTTAGAAGGTGATGGAAGTCAATACTTCGAAAATTATAATAAATCAAATGTGCTCTATAAATAAATTAAAGATGTATTGCGTCTATCTTCGGCTTGCCGAATATTATACAGACTTTCATTTAAATAAAAATCGTGTTCATTAAACTCTAAGTTTTATGTCAAATTTAAAAAATATATTTAATGGCAATGTATATTAAAGCATTCCATATTTGTTATCATATAAGCATTTTTAACACATTGACTAATATATTTAAAAAGTTTCAGGAATTTCTCGTATGGTACCAAATGAAGAATTATTCAATAATCTACGCCTTAAATCAAATCTGTTTATAATAGGAGAACGAAAGCTACCACCTAAGTATAGGTAATTTTTAAATAAGTCTGTTTAAACCCTGAACGCATTAAAAATGGGTAAAAAGAGTATAATGGTTTTGTGCAAAATTATGTAACAGGCAGATGGAATCATCTCCGACCCCATAAAGTATATATATTCTTGATCAGCATCAACAACCGAGTCGATATAGCCATGTCCGTCTGTCCGTTCGTCCGTCTGTCTATAAGAGCTAAAGACTCCAGATTTGGAACATAAGATCCCATAATCCCTAGGCAGTACAAGGTTGTTTCAAATTTTTGATGACTCTTTCCGTTTCCGATATACACATGTGATCGATAGCATTAAAATCTTGAATTTAGAAAAGTTTGCGACGGCGTTTAATAATATAATATTAGACGAAATAATGACAATCTGTGAAATTTAAATTAAAATTGGTTGAGAAACACCGGAGACATGGTTAAGAAAGCATGCACTATACGCGTACACACAACCATACTTACACGCACTGACTGTACGCATAAAGTATAGGATTCAGGGTATAGTCTATAGCCTTCTTACTTGTTTTTAATTTGCAAATACACGAAATTCGTCTTAAAAAAAAAAATTGCATTGGATGCTAATGCGGTTTTGTTTGAGTGCACCTCACAAAATCCCTCAGATCCCTGCTTGGAAGAAAAATAATTATAATATTTCTGAATCGTAAGTCACAAGAGTGCGATGTTGCTTTGTCTAGAAACAGTAGGGTTTTTATATTTTGCAGTGCTATTTTTCGATCAAGTTCCGTCAGCCACTGAGCCTTCAAAGCGCGTGTCATCTGTGTTCTTGTTTGATTAATCAAAATCGGCCAGGCCGAACCACTAAATCATATAGCTGTCATACAAGTGCATGATCTTTAACAAGATTTTACTATGAAAAACAAGTAGTCCTTCAAGTGCTTATAATATTCGGCTAGCAAAGATAGCCTTCCGTACTTGTTATACCCTATACCCATTGAAAATGGGTAAAAAGGGAATAATGGTTTTGTGCAAAAGTATATAACAGGCAGAAGGAAGCACCTCCGACCCCATAAAGTATATATATTCTTGATAAGCATCAACAGCATTAACACATGTGATCGATAACAACAAAATCTTTAAATCAGAAATCTTTATGATAAAGTATGAAACATTAGACGAAATAATGATAATCTGTGAAAGTTTTATTGAAATCGGTTGAGAAACACCGGAGATATGGTACATTGAAATTAAGAAAGTTTGCAATATACGCTTAAAGTATAAGGTTCAGGGTATAGTCTAGTCGGGATTTCTCGACTAGAGCCTTCTGACTTGTTTTTATATCAAATTAAGTAGAGTTAATTTCAAATAGTAATTTTTCGGCTTAAAATAATATCTACATACCAACGTATGTCATCATGCATTACACACATTCATTCGTGAGCACTATTTGATCATTTCGATTAGATCGTATGCGAGGACTTTTCACTAAGAAAGCTTCAACCAGTCGTACAATGTCGTCGATGTAAAGATTATGTAAAGGTGGAAGTGTATCGACGCATTGTCGATGCAAAAGTAATGTATAGCGTGGCACAACCTCCTTGGACATGCCAATGTAAAAATGAACAAAAATTTAGCGGAGCCTAACCAAAAAGGTTGCGGTCCCATTTTTAAAGGCGTCGACGATTCGTGGTCGCTACGTTGGTGGTCAGTTACTAAAGGGATATTTGGAGTTGTATGTAAAGCCTTTATATAGACTGAATGCATAAGAAACATATGTATATATGTGAGTATGTATGTATTGGTACCCATTGTGCTAACCGACTGCTGTGCATAGGCTAAAAACAAAATAATAATAGTAAAGAAAAACATTTGCATTGTCTACGACTAGAACAACGGGCCCACACACTTTTTCTTTATTTATGTAAAGCTGACTGGCGGCTTTCGTGCATTGTGCCTTTATGCCACACGACCAAACAAACTTTGTGTTAGGGTATTTAATTTACCCGCAGTTGATTAACCAAAAAAAGCTTGGCTGCTCTTTTCCTACCAAGCCCAACACTCGTTATGCATTTGAAATGGTAAAGTGCGAGTACACGTCCAAGTACGGGCACTCAGTACATAATGCCCTACCAAAGTCAATGGTTCTTGTGCCCGTCATTCGTTTGTTCTTCATTAAATAATACAATTCTACGTTGGTCACTTTCGCATTAATATATCGAAAGATATCGCTGCCATAAATTTATTAATTGCACAGGGGGTATCGGGGTAACAAAAGAAGTCGTGGCCTTCAAACATTTTTTGCAGCAGTGTGTAAGAAATAGACGTTTCCGATTCCGGAATTGGAGGGTGTGTCATTGGAATCGTTGATGCTCTGTTTTTAAGTTTGACCAGCCCAAAGACAATCATTTTTGCAAAAGAAAAAAATAAATCAAAAAAGTTGCGTTCATTCAGTGGACATACGTACAAACAACACGACGGATATCGTAAAAAACCAATACACTCTTTACCTTTGGAACCAGAGTTTAACACTGACAAGAGCACACACAGGAGCACAAGCGCATGTATGTCACATTCTCGCTTTTAGTATTCTGTCCATTGAAGTAGAGAGCACGCACCAATGCACTATGGGTAATTATACCCTTAACCTATTGAAAATGGGTAAAAAGGGTATAATGGTTTTGTGAAAAAGTATGTAACAGGCAGAAGGAAGCATGTCCGACCCCATAAAATACATATATTATTGATCAGCATCAACAGCCGAGTCGATATAGCTATGTCCGTCCGTCTGTCTGTATGTATGACCGCGTCGATCTCAAAGACTATAAGAGCTAGAGACTCCAAATTTGGTACATAAGCTCGCCTAATCCCTAGGCAGTACAAGTTTGTTTTAAATTTAAATTTTCGATAACTCTTCCCGTTTCCGATATACACATGTAACCGATAACAACAAAATCTTAGCAATACGT
>JAWNNV010000799.1:0-17668 GCA_035044485.1 Scaptomyza reducta | reverse complement strand
AGTGGCTCAATTCAATAATTAAACTGCATTCATAGTTGCAAATGTTTTTTTTTTCGAAATTTATGTTAAAATTTTCCGAACCTATAACTTTGTCAAAACTTTCCGAACCTATAACTATGTCAAAACTTTCCGAACCTATAACTTTGTCAAAACTGAACCGATTTTCAAAAGGAAAGGCGTTTTAGTCGTGGCTCGATCTCAATGTTCTCAACCGAATTCATAGTTAGAAATATTTTAATCGAAATTTATTTTAAAACTTTCCAAGCCTATAACTTTGTCAAAACTTTCCGAACCTATAACTATGTCGAAACTTTCCGAACCTATAACTATGATAAAACCGAACCGATTTTCAAAAGGAAAGGCATTTTAGTCGTGGCTCAATCTGATAAGTAAACCTCAGTTCATAGTTGGAAATGTTTTTTTTTTCGAAATTCATGTTAAAACTTTCAGAACCTATAACTTTGTCAAAACTTTCCGAACCTATAACTATGTCAAAACTTTCCGAACCTATAACTTTGTCAAAACTGAACCGATTTTCAAAAGGAAAGGCGTTTTAGTCGTGGCTCCCCTTCAATAATTAAACCGCATTCATAGTTTGAAATTTTTTTATTTTTCAAAATTAAGTTAAAACTTTTTTTGACCCTGTAACTTAGAAAAACTGAACCGATTTTCAAAAGGAAAGGCGGTTTTAGTCGTGGCTCGATCTCAATAATTAAACCCAATTCATAGTTGGAAATGTTTTTTTTTTCGAAATTCATGTTAAGACTTTCAGAACCTATAACTTTGTCAAAACTTTCCGAACCTATAACTATGTCAAAACTTTCCGAACCTATAACTTTGTCAAAACTGAACCGGTTTTCAAAAGGAAAGAAGTTTTAGCCGTGGCTCGATCTCAATAATTAAACCGCATTAGTAGTTAAAAATGTTTTTTTTTCGAAATTCATGTCAAATCTTTTTGAACCTATAAATATGTCAAAACTTTCAGAACCTATAACTTTGTCAAAACTTTCCAAACCTATAACTTTGTCAAAACTGAACCGATTTTCAAAAGGAAAGGCGTTTTAGTCGTGGCTCGATCTCAATAATTAAACCCAATTCATAGTTGGAAATATTTTTTTTTTCGAAATTCATGTTAAAACTTTCCGAACCTATAACTTTGCCAAAACTTTCCAAACCAATAACTATGTCAAAACTTTCCGAACCTATAACTTTGTCAAAACTGAACCGGTTTTCAAAAGGAAAGGCGTTTTAGTCGTGGCTGGATGTTGAATAATTAAACCGCATTCATAGTTAGGAATGTCTGTTTTTCGAAATTTATATTTAAAGTATTCAAACCTATAACTTTGTCAAAACTTTCCAAACCTATAACTATGTCAAAACTTTCCGAACCTATAACTTTGTCTGAAAAGTGAACCGATTTTCAAAAGGAAAGGCGTTTCAGTGGTAGGTTTAGAATATTCAATAATTAAACCGCATTTATAGTTGAGAATGTATTTTTATTTTCGAAATTCATGTCAAAACTCTTAAAACCTGTGGAATTTGGTCAAAACTTTCAGAACCTATAACTTTGTCAAAACTGAACCGATTTTCAAAAGGAAAGGCGTTTTAGTCGTGGCTCGATCTCAATAATTAAACCGCATTCATAGTTGCAAATGTTTTTTTTTCTCGAAATTCATGTTAAAATTTTCCGAACCTATAACTTTGTCAATTTTTTCCGAACCTTTAACTGTGTCAAAACTTTCGGAACCTATAACTTTGTCAAAACTGAACCGATTTTCAAAAGGAAGAACAGTGCGTTTTTTCGTAGCTAGATATCAATAATTAAACCGCATTCATAGTTGCAAATGTTTTTTTTTTTTTCTCACTTTAAACCTTATTGATCTTTTTTGGAAAAATTTTCCGAACCTATAAATATGTCAAAACTTTCAGAACCTATAGCTTTGTCAAAACTGAACCGATTTTCAAAAGGAAAGGCGTTTTAGTCGTGGCTCGATCTCAATAATTAAACCGCATTCATAGTTAGAAATGTTGTTTTTTTTTGTCGAAATTCATGTTATAACTTTTCCAACCTATAACTTTGTCAAAACTTTCAGAACCTATAACTATAACCAAAAGTGAACCGATTTTCAAAAGGAAAGGCGTTTTGGTAGAGACTAGATCTGAATGATCAAAACGCATTCATAGTTGGAAATTTTTTTTTTTTCGAAATTAAGTCAAAACTTTCCGAACCTATAAATATGTCAAAACTTTCAGAACCTATAACTTCTTTTTTTTTGTTCAAAACTGAACCGATTATCAAAAGGAAAGGCGTTTTAAGTAGTGGCTCGATCTCAATAATTAAACCGCATTCATAGTTGGAAATGTTTTTTTTTTCGAAATTCATGTCAAAACTTTCCGAACCTATAACTTTGTCAATTTTTTCCGAACATTTAACTGTGTCAAAACTTTCCGAACCTCTACAACTCTTTCAAAACTGAACCGATTTTGAAAAGGAAAGGCGTTTTAGTCGTGGCTCGATCTCAATAATTAAACCGCATTCATAGTTGAAGTGTTACTTTTTTTTTCGAAATTCATGTCAAAACTTTCCGAACCTATAAGAAATATTAAAACTTCTTCAAGTCTAACTTTCTTCTCCTAGTCTTTTCTCAAAACTGAACCAATTTTCAAAAGGAAAGGCGTTTTAGTCGTGGTTCGATCTCAATAATTAAACCGCATTCATAGCTGAGAATGTATTTTTTTTCGAAATTCATGTCAAAACTTTCCGAACCTATAAATATGTCAAAACTTTCAGAACCTATAACTTTGTCAAAACTGAACCGATTTTCAAAAGGAAAGGCGTTTTAGTCGTGACTCGATCTCAATAATTAAACCGCATTCATAGTTGAGAATGTATTTTTTTTTCGAAATTCATGTCAAAACTCTCCGAACCTATCTGGAGTCTAATTTTTCCGAAATTTAAACTTTTTCAAAACGCTATAACTTTGTCAAAACTGAACCGATTTTCAAAAGGAAAGGCGTTTTAGTCGTGGCTCCGATCTCAATAATTAAACCGCATTCATAGTTGCAAATGTTTTTTTTTTCGAAATTTATGTTAAAACTTTCCGAACCTATAACTTTGTTCAAAACTTTCCGAACCTATAACTATGTCAAAACTTTCCGAACCTATAACTTTGTCAAAACTGAACCGATTTTCAAAAGGAAAGGCATTTTAGTCGTGGCTCGATCTCAATAATTAAACCTCATTCATAGTTGGAAATGTTTTTTTTTTTCGAAATTCATGTCAAAACTTTCCGAACCTATAAATATGTCAAAACTTTCAGAACCTATAACTTTGTCAAAACTGAACCGATTTTCAAAAGGAAAAGCAGTTGTAGCTCATAAGCTGCTAGATCCGAATAATTAAACCTCAATTCATAGTTGGAAATGTTTTTTTTTTTCAAAATTAAGTTTGAAAAACTTTCAGAACCTATAACTTTGTCAAAACTTTCCGAACCTATAACTATGTCAAAACTATCCGAACCTATAACTTTGTCAAAACTGAACCGATTTTCAAAAGGAAAGGCGTTTTAGTCGTGGCTCTCAATAATTAAACCGCATTCATAGTTGGAAATTTATTATTTTTCGAAATTCATGTTAAAACTTTCCGACCCTGTAACTTTGTCAAAACTGAACCGATTTTCAAAAGGAATGGCGTTTTAAGTCGTGGCTCGATCTCAATAATTAAACCCAATTCATAGTTGGAAATGTTTTTTTTTTCGAAATTCATGTTAAGACTTTCAGAACCTATAACTTTGTTCAAAACTTTCCCAACCTATAACTATGTCAAAACTTTCCGAACCTATAACTTTGTCAAAACTGAACCGATTTTCAAAAGGAAAGAAGTTTTAGCCGTGGCTCGATTCTTCAATAATTAAACCGCATTCATAGTTAAAAATGTTTTTTTTTTCGAAATTCATGTCAAATCTTTCCGAACCTTTGAATACTTGAAAATTTTCAGAACCTATAACTTTGTCAAAACTTTCCAAACCTATAACTTTGTCAAAACTGAACCGATTTTCAAAAGGAAAAGTTCGCGTTCATCAGTGGCTCGATCTCAATAATTAAACCCCAATTCATAGTTGGAAATATTTTTTTTTTCGAAATTCATGTTAAAACTTTCCGAACCTATAACTTTGCCAAAACTTTCCGAACCAATAACTATGTCAAAACTTTCCGAACCTATAACTTTGTCAAAACTGAAACGGTTTTCAAAAGGAAAGGCGTTTTAGTCGTGGCTCGATGTCAATAATTATACCGCATTCATAGTTGCAAATGTTTTTTTTTTCGAAATTTATGTTAAAACTTTCCAAACCTATAACTTTGTCAAAACTTTCCAAACCTATAACTATGTCAAAACTTTCCGAACCTATAGTTTTTTTTTGTCAAAACTGAACCGATTTTCAAAAGGAAAGGCGTTTTAGCTGGTCGCTAGAATATTCAATAATTAAACCGCATTCTTGACGTTAAAGAAATGTATTTTTTTTTCGAAATTCATGTCAAAACTTTCCGAACCTATAAATATGTCAAAACTTTCAGAACCTATAACTTTCTCAAAACTGAACCGATTTTCAAAAGGAAAGGCGTTTTCGTCGTCGCTCGATCTCAATAATTAAACCGCATTCATAGTTGCAAATGTTTTTTTTTCTCGAAATTCATGTTAAAACTTTCCGAACCTATAACTTTGTCAATTTTTTCCGAACCTTTAACTGTGTCAAAACTTTCCGAACCTATAACTTTGTCAAAACTGAACCGATTTTCAAAAGGAAAGGCGTTTTAGTCGTGGCTCGATCTCAATAATTAAACCGCATTCATAGTTGGAAATGTTTTTTTTTTCGAAATTCATGTTAAAACTTTCCGAACCTATAACTTTGTCAAATTTACTTTCCGAACCTATAACTGTGTCAAAACTTTCCGAACCTATAACTTTGTCAAAACTGAACCGATTTTCAAAAGGAAAGGCGTTTTAGTCGTGGCTCGATCTCAATAATTAAACCGCATTCATAGTTGCAAATGTTTTTTTTTTCGAAATTCATGTCAAAACTTTCCGAACCTATAAATATGTCAAAACTTTCAGAACCTATAACTTTGTCAAAACTGAACCGATTTTCAAAAGGAAAGGCGTTTTAGTCGTGGCTCGATCTCAATAATTAAACCGCATTCATAGTTGAAATGTTTTTTTTTTTCGAAATTCATGTTTAAAAGTTCCGAACCTATAACTTTGTCAATTTTTTCCGAACCTTTAACTGTGTCAAAACTTTCCGAACCTATAACTTTGTCAAAACTGAACCGATTTTCAAAAGGAAAGGCGTTTTAGTCGTGGCTCGATCTCAATAATTAAACTGCATTCATAGTTGCAAATGTATTTTTTTTTCGAAATTCATGTCAAAACTTTCCGAACCTATAAATATGTCAAAACTTTCAGAACCTATAACTTTGTCAAAACTGAACCGATTTTCAAAAGGAAAGGCGTTTTAGTCGTGGCTCGATCTCAATAATTAAACCGAATTCATAGTTGGAAATGTTTTTTTTTTCGAAATTCATGTTAAAACTTTCCGAACCTATAACTTTGTCAAAACTTTCCGAACCTATAACTATGTCAAAAATTTCCGAACCTATAACTTTTGTCAAAACTGAACCGATTTTCAAAAGGAAAGGCGTTTTAGTCGTGGCTCGATCTCAATAATTAAACCGCATTCATAGTTGGAAATGTTTTTTTTTCGAAATTCATGTCAAAACTTTCCGAACCTATAAATATGTCAAAACTTTCAAAACCTATAACTTTGTCAAAACTGAACCGATTTTCAAAAGGAAAGGCGTTTTAGTCGTGGCTCGATCTCAATAATTAAACCGCATTCATAGTTGAAATGTTTTTTTTTTTTCGAAATTCATGTTAAAACTTTCCGAACCTATAACTATATGTCAAAACTTTCCGAACCTATAACTTTGTCAAAACTAAACCGATTTTCAAAAGGAAAGGCGTTTTAGTCGTGGCTCGATCTCAATAATTAAACCGCATTCATAGTTGGAAATGTTTTTTTTTTTTCGAAATTCATGTCAAAACTTTCCGAACCTATAAATATGTCAAAACTTTCAGAACCTATAACTTTGTCAAAACTGAACCGATTTTCAAAAGGAAAGGCGTTTTAGTCGTGGCTCGATCTCAATAATTAAACCGCATTCATAGTTGGAAATGTTTTTTTTTTTCGAAATTCATGTCAAAACTTTCCGAACCTATAACTTTAATGTCGAAAACTTTCCGAACCTATAACTTTGTCAAAACTGAACCGATTTTCAAAAGGAAAGGCGTTTTAGTCGTGGCTCGATCTCAATAATTAAACCGCATTCATAGTTGGAGAATGTATTTTTTTTTCGAAATTCATGTCAAAACTTTCCGAACCTATAAATATGTCAAAACTTTCAGAACCTATAACTTTGTCAAAACTGAACCGATTTTCAAAAGGAAAGGCGTTTTAGTCGTGGCTCGATCTCAATAATTAAACCGCATTCATAGTTGAGAATGTATTTTTTTTTTCGAAATTCATGTCAAAACTTTCCGAACCTATAAATATGTCAAAACTTTCAGAACCTATAACTTTGTCAAAACTGAACCGATTTTCAAAAGGAAAGGCGTTTTAGTCGTGGCTCGATCTCAATAATTAAACCGCATTCATAGTTGAGAAATGTATTTTTTTTCGAAATTCATGTCAAAACTTTCCGAACCAACTTTGTCAAAATTCCAACCTATAATATGTCAAAACTTTCAGAACCTATAACTTTGTCAAAACTGAACCGATTTTCAAAAGGAAAGGCGTTTTAGTCGTGGCTCGATCTCAATAATTAAACCGAATTCATAGTTGGAAATGTTCTTTTTTTTCGAAATTCATGTTACAACTTTCCGAACCTGTAACTTTGTCAAAACTTTCCGAACCTATAAATATGTCAAAACTTTCAGAACCTATAACTTTGTCAAAACTGAACCGATTTTCAAAAGGAAAGGCGTTTTAGTCGTGGCTCGATCTCAATAATTAAACCGCATTCATAGTTGGAAATGTTTTTTTTTTCGAAATTCATGTCAAAACTTTCCGAACCTATAACTTTGTCAATTTTTTCCGAACATTTAAATGTGTCAAACCTTTCCGACCCTATAACTTTGTCAAAACTGAACCGATTTTCAAAAGGAAAGGCGTTTTAGTCGTGGCTCGATCTCAATAATTAAACCGCATTCATAGTTGGAAATGTTTTTTTTTTTCGAAATTCATGTCAAAACTTTCCGAACCTATAACTTTGTCAATTTTTTCCGAACATTTAACTGTGTCAAAACTTTCCGACCCTATAACTTTGTCAAAACTGAACCGATTTTCAAAAGGAAAGGCGTTTTAGTCGTGGCTCGATCTTAATAATTAAACCGCATTCATAGTTGCAAATGTTTTTTTTTTCGAAATTCATGTCAAAACTTTCCGAACCTATAACTTTGTCAATTTTTTCCGAACATTTAACTGTGTCAAAACTTTCCGAACCTATAACTTTGTCAAAACTAAACCGATTTTCAAAAGGAAAGGCGTTTTAGTCGTGGCTCGATCTCAATAATTAAACCGCATTCATAGTTGCAAATGTTTTTTTTTTCGAAATTCATGTCAAAACTTTCCGAACCTATAAATATGTCAAAACTTTCAGAACCTATAACTTTGTCAAAACTGAACCGATTTTCAAAAGGAAAGGCGTTTTAGTCGTGGCTCGATCTCAATAATTAAACCGCATTCATAGTTGGAAATGTATTTTTTTTTTCGAAATTCATGTCAAAACTTTCCGAACCTTAACTTTGTCAATTTTCCGAACTTAACTTGTCAAAACTTTCCGAACCTATAACTTTGTCAAAACTGAACCGATTTTCAAAAGGAAAGGCGTTTTAGTCGTGGCTCGATCTCAATAATTAAACCGCATTCATAGTTAGAAATGTTTTTTTTTTCGAAATTCATGTTAAAACTTTCAGAACCTATAACTTTGTCAAAACTTTCCAAACCTATAACTATGTCAAAACTGAACCGATTTTGAAAAGGAAAGGCGTTTTTGTCGTGGCTCGATCTCAATAATTAAAACGCATTCATAGTTGGAAATGTTTTTTTTTTCGAAATTCATGTCAAAACTTTCCGAACCTATAAATATGTCAAAACTTTCAGAACCTATAACTTTGTCAAAACTGAACCGATTTTCAAAAGGAAAGGCGTTTTAGTCGTGGCTCGATCTCAATAATTAAACCGCATTCATAGTTGGAAATGTTTTTTTTTTTCGAAATTCATGTCAAAACTTTCCGAACCTATAACTTTGTCAATTTTTTCCGAACATTTAACTGTGTCAAACCTTTCCGACCCTATAACTTTGTCAAAACTGAACCGATTTTCAAAAGGAAAGGCGTTTTAGTCGTGGCTCGATCTCAATAATTAAACCGCATTCATAGTTGCAAATGTTTTTTTTTTTCGAAATTCATGTCAAAACTTTCCGAACCTATAAATATGTCAAAACTTTCAGAACCTATAACTTTGTCAAAACTGAACCGATTTTCAAAAGGAAAGGCGTTTTAGTCGTGGCTCGATCTCAATAATTAAACCGCATTCATAGTTGAAATGTTTTTTTTTTCGAAATTCATGTCAAAACTTTCCGAACCTATAAATATGTCAAAACTTTCAGAACCTATAACTTTGTCAAAACTGAACCGATTTTCAAAAGGAAAGGCGTTTTAGTCGTGGCTCGATCTCAATAATTAAACCGCATTCATAGTTGGAAATGTACTTTTTTTTTCGAAATTCATGTTACCCGAACCTGTAACTTTGTCAAAATTTTCCGAACCTATAACTATGTCAAAACTTTCCGAACCTATAACTTTGTCAAAACTGAACCGATTTTCAAAAGGAAAGGCGTTTTAGTCGTGGCTCGATCTCAATAATTAAACCGCATTCATAGTTGGAAATGTCTTTTTTTTTCGAAATTCATGTTACAACTTTCCGAACCTGTAACTTTGTCAAAATTTTCCGAACCTATAACTATGTCAAAACTTTCCGAACCTATAACTTTGTCAAAACTGAACCGATTTTCAAAAGGAAAGGCGTTTTAGTCGTGGCTCGATCTCAATAATTAAACCGCATTCATAGTTAGAAATGTTTTTTTTTTCGAAATTCATGTCAAAACTTTCCGAACCTATAAATATGTCAAAACTTTCCAGAACCTATAACTTTGTCAAAACTGAACCGATTTTCAAAAGGAAAGGCGTTTTAGTCGTGGCTCGATCTCAATAATTAAACCGCATTCATAGTTGGAAATGTTTTTTTTTTCGAAATTCATGTCAAAACTTTCCGAACCTATAAATATGTCAAAACTTTCAGAACCTATAACTTTGTCAAAACTGAACCGATTTTCAAAAGGAAAGGCGTTTTAGTCGTGGCTCGATCTCAATAATTAAACCGCATTCATAGTTGGAAATGTTTTTTTTTTTCGAAATTCATGTCAAAACTTTCCGAACCTATAACTTTGTCAATTTTTTCCGAACATTTAACTGTGTCAAAACTTTCCGAACCTATAACTTTGTCAAAACTGAACCGATTTTCAAAAGGAAAGGCGTTTTAGTCGTGGCTCGATCTCAATAATTAAACCGCATTCATAGTTGCAAATGTTTTTTTTTTCGAAATTCATGTCAAAACTTTCCGAACCTATAACTATGTCAAAACTTTCAGAACCTATAACTTTGTCAAAACTGAACCGATTTTCAAAAGGGAAAGGCGTTTTAGTCGTGGCTCGATCTCAATAATTAAACCGCATTCATAGTTGGAAATGTTTTTTTTTCGAAATTCATGTCAAAACTTTCCGAACCTATAACTTTGTCAAAACTTTTCAGAACCTATAACTTTGTCAAAACTGAACCGATTTTCAAAAGGAAAGGCGTTTTAGTCGTGGCTCGATCTCAATAATTAAACCGCATTCATAGTTGGAAATGTTTTTTTTTTTCGAAATTCATGTCAAAACTTTCCGAACCTATAAATATGTCAAAACTTTCAGAACCTATAACTTTGTCAAAACTGAACCGATTTTCAAAAGGAAAGGCGTTTTAGTCGTGGCTCGATCTCAATAATTAAACCGCATTCATAGTAGGAAATGTTTTTTTTTTCGAAATTCATGTCAAAACTTTCCGAACCTATAACTTTGTCAAATCTTTCCAAACCTTAACTATGTCAAAACTTTCCGAACCTATAACTTTGTCAAAACTGAACCGATTTTCAAAAGGAAAGGCGTTTTAGTCGTGGCTCGATCTCAATAATTAAACCGCATTCATAGTTGGAAATGTTTTTTTTTCTAAATTCATGTCAAACTTTCCGAACCTATAAATTGTCAAAACTTTAACCTATAACTTTGTCCTACGATTTTCAAAAGGAAAAGCGTTTTAGTCGTGGCTCGATCTCAATAATTAAACCGCATTCATAGTTGCAAATGTTTTTTTTTTCGAAATTCATGTTAAAACTTTCAGAACCTATAACTTTGTCAAAACTTTCCAAACCTATAACTTTGTCAAAACTGAACCGATTTTCAAAAGGAAAGGCGTTTTAGTCGTGGCTCGATCTCAATAATTAAACCGCATTCATAGTTGGAAATGTTTTTTTTTTCGAAATTCATGTCAAAACTTTCCGAACCTATAACTTTGTCAATTTTTTCCGAACATTTAACTGTGTCAAAACTTTCCGACCCTATAACTTTGTCAAAACTGAACCGATTTTCAAAAGGAAAGGCGTTTTAGTCGTGGCTCGATCTTAATAATTAAACCGCATTCATAGTTGCAAATGTTTTTTTTTTCGAAATTCATGTCAAAACTTTCCGAACCTATAACTTTGTCAATTTTTTCCGAACATTTAACTGTGTCAAAACTTTCCGAACCTATAACTTTGTCAAAACTAAACCGATTTTCAAAAGGAAAGGCGTTTTAGTCGTGGCTCGATCTCAATAATTAAACCGCATTCATAGTTGCAAATGTTTTTTTTTTCGAAATTCATGTCAAAACTTTCCGAACCTATAAATATGTCAAAACTTTCAGAACCTATAACTTTGTCAAAACTGAACCGATTTTCAAAAGGAAAGGCGTTTTAGTCGTGGCTCGATCTCAATAATTAAACCGCATTCATAGTTGGAAATGTTTTTTTTTTCGAAATTCATGTTAAAACTTTCCGAACCTATAACTTTGTCAATTTTTTCCGAACCTTTAACTGTGTCAAAACTTTCCGAACCTATAACTTTGTCAAAACTGAACCGATTTTCAAAAGGAAAGGCGTTTTAGTCGTGGCTCGATCTCAATAATTAAACCGCATTCATAGTTGAGAATGTATTTTTTTTTCGAAATTCATGTCAAAACTTTCCGAACCTATAAATATGTCAAAACTTTCAGAACCTATAACTTTGTCAAAACTGAACCGATTTTCAAAAGGAAAGGCGTTTTAGTCGTGGCTCGATCTCAATAATTAAACCGCATTCATAGTTGAGAATGTATTTTTTTTTCGAAATTCATGTCAAAACTTTCCGAACCTATAAATATGTCAAAACTTTCAGAACCTTTAACTTTGTCAAAACTAAACCGATTTTCAAAAGGAAAGGCGTTTTAGTCGTGGCTCGATCTCAATAATTAAACCGCATTCATAGTTGAGAATGTATTTTTTTTTTCGAAATTCATGTCAAAACTTTCCGAACCTATAAATATGTCAAAACTTTCAGAACCTATAACTTTGTCAAAACTGAACCGATTTTCAACAGGAAAGGCGTTTTAGTCGTGGCTCGATCTCAATAATTAAACCGAATTCATAGTTGGAAATGTTCTTTTTTTTTCGAAATTCATGTTACAACTTTCTGAACCTGTAACTTTGTCAAAATTTTCCGAACCTATAACTATGTCAAAACTTTCCGAACCTATAACTTTGTCAAAACTGAACCGATTTTCAAAAGGAAAAGCGTTTTAGTCGTGGCTCGATCTCAATAATTAAACCGCATTCATAGTTAGAAATGTTTTTTTTTCGAAATTCATGTTAAAACTTTCAGAACCTATAACTTTGTCAAAACTTTCCAAACCTATAACTATGTCAAAACTGAACCGATTTTGAAAAGGAAAGGCGTTTTTGTCGTGGCTCGATCTCAATAATTAAAACGCATTCATAGTTGGAAATTTTTTTTTTTCGAAATTCATGTCAAAACTTTCCGAACATATAAATATGTCAAAACTTTCAGAACCTATAACTTTGTCAAAACTGAACCGATTTTCAAAAGGAAAGGCGTTTTAGTCGTGGCTCGATCTCAATAATTAAACCGCATTCATAGTTGGAAATGTTTTTTTTTTCGAAATTCATGTCAAAACTTTCCGAACCTATAACTTTGTCAATTTTTTCCGAACATTTAACTGTGTCAAACCTTTCCGACCCTATAACTTTGTCAAAACTGAACCGATTTTCAAAAGGAAAGGCGTTTTAGTCGTGGCTCGATCTTAATAATTAAACCGCATTCATAGTTGCAAATGTTTTTTTTTTCGAAATTCATGTCAAAACTTTCCGAACCTATAACTTTGTCAATTTTTTCCGAACATTTAACTGTGTCAAAACTTTCCGAACCTATAACTTTGTCAAAACTAAACCGATTTTCAAAAGGAAAGGCGTTTTAGTCGTGGCTCGATCTCAATAATTAAACCGCATTTATAGTTGCAAATGTTTTTTTTTTCGAAATTCATGTCAAAACTTTCCGAACCTATAAATATGTCAAAACTTTCAGAACCTATAACTTTGTCAAAACTGAACCGATTTTCAAAAGGAAATGGTTTTAGTCGTGGCTCGATCTCAATAATTAAACCGCATTCATAGTTGGAAATGTTTTTTTTTTCGAAATTCATGTCAAAACTTTCCGAACCTATAACTTTGTCAATTTTTTCCGAACATTAAACTGTGTCAAACCTTTCCGACCCTATAACTTTGTCAAAACTGAACCGATTTTCAAAAGGAAAGGCGTTTTAGTCGTGGCTCGATCTCAATAATTAAACCGCATTCATAGTTGCAAATGTTTTTTTTTTTCGAAATTCATGTCAAAACTTTCCGAACCTATAAATATGTCAAAACTTTCAGAACCTATAACTTTGTCAAAACTGAACCGATTTTCAAAAGGAAAGGCGTTTTAGTCGTGGCTCGATCTCAATAATTAAACCGAATTCATAGTAGGAAATGTTTTTTTTTTCGAAATTCATGTCAAAACTTTCCGAACCTATAAATATGTCAAAACTTTCAGAACCTATAACTTTGTCAAAACTGAACCGATTTTCAAAAGGAAAGGCGTTTTAGTCGTGGCTCGATCTCAATAATTAAACCGCATTCATAGTTGAGAATGTATTTTTTTTTTCGAAATTCATGTCAAAACTTTCCGAACCTATAAATATGTCAAAACTTTCAGAACCTATAACTTTGTCAAAACTGAACCGATTTTCAACAGGAAAGGCGTTTTAGTCGTGGCTCGATCTCAATAATTAAACCGAATTCATAGTTGGAAATGTTCTTTTTTTTTCGAAATTCATGTTACAACTTTCCGAACCTGTAACTTTGTCAAAATTTTCCGAACCTATAACTATGTCAAAACTTTCCGAACCTATAACTTTGTCAAAACTGAACCGATTTTCAAAAGGAAAAGCGTTTTAGTCGTGGCTCGATCTCAATAATTAAACCGCATTCATAGTTAGAAATGTTTTTTTTTCGAAATTCATGTTAAAACTTTCAGAACCTATAACTTTGTCAAAACTTTCCAAACCTATAACTATGTCAAAACTGAACCGATTTTGAAAAGGAAAGGTGTTTTTGTCGTGGCTCGATCTCAATAATTAAAACGCATTCATAGTTGGAAATTTTTTTTTTTCGAAATTCATGTCAAAACTTTCCGAACCTATAACTTTGTCAATTTTTTCCGAACATTTAACTGTGTCAAAACTTTCCGACCCTATAACTTTGTCAAAACTGAACCGATTTTCAAAAGGAAAGGCGTTTTAGTCGTGGCTCGATCTTAATAATTAAACCGCATTCATAGTTGCAAATGTTTTTTTTTTCGAAATTCATGTCAAAACTTTCCGAACCTATAACTTTGTCAATTTTTTCCGAACGTTTAACTGTGTCAAAACTTTCCGAACCTATAACTTTGTCAAAACTAAACCGATTTTCAAAAGGAAAGGCGTTTTAGTCGTGGCTCGATCTCAATAATTAAACCGCATTCATAGTTGCAAATGTTTTTTTTTTCGAAATTCATGTCAAAACTTTCCGAACCTATAAATATGTCAAAACTTTCAGAACCTATAACTTTGTCAAAACTGAACCGATTTTCAAAAGGAAAGGCGTTTTAGTCGTGGCTCGATCTCAATAATTAAACCGCATTCATAGTTGGAAATGTTTTTTTTTTCGAAATTCATGTCAAAACTTTCCGAACCTATAACTTTGTCAATTTTTTCCGAACATTTAAATGTGTCAAACCTTTCCGACCCTATAACTTTGTCAAAACTGAACCGATTTTCAAAAGGAAAGGCGTTTTAGTCGTGGCTCGATCTCAATAATTAAACCGCATTCATAGTTGCAAATGTTTTTTTTTTTCGAAATTCATGTCAAAACTTTCCGAACCTATAAATATGTCAAAACTTTCAGAACCTATAACTTTGTCAAAACTGAACCGATTTTCAAAAGGAAAGGCGTTTTAGTCGTGGCTCGATCTCAATAATTAAACCGAATTCATAGTAGGAAATGTTTTTTTTTTCGAAATTCATGTTAAAACTTTCCGAACCTATAACTTTGTCAAAACTTTCCAAACCTATAACTATGTCAAAAATTTCCGAACCTATAACTTTGTCAAAACTGAACCGATTTTAAAAGGAAAGGCGTTTTAGTCGTGGCTCGATCTCAATAATTAAACCGCATTCATAGTTGGAAATGTTTTTTTTTTCTAAATTCATGTCAAAACTTTCCGAACCTATAAATATGTCAAAACTTTCAGAACCTATAACTTTGTCAAAACTGAACCGATTTTCAAAAGGAAAAGCGTTTTAGTCGTGGCTCGATCTCAATAATCAAACCGCATTCATAGTTAGAAATGTTTTTTTTTTCGAAATTCATGTTAAAACTTTCAGAACCTATAACTTTGTCAAAACTTTCCAAACCTATAACTATGTCAAAACTGAACCGATTTTGAAAAGGAAAGGCGTTTTAGTCGTGGCTCGATCTCAATAATTAAACCGCATTCATAGTTGGAAATGTTTTTTTTTTCGAAATTCATGTCAAAACTTTCCGAACCTATAACTTTGTCAATTTTTTCCGAACATTTAACTGTGTCAAAACTTTCCGACCCTATAACTTTGTCAAAACTAAACCGATTTTCAAAAGGAAAGGCGTTTTAGTCGTGGCTCGATCTTAATAATTAAACCGCATTCATAGTTGCAAATGTTTTTTTTTTCGAAATTCATGTCAAAACTTTCCGAACCTATAACTTTGTCAATTTTTTCCGAACATTTAACTGTGTCAAAACTTTCCGAACCTATAACTTTGTCAAAACTAAACCGATTTTCAAAAGGAAAGGCGTTTTAGTCGTGGCTCGATCTCAATAATTAAACCGCATTCATAGTTGCAAATGTTTTTTTTTTCGAAATTCATGTCAAAACTTTCCGAACCTATAAATATGTCAAAACTTTCAGAACCTATAACTTTGTCAAAACTGAACCGATTTTCAAAAGGAAAGGCGTTTTAGTCGTGGCTCGATCTCAATAATTAAACCGCATTCATAGTTGGAAATGTTTTTTTTTTTCGAAATTCATGTCAAAACTTTCCGAACCTATAACTTTGTCAATTTTTTCCGAACCTTTAACTGTGTCAAAACTTTCCGAACCTATAACTTTGTCAAAACTGAAGCGATTTTCAAAAGGAAAGGCGTTTTAGTCGTGGCTCGATCTCAATAATTAAACCGCATTCATAGTTGAAATGTTTTTTTTTTTCGAAATTCATGTCAAAACTTTCCGAACCTATGACTATATCAAAACTTGTCAGAACCATCTAACTATGTCAAAACTGAACCGATTTTCAAAAGGAAAGGCGTTTTAGTCGTGGCTCGATCTCAATAATTAAACCGCATTCATAGTTGGAAATGTTTTTTTTTTCGAAATTCATGTTAAAACTTTCCGAACCTATAACTTTGTCAAAACTTTCCAAACTTAACTTTCAAAATTTCCAACCTATAACTTTGTCAAAACTGAACCGATTTTAAAAGGAAAGGCGTTTTAGTCGTGGCTCGATCTCAATAATTAAACCGCATTCATAGTTGGAAATGTTTTTTTTTTCGAAATTCATGTCAAAACTTTCCGAACCTATAAATATGTCAAAACTTTCAGAACCTATAACTTTGTCAAAACTGAACCGATTTTCAAAAGGAAAGGCGTTTTAGTCGTGGCTCGATCTCAATAATTAAACCGCATTCATAGTTGGAAATGTTTTTTTTTTCGAAATTCATGTCAAAACTTTCCGAACCTATAACTATGTCAAAACTTTCAGAACCTTATAACTTTGTCAAAACTGAACCGATTTTCAAAAGGAAAGGCGTTTTAGTCGTGGCTCGATCTCAATAATTAAACCGCATTCATAGTTGGTGTTTGTCATAGTTGAAATGTCTTTTTTTTCAAATCATTAAAACTTTCCGAACTAAATTGTCAAAACTTTCAGAACCTATAACTTTGTCAAAACTGAACCGATTTTCAAAAGGAAAGGCGTTTTAGTCGTGGCTCGATCTCAATAATTAAACCGCATTCATAGTTGGAAATGTTTTTTTTTTCGAAATTCATGTCAAAACTTTCCGAACCTATAACTTTGTCAAAATTTTCCGAACCTATAACTATGTCAAAACTTTCCGAACCTATAACTTTGTCAAAACTGAACCGATTTTCAAAAGGAAAGGCGTTTTAGTCGTGGCTCGATCTCAATAATTAAACCGCATTCATAGTTGCAAATGTTTTTTTTTTTCGAAATTCATGTCAAAACTTTCCGAACCTATAACTTTGTCAAAACTTTCCAGAACCTATAACTTTGTCAAAACTGAACCGATTTTCAAAAGGAAAGGCGTTTTAGTCGTGGCTCGATCTCAATAATTAAACCGCATTCATAGTTGGAAATGTTTTTTTTTTTCGAAATTCATGTCAAAACTTTCCGAACCTATAAATATGTCAAAACTTTCAGAACCTATAACTTTGTCAAAACTGAACCGATTTTCAAAAGGAAAGGCGTTTTAGTCGTGGCTCGATCTCAATAATTAAACCGCATTCATAGTTGGAAATGTTTTTTTTTTTCGAAATTCATGTCAAAACTTTCCGAACCTATAACTTTGTCAATTTTTTCCGAACATTTAACTGTGTCAAAACTTTCCGAACCTATAACTTTGTCAAAACTGAACCGATTTTCAAAAGGAAAGGCGTTTTAGTCGTGGCTCGATCTCAATAATTAAACCGCATTCATAGTTGCAAATGTTTTTTTTTTCGAAATTCATGTCAAAACTTTCCGAACCTATAAATATGTCAAAACTTTCAGAACCTATAACTTTGTCAAAACTGAACCGA
>JAWNNV010000798.1:0-97090 GCA_035044485.1 Scaptomyza reducta | reverse complement strand
CGCTTACAATTCCGAACTGGAACTAGCCGCCGCACACCTACTATCGGAGCTCGTCTCTAGCATCGCTCAATGCGTACCGCACCCTTGCCAGTTCTATTCGACAAACTCCATCTGAATTTAATATTTTTGTATCCGACAGAATATCTGAAATTTAGGAACGCACTAAGGGGATGATTTGGAGCCACGATCCTACTCACTTGAAACCTACCGATATATTGTCACGTGGTTGCGGAGCACGCGAACTTTTGGGATCGAATCTATGGCGTGAAGGGCCGGCTTTTCTACGCTCATCTTATGATGATTGGACGCCAGATATTCTTACTAGCTCAAACCTACCCGAACGTCGTCGTCATGCCTTAATCCTAACAGACAAGCTTGACATATCGTTCAGATGCAAGTACCAAAACTATATTGGCAAAATGCAACGAGTCTTTGGATACATACACAGGTTCGCTCAGCTTAAGACGAATGATCAAGGTCGTTCCAAAGGCCCACTTACAGTCGACGACATTAAAGCGGGTACACAGCTTCTACTTAGATTAATACAAATCATCCGTTTCTCCGAAGAGCACAAGGATCTGATCAAAAAGAAGGGCGTATCATCAAAATCAAAGCTCATATCGTTAAATCCGATCATGGACAGCTTCGGATTAATTCGCGTTGGTGGACGTTTTCATCATTCGTTTCTGGATTACGAGGCAAGGCACCCAATAAATCTGCCAGCTCAGCACCCCGTCACCATCGCCATCATCGATCATCGACACGCAAGTTTTTGCACAGTGGACCACAAAGTTTGCTGGCCGCACTCCGACAACGATTTTGGCCCATTGGCGGGCGAACAACTGTGTCAACAGTCATCGGAAAATGTATCCGTTACTTTCGTATGAAGCCCAAGCAGCTCGAGCACATTATGGGTCAGTTACCAGCCGATCGAGTGCAACCAGGACGCCCATTTTGCACAACCGGAATACATTTTTGTGGACCACTCCTTATCAAGACTGAAGTCAGACACAGACCACCCATAAAATGCTACATATCAATATTCGTTTGGTTTTCCACCAAGGCATTACATTTGGAATTGGTGGAGGATTTATCAACCGCATTTTTCATCGATGCATTAAGCCGATTCATCGGCATCAGACGCAAACCGATTTCAACCAGGTCTGACAATGCAACTAACTTCGTTGGAGCGCGTAATGAGATGAGCGAGTTGAGGCTGCTTTTTTCAAGCGGCCCTCATATCAAGGAGCTTTCGGACTTTTGCCTGTCGATTGCAATCAACTGGAACTTTATTCATTATCATTATTATGGTGGGAGGTGGCGGTAAAATCCGCAAAGCACCATTTCTATCGCGTCATTGGAAAATCTGTTCTCATATTCAATGAGCTTCGTAAGGGTACGAATATGCGAAATTTCAGCAATGTTAAACTCAAGACCTCTTTGTCCAATTTCAGAAAATCCAGGCGACTTAGAAGTTAAACTCAGCAGACATTCTGGCGCAAATGGAACACCAGCTACCTATCGTTGCTTCAGGAACGTTTAAAGTGGCGCTCATTGATGCCTAACCTGATGAGCAACTCAATCGTTGTGCTATCCCTCAATGTCGTCTTCGCCGAGTTGAAAGCACGATTACTGGACCAGACGGCGTCTCGCGAGTTGCAATCATCAAAACTGTAGCTGGCGCCGTCAAAAGAGCCATTAGCAAAATCGCTGTGCTGCCCCTTGAGACCAAGTCGGTTGAAACCCTCGCACTTCCAACGGCGGGAGCATATCGGAGGCAGCAGCAGCTAAACAATAATTTAAGCTCAATGTTTAAATGAGAAGCTAATGTAGTTCATAAAGTAGTTCACAATTTACTCAGCACTAATTCTCGTATTTCCCTCGCACATTCGATTTCATCTAATTGCATAGATAAGCTTTCGTCCGTCTGTTTGGCAAAGCTTAATCTCTTTCTCTCTCGCGTTTTACCAATCGTCGTTAGCATCAAATTGTCACGCGCATAGATAAATTAGATTAAACATACAAATGCAAACGCATACTCGTAATATAATAGTGCATAATTAAACTTAAACATACAACTGAAAACGCATACCACATAATCTAATACTGCAAAATTGTAAATCGTGAATAAACCATTGAAGGAAAATAATGTAAAGCTATCGTGTTTTATATTTAGTAAAATAACCACAACTTTCTGAAATAATTTGAACATAGGTGAACACAAAAAAGTGCCTCCTCTAAACATATTTAATATTTAATATTTTCTAAATCTCAAAAAACTGATGAATTCATATTTAATCAGATATTTGTTTATAAAACAACAACGGTGAAGTAAGTATTTCTTTATCCAATAGAATCTTTTCAGGGGGCGGCAAAAAGATTTTATTTTGTAACGAATTAATGTAAATACGTGCTTTTTGTTGAAGTTGCTGAATCAGTTTTGGAGCTTTTCATGATCAATCAATTTTTGTACTTGTATTTCAAATCTATCTTTTATATAATAAGTAAATTTTATATATGCCAACGTTCACTGGCTAACATTTGTTTAAGAACAATCTGGGATATATAACCATGGATTAAATCGCTTTTATGTTAATACAATGCTAGATTCTCTCAGTCATGTTTTGGGTAGCATTTTACGTTTGGAACTCCGCTCGAGCTTATTCGTATATTTTGAATTGTCGTGCTAAGTCTGGGTTCAGAGCAATCATGAATTTAATAACCGAGGTTCCCGGAAGTGGCCCCTTATAAGCACAAAAAACAAAGGGACTAGTTCGCTGGCGTTTACTGTCAGTACAAAGGGTTTTTCAATATGTATATATATTTACTTAATGACAATTTACACTAAAGCGCCGAGAATCTTGGAAAGCGACGCAATATTCAGTTCTACCCAGATTTGAATGTTATTGAAAATTTGTGTGCGCTGCTGCAGACGAACATCCGGAAACCCAGCATATACAACGAAAAGGACCTAAGGAATAAAATAACCCCGGAAGCGTTATCATCTATAAATATTAGGTTAAGGGCCGTAGTTAAGACTTAAGTAAATCATAGTAAATGTAAACATCCTTATTTAACCTTTTACACGCCAAATATTTTACTACTTTAAGACTGCATCAAATAAGCTGTAACTTGAAATTAGGATATTTTATTGCATAATATTATATATTATGATTATTTTGGAGCTGAATATAAGTACCTAAAATCGGGTACTGGAACAACTTTATGGCAGCTAATTAAAAATTTTTCTTCACCATGTATCAAATATGCTGTGAGCCATTGAACATTTTTCATGGGCGTTTGAAAACCACATTATATTCACGGTTACTTACCTCCATCATCCATTCTGCAACAATTTTTCGCATGGGCGGAGTAATGTCCTTTTGAACAGTTTTAAAATATGTTTCGACAATATGCTGATGATTCTCTTCCAACCTTAATGCATTTTCTAAACAGCGATCTGATTTAAATGTGGGATCTGGTACAACTACATGTTCATTTTCAAACGCAAATTTTTTGTCGATTACAGTTTCTGTTGTATTTTTCACAGCCGTGCAAGTAACGTTGACAGTTTGTCTACAGTACTGTTGTACTGGGCTCTGGTGAAGTGATTGGCAATTAGTTGACTTATTTGTCGGTTTTATTGCACCAGCAGGCGTTGCAACTGAAGCAAAAACATATACCATCTTACTCATATTGCAATCAATGGGAACGGTCACAGAGCATAGTATGTCGCGGCTGTCTGTAATATCTGCAGCGGATGGTGATGAGCTGGGCAAAGAGTTCTTTACGAAATAAGGCTTCCTGATCCTCTGTGCAATAGGAGATTGATTTGTATACCTGTTTAACAATTTCGTGGAATGTGTCACTAAGGTCTCTGTGCACAGCAAATCCATACTTCATCCACATAACCAATATTGCATCATTTAAAAATTATTTAAAACTCCGTGAATACATTTAATGTACACAAATTTGGTCATCGTTTTGGGCTGACGGCATTTGCTAATATTTTTAAAAAAAATTAAATAAACAAAAAGATGTGAAAAAGTTGCAATTGTGCATAACAGACCGGGTTGTATTATACCCTAAACCCATTAAAAATTGGTAAAAAGGTAATAAGTATAATGGTTTGATAAATAGTATGTAACAGGCACAAGAAAGCATCTCCGACCCCATAAGATATATATGTTCTTGATTAGCATCAATAACCGAGTCGATATTGCCATGTCCGTCTGTCCGTCCGTCTGTATGTATGTACGCTTCGATCTCAGAGACTATAAGAGCTAGAGACTCCAGATTTGGAACATAAATTCACATAAAACAAATAGTCGACAAAACCCGACTAGAATATACTCTGAACCCTATAATTAACGCGTACAGTCAGTGATTGCAAATATGTGTGTCTGCGTGTGTACGCTTACTTGACTTAACATCTATGTTCCATATCTCGGTTGTTTCTCTACCGAGTTCAATAAATATTATTTCGTCTACAGCAGCGGTCGGGGAACAGGGGTAAATTACCCCTTTTTGGGTAAAAGTGAATTTTGGGGGGGTAAAAGTGAAATTTGAAATGGAGATGACCTTTTTTTTTTAGTCTTTGCCACCATACATGTAGGAGATGACCCTTTTTTCTTTTTTTTTCCTTGTTTAGCAATTGGTGGCTAATGTCAGTTCCAAAAAAATATTTAGGGGTAATGATTAAAAAAGTTCCCCGGCCGCTGATCTAAAGCCTTTTTCATATATATACATTATGGGGTCGGATATGCTGCCTTCCGTCTGTTACATACTCTTGCACAAAACTGCAAAATATATGCATTAAAATAAATATTAGCTACCACATACATTTTTGCGCAAATTCATAAGCGTTAAGCGCCACACTATAACAACAATATTGCAAATTTTTGTTGAAAGCGGGCGATCGTGAAGTAAAGATGGAGGAAAATACAGCTTTTGCTGTTGCTTAGCAGTGTCAAAGCATTGAAACTGAGCACAATTGGTACAAAACACATACTCAACACACAATGGACCCAAAAAAATCAAAACTATTTTGATTTCGGTCTCGATTTGCACAAATGCGTGGGTGACGCATGCACCATATTTGTACTAACACACATGACGACAACAACGGTAATACGGGCGAACGGTTATATATACTCTTTGTTTTTATATCAAATTCGCAGGTTGTTTGGTACTGAAAGATGACGCATCCAGTATGATTTTACAGAGGTCTGGTCTGACGGATGCAGGCAATCAGATACAGTGGCTTAAGTTGGAGTCTGACGTCGCCTTTGTCATACCGTCATTTTAAGCTGTTTAAGGCATTTGCTCCACGGACCGATAGAAGTCGCAAAAGGCGACCAACGCACCGGCAGCTAAGACCCCGATGGGGGTCAAGGGCACAAGACTACCGAAATCTATGGGAGGGCACATATCTGTGTGTATTTGGAGTCTGTAGCTCTTATAGTCTCTGAGATCGACGCATTCATACATACGGACGGACGGACGGACACGTCTATATCAACTCGGCTGTTGATCAAGAATATATATACTTTATGGGGTAGGATATGCTTCCTTCTGCCTGTAACTTACTTTTGCACAAAACCATTATATCCTTTTCACACATTTTTAATGGGTTCAGGTAGAGTAGACTGTGAAAGGATTAGGTAGCACAGTAATTTTCTTTGGAGATATTGCAATAGTACGTGCGAACCAGATAGTTATATCATACAAGTTATGACCTTTAGTGCTTTCTAGTTTTCAGTAGAAGAATACTTCGTGAAGAACAAGAATATTGATCATTTTCCAAGGATTACCTCCTAGCAGCAGAAGCGATCATGACAAATACTTTCGTAGATCATTGGCTGTAAAGTGGTGAGTTGAGCTGAACTTGCTAAGATTGCGCTGCGAGTCAGATCCATTCATGCTCAAGGTCTTTTTAAAATGCGTGAATAGCGATCAAACTTGCCTGTTATGTCAGTGTTCGACCAAAAAAAATTCAAACAAAGAAGATACTCCAAGGCATATGGCGATCAACAGTGGGTAGGGACAAGGCATAAAAATACAACGTTGTTTAAACATAGCAAGCAACACTATGTACAATCAATGCTCGTGGACTTTTATCATCGCACATTTGACCGTCATCTGAGTGAGGTTCGAGCGCGAGCCCAAGATATGCAATCCCACGGTAGAGCGTAAAAGTTTGCAAGGGAGGAATTCTACCACGCAAAACTGCAACACAGCCCAGCTCAATAAAAAGCTCGAGTAAAGCCAATAAGAGCGCTGACTAACTGTGGCGACACTGCGTCACACCATTAGATAATGAGAAACACAAGAATTGAAGTAGTACTGAAAACAAACAAGTAAGAAGGCTCTGGACTAGAAATCCCGACTAGACTATACCCTGATCCCTATACTTTACGCGTACTTCTTGCAAGTATTTGTGTGTGTATGTTTATAGTGCATAATATATATAAAGTATATATATATATATACTTTATGGGGTCGGAGATGCTTCCTTCTACCTATTACATACTTTTGTACAAACCCAATATACACTTTTTACCCATTTTTATAATAAATAAATCTTGTGAAGTTAATTACTTATAGTATTATCAATAGCTGGCACAAACAAAATAGAATAAAAAAAGAATACGGAGTGGCAGGAGCATGAAACAGAACAAAAAAATATGCTGTTGCTTGAGTGGGCCATAAAAACAATTGATGCAAAAATTATACCTATTGGCAGGAACGATTCTTTTAGGTAGGCAATAGAGGATAAGCCAACCACGAGCACTGCTGCGCAAAAAATGGGTCGTTAGAAGAGTCCTCCACTTTTACCAGAAAAATAAAGCTTTAGAGTGTCACAATGGAAATCAGCACCGACCATCTATCGTGGACATCGTCGGTGAAATACTCAAAAAACCAATTGTTGCAATTGCTAGTCCCCTTCGCCGCCTTCACACCGCCAATTGTACAGCCCATCAAGTACCATCGAGAAAAAGCCATTGCCCTGATTTTCAAGTATATGGAAGTATTGACGATAAGGGACACGTTAACGCAGCTCGAAGTGGATATTCTTCCGAGCTATGAAGAATTCATTGTTGCAAAAAAGAAGCACTTCCTAATCCTGTGGAAGTCACTTAAATTTCGGCACAAGTTAAACCTCATAAGTTATTGGACCACACAGCGAAACGCATTGTGGTAGTATACCCGAAACGGATTTAAAGGCATTGCAAGAAATTCTGACCATGTTCTGCAAATGGGGGTGGGATGGATCATCGGGACAGACTGCTTACAAGCAAGTAATAAGTTTCGAGGGAGGCCCAGTGAGTAATGCGAACATTTTCACGACTTCACTTATCCCATTGAGGCTGAAAAATAGAGATTTTGTTCACTGGAAAAATCCTCGGCCCTCGCCTGTACATTTCTGTCGGCTAAAACTGTTTATGTGCGAAGGAAACTCCAGAATTAACTATGTACAGACGTTTAAAAGTTTCAAATATAAATTTATAAAAAAAATTCTAAAAGCACACTACAAAGATAGTAAGTCGGGTACCGTAAACAAATTGAAAATTTCAGTAAAGGCAATGACATGGAAAGTAATGAAAAGCTATTAAGATATAAACTATTGAGCTTACTATAAATACCTCTTACGCTCTGATGCCAAGTAAGAAGGAAGTTGTTAGTTTCTTTAAATATCGGAAGCTAGAAAAGGTTTAGAAACGGCTACTGGACAGGGAGATATAATCGAAGTCCGATTTTTCTTTCTGGCAGTATATTCATTGACTATGATGTGTTCCGCCCAAAATTCTTTGCAACCTATAGAGCTGAAATCTTAACTTGAAACACTGATTTTAAATGACGAGATATTCCGAGTGTAATTGAATTTGAATTTTTCCACCGTGAAATTGGCTTTTGATATGGCCTTCATGTAGACCTTTACATCATCTGATGTTAAATCAGGAGGAAGCCTTGAAACAAATATTTGTTTTTTGGTGGAACGGCAGCAAATCTTCTTTAGTTTTCAACTGAAGGTATATTTTCAGATAATGGAATGTTTGGTTCTTTGGATATAATGGATTCCTTTATTTTTTAATGAATTTATTTTTATTTTTGGGCTCTAGAACTTTTGGAGGATTGTTACACATGAGAGGACCCGACGACCGTCCCACATTGGCATTTTGCGCTTTGGAGAATCACTTAACAGATTTTTCTCATTGAAGTTTCTCTGCACCGTTGAGAAATTCTCAGTTTTTGTAACTGTCCGAAAACTCCCTCAAAGCCAAGCTGAGTCCTCATGAAACAAACAAGACCAACATGGCCACTCTAAATTTGTAGTGCAAATTAAATCTATGACACGGCCATTAAGACCAGCACTTTTTCATGTGCAACATTTGGGCACATCCAGCAGCCAATAAAACTCTTAAAACTCTTTTATGTATGTTCGATGCAAACGAACAGTTATTCAGAGTGAGCTTACAGCTTTATATATAAATTGCACCACTTTATATATATTTTGTTACTCAATAACATACATAAAGTTTTGACATTTTTTAAGTAATTGTTTTTGTATTATGCTTATTATTTCATATAAGCATATAGCATAAATTTTCATTGATATGGCAATATTACAAATTTGTATGTTTTTAAAAAGTTTATATTAATTTTTCATGAAATTTGTTACGCATAGAAGGAATGCGACCATAAAGTATAAATATTCATGATCAGCATCGTGAGCTGAGTCGATATGCAAACTAGTCCCTCAGTTTAAGCTATAGAGCTGAAATGTTAGTCAAAATCAGATTGGAACACTATATCATATAGCTGCCATACAACTGCAAGATTTATAAGAAGATTTTTACTATGAAAAACAAGTATGCTTTGCAAGTGTTTATAATATTCCGCATGACGAAGATAGCTTCACTACTTGTTTTTTTATTTTTTATATATATATTTTTTGGTTTTGCGAATAGTGGCAAGAACATTAATAAAAACGATATAATAAAACATTATGCAATCTTCGTTTTGCATATATCGAATTTGTAGAGTTCAATAATGGAGCAGCATTTTTTAGGCAGATGATATTTATGTTCTTTTGTTTTTTAAAAAATTTGCTTTGTTAAAGCCCTAAACTATTTTTCGCCAAATATTAAAACTTAAATATCATATGTATATAAAACATGTCTTCATGCATCGGCTTAGATTTTATTTTGCAAATTTCTTGTGTTTTTTAAGTGAGGGTTCAGATAGGGGCTTTAAAATTATGTTCTCGAAAACATTAGCGAACTTTTTACGCTATTACAGTAATAATTAAGTTATTTCTTAGCCTTAGTCCGGAAATGACATCAAGTGCTCTTGCAGATCACGCGTATTAGCCTTATTTTTACAGTTTAAGGTGTTTCGTAAGATTTTATTAAAGCGTAGCACCTTATTCTTGACACTTTTTCTGACCCGCCAATAGACAGAGACATTTGAGAAGTTTCAAGTCTCTGGCTTTACAGGTGTTGAAAAAAGTGGCGATCATACAGACGGAAAAAGCGCATGACAGATATTGCATAAAGATACTTCGGTATCAGAGTATACAAATATTCACTTAAAAAAATTTCAAAACTAGATGTTTGTTTTGTGATCTTGTCCTATTCCAACTCTTTGAATTTCTCGACCAAATTAAATAAAATTTTTGCTTATTTACTTACGCCCAACCAAGGGGCGCAACGCTCAGCGTGCGGTTACGAACATGTAGACAGATGACACAACACTTGTTTTTTAAGAGAGAAACTAGCTCTATGTATTATGTAGGAAAGATCGTTATAAAATGCTCATAAGACACATGTACAAAATCCATATTCAAGAATCGGACGTACCAGAGAAATATACAAAGTTTTTGTTATGTAGGGGCCGTCGAAAAGTTGCCTAAATCACTTTGTAGTTTATGACCAGACAGAAGAGTTGCAGCCGAATTGCATTAATTCACATTATTAGCATACATCAGCACCCGAGCGTGATTTATTACAGACGGAAGATAGTTTATAAACAATGTAAATATTAACGGTGACTTCATTGAGGAACACCAGAAGTGACCTGAACCGCTTTACAAACAGAGCCATTAAAGTAGACCCTCTGAGTTCTAAAAATTAGGTAACCTTTTATCCATAGAATAAAATTTGTATTTTAATGATTAAAATAATAATAATAAGGTGAATAAAACACATGCTTTTATGAAGGCGGATTCAGTAAGCATTAAGATTTTTACGAGGAATGCATTGCAAAATCAAAAAAAATTATCGTATCAATACAAACTTAATCCCTACTAATAAGGGGAATTATATACATATACTATATATATTATAATATTATTACGTGTATTTTCATTATTTTGATTCAAAACTTTTCTTATTTCTGATTCATTGTCTCATAACAACTTTTCGAACACTCTTCAAAACTACACTAGTGCCAACAAAACCCTTTTTATACCCTGAACCCATTGAAAATGGGTAAAAAGGGTATAATGGTTTTGTGCAAAAGTATGTAACAGGCAGAAGGAAGCATCTCCGATCCCATAACGTATATATATTCTTGATCAGCATCAACAGTCGAGTCGATGTAGCCACGTCCGTCTGTCCGTCCGTATGTATGAACGGTACATAAGCTCGCCTAATCCCTAGGCTGTATGTGTTTGTTTTAAATTTTCGATAACTCTTCCCGTTTCCGATATACACATGTGATCGATATCAACAAAATCTTGATGCAGTTTGAAAGATTAGACTAAATAATGACAACCTGTGAAAATATTATTGAAATCGGTTGACAAACACCGGAGATATTGAGTATTGAAGTTAAGAAAGTATGCACTATACGCGTATACATACACACACTCACACATACTTGCAAGCACTGACTGTATGCGTAAAGTATAGGGTTCAGGGTATAGTCTAGTCGGGATTTCTCGACTAGAGCCTTCTTACTTGTTTTTAAAGACAATTTTCAAATGGTTTTAAAACATACTATATCTTCAGAACACATTGTAGGTGTTACAAATGACTGAAGTCATATGAAGTGAAAAATATGTAATAGTATTATAATTATTAATACATAATAACAATAGTTATATCGACATATTTACGTACATACATATTAATTCTGCAAACTTAAATGTTTTATACATGTAAAATACTTAAATGTGTATGCATGGGAGTATGTAACTTTTTGTTAGGACTATAGATCGCGCACACACTTTTATGGGTTGTATTTACATACATTTTAGTAAACATTTTAATAAATACTTTGGGAAACGCGACCCCATTTCAATCAACAAACAAACAATACAATTGGCAAGCCATTTGTGTACACGTGTTAATTCAAATTGTATCTTAAATATATGCATATGTATTTCCATACGTACTTCCAAGTATACATAAGTACTGAAAAATGTGTAAAATATATTCAATTCGGCACTGATATTTTAATTTATTTTTTTACATACGTATAAATGCAGATTTATTAAGTTATATTTAATGTATATATTAACACAAAAAATAATTGTTTATTAAAAAGCCCATAACAACACAAATACAAACATTAAACCTTCAAAACTAACTTTTGATTACCGGCGGATTCATCCATGCATACATATATATATTTCAAAACAACTTTTCGACTGAAAAATAAGACGATAAAAATCGTTCACCATGTAATAATGACACTGTTAATTAGTGTTGGGTTGTTCATAAGTAAGTGAACATCAAAGACTGTGTCAACATAGCAATAATATTGGGAACTTTTTCATGAGTCGGAACCATAGCTCATATGATCATTTTTAAATGCATTTTCGACATGAAACAAAAAAACAATGATGAAAAATTGCAAAAATAAAATAAAATAATTATAGTTTATGTATACCTTTTTCCCACTTTTAGTTTTAATATGGGTAAAATAAGTAGTTTAAAATTAATTGAAAAATTAATTAAATGTAAATTAACTTCAAATAGTTAATTAAAAAGGCCTATCGAACTAGTACTAGTTGCAACATGAACATAGTTACTATCTAAAAGTATCTGACAGTTTTTGAGACATACATATGCATTTAAGTATATATGTACATCTATTTCATAATCTGTAAGAGACACATAAATAAAACTTGGTGGCAGCATTTAAGTAAATAAACGGTTTCGGACTGTTACTAGTTGTTGCTAAGAATGACTTTTAATGAATAAAAATTACAAAAAATTCACGCCAGATGTTCATAATATGAATTATTAATTTTCTCAAATTCTGTCCGATAGATCTCTAAATTAAATTGGTTTAGGTTCCCCAAACATGTTGTTTTATTTTGGTATATTGTACATTGAGGACCATTATCTCTAAAAAAATATATACTGAGAACAACCCATATTTTTTGGCGGTCATTTTGTATGGAACTGGCAACTACGTAGCTGCTCTCTTTAAAAAATATCTCTAAAACTGTGGAAACGGTTTTCTAAATATTTTACCATTAAATAAGTGAAACTCAGTCTTTAATCGTATATTAGCGGTTTCCGGAGCCATCTATCCCTGAGCTAAGATAGTTATGAATTGGTGGAAATGTAATTTTTAGATTACCTTTTAGAAACTGGCAAAAAGTTGCACAAAAACTGTACCTATTGTTTTTTTTTCAATTCAGAATCAATATTTTATGATTTTATTGCGAAAATGCTTTTAAAAATGTTAATATGTTATATTTAGCTCACGATTCAAATTCCCAAAATCGTTTCAGGCGAACCGAAACAATTTTGAGTAAGGTGCTTTTTCAGCAGCATTGAAGTAAAGATGATCGCACAATTGTGGTTCAGCATTAGCATTTTGAGAGCAGCTGTTTTTCTCCTAACTGGTTGTTGCAAATGAAATAAAATAAGTATGCCTAATTTCGGCCGAATTTATGTGGAAACCCAACTAACTATAATCTAGCATAAGGCGTGGTTCTGTCGCATTGACAAATGCTTTAAAAGTACCACACAGTAGTCGAAAATATTTATAGACTTATAGTGTATTACTAGTTCGTTATTAAATGTGTAACGCATAAAAGGAAGTATCCGATAACCCATAAATAATATATATTCTTGATCCGCATCGCGAGCTGAGTAAAAAGTTATGGCCATTTGTCCGTCAGTCTGTAGAATGCTATGCTTTAAATTTGGACAGGATTTGATTTTTTTGCTGTAGTCAACGAATGTTTAATACAAGACACGGAAGTATAAATCGATACTCCTATACTTCTCAGATGGCGGCTGAGAATAGCTCATGCGTCGAGCTTTTTCTCCTTTGAATGTCATAAGTTTAAGTACTCGTCGGCAATCAGCTGGTACATGAGGAAGTGTTTTGAAAAAAGGTGGGCAATAATTTTTTTGGTTTTTAATTTGATTGCAAAGTGTGTGATGCATGTGTCGAAAATTAGCTGTTGCCGTACTTCATTTCATTGGTTGTAGCTGAACTTGAGTTTGGCAATTGAAGGCTTTTTGGTTCAATCTGTTTGCTGCTGCTTGGCATGCTGGAGCATTTTGGTTTTATATGAATAGCACAATTGACTAACCGATTGCGAAAATATTTATATATGATTTCCTTCATTTAAATTAAATAATATTTTACTAAATGGGGTGTGTTACATTGTTAAATAAACCGTTTTTGTATGAGTCCATTTCAAATTTTAACTGGTACTTAAGCTATTTAAATTTTGTTTAAAATACTTAACACTAAATAACTTTTTCTTAAATTTATATTTAAGTGATTTCATTAATCATGACTACATATTGGGACAAGGAATATTTAAAGTTTGTTCAGTTCACGCGTATCAAGCGAAGACAGCGTTTAACAGGGTTTCCTCAATAGCTCTTTACTTCACCCTTTACAACAATTTTCGATAACAAGACGGAGAGTTGTCCTCGTGCTCTGTATCCCCGTCTCCAATCTCTAATTTAATTTTATAAAATGCTATGTAATAATATCTTTGGATGCTTTTGGGAATTATAGAAATCTGATGAATTCTTCAAGGAAAGTTTTATGTGTGAAAGGAAAGTGTTTGAATTGCTGGTAGCTCAGTTGCGTGGGCTGGATAAGATGAACACATCAGTTCGGTTGGCAATTCCACATGATAACCGCGTTGCCGTTGCTCTGTACACTTTGGGATCCATGGCTAAGTACCGAACAATCGCAATTGGTTTGGTATTTCAAAAACGATGGTCGGATCAATTTTGATTGATATAATAATAATAATTATAGTTGGATCTAGATGTACCAACGAAAAGGAAATTCAAATGGCCCAACAATACCAAGCACCGGTTTGTTAACGCGCGGACCCAAGGACAAAGCGACCCATCACCCGCCAACCTACCGAGGGGCGCTTAGCGGCGAAGATTGCGAACATGTAGACAGATGACACGAGACTAGTTTTTTAAAAGTAGGAAAGATCGTTGTAGACTGAACTTAAGCTCCGAAAAGGATTATGGATATCACAGTTAGAAAAACAAGCTTCTGCGAAGATATCGGGCTGCTTATGCATTCCTTTGCTCAACCGTAGTAACTAAGAACATTTTGGGGTGTCTTCCTGGGATCGTTGAAAGAATTCCAACGGTTACCGGGAGAGAGCATCCGCGACTAAGTTTAGACCACTTCGTATATATAGTATGTCACAGCGTGCAATTCGCCTTAAAATTAGCAACGGAGCAAACGAATAGCTCAGATGATTACCAGGCATTCTTTTCTTTTGGATAAGTAGTTATATTATTATAAGTAATAGCAATTGTGGGAACACCTCGCGTAAGTTTTCCACGTGTTTTTCCATGGTAGCCGCAATGACTATAATATCATCCACGTATTCGATAGCGTGATGCTCCGGCGCGTTACCTTTCAGTGAAAGAGACCTCTTGCTGGGTCATTGTCCGACAGATACTGTATCTATAGAAAATATCATACTCTTCGACGTGGTGGTGGATTGCTTATTGCTGTTGATGTAGACTATTATTCGGAGACAGTAATCTTAGGTGGTTCTATAGATATAGAAATTCTTCTTGTCCCGACTCTGTCGCCCTGACCCCCTCGGCTCAGAATGAATTTTTGATGAACTAATTTTGAATGTCATTATATGAAATCAATGATATCCTAAATTCGCTTAATAAAATGTTTGATCTGATTTTTGTTTTAGATCCATCATTTCATCTCCGTTACCCTTGTGATCGGGTATATATATCTTAGCCAGAAGATTAATGCCACCGAACGTTGGAGGTGTCGATCACATTACCCTACCGTGCGCTATTCCCCAGTAGAAAACCTTTAAGCCAAGTTCGTTAATTGCGCAAAACCGATTTTGCAAAACTTACACGCCTCTGGTAACTTGGACGTAACAATCAGTATATTTTTTTTAACAATTTAAACTCATTATTGATTTGTGTGACGAAAATTGAAACTTTAGACGAGCTTCAGAAAGGATCGTAATCGGTTTTTTTTTATTATTTCGCTAATACGAAGCGCAAGTCATCGACACTTCCAACAAACATATTATTTGATGAAAAGAAGGCCAACTCAGATCCGCCCATTGCAGATCTATTTGCTAAATTTTTCCAAACGACTTACAGCCGTTATATTCAACAAGTCTTCTTGGCTTACCACTATCAGCTTGATGCACTGCATTTTTGTGCCGGAAATCACTGAGAAATGCATAAGTTGTTTAATTTGTCCGTGGAGTTATGCTCTTTTCCAAAAATTTTAAAAAAAAATAATCATATATTGTTCCTTTGCATAAAAAAGGAAGCACATCTAATGCTCAAAATTATAGGGGTTTCTCAAAGTTGTCTGCGATTCCTAAGTCTTTTGCGATATTAATAAAATCTCATCTTCAACATCTTTGCCAATCTTTGATTTCACCGCGGATTCATATAACAAATACATACTACCACCAACTTGCTAGAATTGACATCATTTGTTATTAAGGGATTTCAATATAAAATTCAATGTTATTTACACTGATTTCAGTAGGGCTCTGTAAATCACTACCTTTTAATTCATAAACTTAAACTTTTGGGCTTTCCCAACAATCTCATTCTTGCGCTTGTTGGTGTGTCTGTAATAGTCATACATGTTTTTCCAATAGTAATGTCTTTTTATTTTTGGTACGTCATGGTACGTAAACGTATTTCTTCTTGATCTTTTTATACCCTGAACCCATTGAAAATGGGTTATAAGGGTATAATGGTTTTGTGCAAAAGTATGTAACAGGCAGAAGGAAGCATCTCCGACCCCATAAAGTATATATATTCTTGATCAGCATCAACAGCCGAGTCGATATAGCCATGTCCGTCTGTCCTTCCGTCTGTCCGTCCGTATGTACGAACGCGTCGATCTCAGAGACTATAATAGCTAGAGACTCCAGATTTGGTACATAAGCTCGCCTAATCCCCGCACAGTACAAGTTTGTTTAAAATTTTCGATAACTCTTCCCGTTTCCGATATACACATGTAATCGATATCAACAAAATCTTGAATTTGGAAAACTTTTTGATGCAGTTTGAAAGATTAGACTAAATAATTTTGAAAAAATTGAAACACTGGAGATATGGAGAATTGAAGTTAAGAAAGTATGCACTATACGCGTATACATACACACACTCACACATACTTGCAAGCACTGACTGTATGCGTAAAATATAGGGTTCAGGGTACTCTTAATGATTTTAGTATATTAATACCCATGTCTTTAATAGACTCTATTGAAGTTGTTTCAGTTGTTTCAACCAAACGTAAGCTTCATCGCTAAACAAAATTCGCTTACCATGATTTTCAAAATAAATTTGCACAATTTGGAAGCGTTGTTCAGGCGTCAGTCTATTCATGTTAAAATGCCAAACCAAACTTTTTTTTATTTTTTTTTTTATTTAAAGCGTTGAATCCGTACAATGCAGTAATAGTATCATAACAGCGCAAGTGAACTAATAAATAAAAGAACCAAACCTCATACTATGTGCATGAGGACTTAAAACTATATCTCGTATTGCGAGGGGGTCTTCAAAGTTGTCCAATTATTTTGGCAAAACCATTTCGTCTTAATCGCCTTAGGGGCCTGGCAGGGAGTTAGCACTTTACAAGCGTGCTGTGGTGTCGTCTTAGTCGTTCGCTATATCTGCTGGTGTGCCTTCCAATCTGCTCCTCCACTGTGTGTAGATTCAGGTCACGGTGAAGTGTGGTTCCACGTACATAATATGGGCAGTTTGTAATGGCACGCATGGCACGGTTTTGCAATACCTTTATGCGTTTGTAGTTCGATTTTGCAGCAATACCCCAGATCTGCACTCCGTATAGCCAGATTGTGGCTACGCAATGAACGTATACTGCTCTTTTGGCTCGGAGTGAAATGGTGCTTCTTCTATTAATCAGCCACCTCAGTTGTTGCATTCTTTGACCACATATCCGAGACGTAGCTTTCAAGTGAGGGCCAAAGGTCAAACGTTTATCAAGGGTGATCCCAAGGTACTTAGCCACCAAAGGTTGGTCCAAAGTTACACCTTCCAGTTGTATGGGTGGAGTGTGTTAAATGAGGGTATTCAGGGTGAAGCAGGGATTGATGGTCTTTTGTGGATTGACCTTTAAATTCCATCTCTTGTACCATGCAGCCAATGTGGTGAGGTACTCTTGTAGGCCACGTGCCGTCTCAATGCGACAATTAGAGCTGTACAGCAGTGCAATATCATCAGCGTAAGTAGCAAGTAGCGCCTTCCTAGGAACTTCCATATGATACGTGTTTGGACAAGGCAAATCCGCAGTATATATTGAGTAGAGTAGCGGTCCAAGGACGCTGCCCTGCGGAATTCCAGCTCTCATATGGCAATGAGTCGAGTAGGTGTGTCTGACCCTGACCGTGAACTTCCGATCTTCCAAGTATGATCTCAAAACTCCGTAATATGGTGCTGGGAACAGCCTTTTGATTTTGCGAAGTAGGCCAATATGTCAAACTCTGTCGAATGCTTGTTGCATATCAATGAATACAGCATTACAGTATTCCATATCATCAAATGCCTGTAGGATATGTTTCACCAATCTGTGGACCTGTTCCACGGTACTATGTCCCTCTCGAAAACCAAACTGGTGATCCTGTAGGATACGGCGCTCTTTAATAATGTCACCTAATCGATTGGCAATAAGCCTCTCCCATACCTCAGCAAAGACAGAAGGCTTATAGGTCGATACGATTCCTCTTCGGGTTTTCCGGGCTTATGTATCATAAGAATTGTTACCATCTTCCACTGTTTTGGGAAGAACTGCACCCTGAGCATCGCGTTAAATAATAGCGCCATGTATAGGATTGCTCGAATAGGTAGTGCTTTTAATGTGGCATTACAAACATTATCGATGCCAGGAGCCTTCTTTGTCGGTAGTGATTTGATGACTTCGACAATTTCCTCAACCCTGGCAGGTTTGATTGGTAAGGACATTTGCAGAGGTGTATGTAGGCTATCATAGGTTTCTCTCTACTGCTCCATTGTAGCGAATTGATAATGGGTGAACCTAATCTCTAGATGATGTGCAAAAGAATTGGCCTGCTCCTCTTCGTTTTTAGCAAGTTCGCCTCCTGGACATCTAATAGGAACCTGTCTGTACGGTTGTCTTTTAAGGGACTTGGTGCACTTCCATAGCGAGTATCCGGCATCCACTGTATAATTCATAGAAGCCAACTTCTGCTCAAAAGAGTTGCTTCGAAGTTGTCTTAAGGCGTTTCGTAGTTGCTTCGCAGCGCGGTTCCATAAAATTCGGTCCCAGGGGTCTTGAGTTCGGATGGCTCGCCTACGGAGTCTCCTTTTCTGCGTCTCTGGCCTCTCTTGTTAAGACTATTCCATAGGTGGTGCCTGTCCGAGGAACCGGAGGCGTTGAGGCGGCCGCAGAGCTATGAATACTTTGTGTAAAGTTATCAACAGCCATTTCAATTTCCTCACCAGAATTGAACGTAGTATTCAGCTGAATCGAGCTCTCCAGGTGTTGACTAAAGGCAAGCAGGTCAGTGTGTTTGGTGACTAAACGGTGACTTGGATTGACATAACTGCCCTCTGTCTCAATGCTGATGATCAAGGGCAAGTAATCAAAGTCCAAAACCCAGATTTGTGTTATAGTTGCTCGAGAATCTGGTATTCCGTGATACACTGCAAAGTCTATGCAGGAAGGCGTATGACTGGGCACATATGGGTACCTAGTTGGCGAGCCAGTTGCAAGGATCTTAGCTCCAGTTAACCAAACCAAACTAAACATAAATCACTTAACAGCTGACAAAATGGCCGCCAGTTAAAAAAGTGTTCTCAACTTCAAGTTCTATACCTCTAAAACAACACCCTTTATATATAAAATGCAGTTTGGCCAATGGATAGCTGTTAATTCTTGTTGTGCTGTGCTTTTATTGCTCTCACCTTTTATAAAAGATTTAAAAAAACCATAAAAGCGTAAGAAATTGGAAGTTGGAGTCCATTATAATTTGACTTAAAACTGCTTAACATACTAGGTTACTTACATCGGTTGTTATACAAATTCTTTGCTGAAATCTGGTTCTTTCAATGGGATGCGTTTTGGCACTCAGTTGTCCATTTAAAAGAAATATTATTTTTTTGGGATAATATATATATAATATATAAAGGACAGTATTAGTATGCCGGTCATATCTGTGCAGCAGTGTATATATTTCTCAATAACAATTTTCATAGTGTTGAAATTTCCTGGTTCTAAGATACTTTTTAATTTGACATTTTTGCAGGTTTTAGTCATAGCAAATTTTGTTTCCTTTGTAGCAAATTTAAATGCTTTGTCATCTATGTAGGCAGCCTCAAGCTTATGTAGACTTTCGATTTCAGTCGTATATATTGCAGTTTATTCCCCGATTTTTGTGTCTTGTCGTCGAATATTGTAAAAGGGCCAAAGATTACAGGCACTGTTAGTAAAGTATGTAAATATAGGTGTATATTATTATGATTTTTGTTCAAATAAAAATCTCGTGATTTCAGTTCTTTTAAATTGTCATCAGCATACAATTTATGTATACTGTTAAGTGTATTATAGGCATAGTTTAATTCTTCCGTGCGCACGAATTGGAGAGTGGCTGCACGTGTGTACGCCGCATAGTACCTATTAATAAGTACTACACGGAGCAGTTAGGAGGTCCTCGCGTAATAGGAGGTCCCTTGGGGTACCGCGGACAACTTCCTTATCATTTGAGGTCAAAATTCGAAGCGCACCTTTTGGACAGAGCTTACACACAGGATTTGGCTTGGCAGATTGCGCCTTTACCTTGACCTTCGCTTTGAAAGAGTTGATCTTTTTATACCCTTAACCCATTGAAAATGGGTAAAAAGGGTATAATGGTTTTGTGCAAAAGTATGTAACAGGCAGAAGGAAGCATCTCCGACCCCATAAAGTATATATATTCTTGATCAGCATTAACAGCCGAGTCGATATAGCCATGTCCGTCTGTCCGCCCGTCCATCCGTCCGTCCGTCCGTATGTATGAACGCGTCGATCTTAGAGACTATAAGAGCTAGAGACTCCAGATTTGGTACATAAGCTCGCCTAATCCCTAGGTAGTACAAGTTTGTTTTAAATTTTCGATAACTCTTCCCGTTTCCGATATACACATGTGATCGATAACAACAAAATCTTAAATTTGGAAACATTTTTGATGCAGTTTGAAAGACTAGAATAAATAATGAAAATCTGTGAAATTTTATTGAAATCGATTGAGAAACACTGGAGATATGGAGTATTGAAGTTAAGAAAGTATGCACTATACGCGTATACATACACACACTCACACATACTTACAAGCTGCTGACTGTATGCGTAAATTATAGGGTTAAATGTATAGTGTTGTCGGGATTTGCCGATCTGCCGCACAGCATCCACTGTTGCGATGCTAGTCCTTGCTTGTAACTACCCATTGAAGCAGAAGATGGCGCTGCTAGTCGAATGCTTGCTGTGAGTGGCAGGTAAGGTGGAATGGTGCTGTTAACGGACGAGTTACACACCGATTCATTCCGAACGGAAGCTTCGATGGACTAGGTGTTTACCTCGAAAATGGCGTCTGGAGAGTGTCGGATGTGCCGATGTCCTGGGAGATGAAGCCACGGCTGATCGTGTTTGTAGATGCAGTATTTGCAAGAGGGATACAACTACGGAATCACCCGTGTTGTTGGTGGGCAGAAAAGACTTCAACTCTTTCTTTCTTCTTTCCCGTCCAGCGCTTTTCCGCTAAAACTAATATCACCCGTGTGGCTGGCGGGCACGAGAATAGCCTTCAATATAGGTCAATGCATGTCGTTTGAGGCGACTAAAAGAGTCACCCTTATTTCCAACCCTGTGTATTAAAAACTGGTACCGTAGTAGGGGCGCTAGTCTGGAGGTTAAACCAAATAAGCCGCAGCTACAAACCTCGATTCCTTGCATTTCTAAAAGTTGTATTGTCCCTTCCATCGACAAAGAAGTCTTCGATGGAGAGTATCTGCGCGACTATTTCTACTCGACATGGCCATGATTAACATTTGTCATCTCGGCACGTGTTTTAAGGCACGGACGTTGATGTTTTGTGGTTCCGAAACACCATTCATTCCACAACGAATGTTCAGAATCATCAACCTCACTTTTAAACGCGTAACAGCCACAATTGCCGGTCTTAATGAAGCCAATCCTGAGAAGTCACTTTAACATAGAATCTCCATCAAAGCCGCGAGTTCAAATTGAAGTATCGGCGTTTTTGCTTCCAAGTGTGTCAAGGTCACTTTGTGCTATAAGGGGCAAATATTCTTCCATTCATTCAGTTAGGTGACTCTATTCCAAACCTCTGTGGAGCGTTATTCGGTCAAGAAACCATCTATGGTTGGATTCTCACCGGCCCAATACCATCTCGTACTACATCCAACTCGCGCCTCGCTCAGGACAGAACAATGGAAAACATCCTTAAAAAGTTTTGAGAGGTGGAGGATCTTCCAATTAAGCCGGTAAAATAGTTAGATTTTCAAGTTCCAGTTCTCCAATCCAATTTGAAGATTCAAATTTTGAAGTGGAGGTTGCTTCGTTATGGCTTCAATGCCGATATGACTAAGATATACTGTCATATCTTAGTGCCTGTCCAAAAGATCCTCTACCGTAACAAGGATCAAGAGCTCTGTGATTATGAACTTAAGACTGTTACGCTTGGTGTGAAGTATGCTCCGTTTCTGGAAATCAGCGTATTCCAACATATCGCTAAAGATGTGGTAGTGAAATCAAATCCAACTATGAGTATGTCGACGATGTGTTAGCAGGAGCTGAAACTATGAAATGCGCAACCTTCAGTATCAAAGAATTCCAATAAAGTTTCGACTTTGGAAGTGGACCTCAAATGAGAAGGAAGTTGTCCACGGTATCCCTAGAGACACCCTGTTACGCGAGCATTTTCTAGTATTCGAAGAAGCCAGTGTGGCTAAAACTTAAAATATCTGATGACAAGCGGATAGGGATGAGTTTTTCTTTGCGCCATTCAAGATTCCTACAAAAAGCTCGTTTGCTCGAGAGGTTCTATCATCCGCGACTAGGAGATGTTCGGATATCTAGATGGGTGTCTTTCCAGCCGAGGGTGACTGTCCAGATTTATGGATTCTGTGTCGCCTCGCAAAATGCATATGAAGCAGCCTTGTATGTTCGCGTGGAAATATATTTTCGGGTATCGGTTCACCCCCAGACGACCAAGACCAGACTATCTCCGGTCCAGACTGTGTCGCGGCCGAGACTGGGACTTTGTGGAGCTGTTCTTCTTGCGGACATCATTCCTCAAATGCCCATTGGAATGCCCGAATCCTTCTCCTGGACCGAGTCACCGATCGTTTTGTCCTGGCTCAGCAAATCATCCTGCTCTTGGGCAAAGTTTTTCGCCAACCGTTTTCCCAAGATCGGCCAGGTGACTGACCATCAAGCGTGGTAGCACGTGCGGTCAAAGGACAATGCCGTGGATAAGCCATGGAGTCTCTCCACATGAGTTGACAGTAAGCCATCTGTGGTGGAACGGTCAAAACCTGTTACGTCTTCTTTGGGAACGTTGGCCTGTTCCAGTAGATTCGTGTCTAGAGACCTACCTCAAGCTGCACCTAGCTAACGTCAACATTGATTCGCTAAACTGCAAAATAATGAGCTTCTAGGAGCTGAGGAGCGACTCGAAAGGGACCAGACACATAAGTAAGTCCAGCAACATCTAGTACGACGATCGGCATCCTGTGATCCTTCCGTGCTCATGAGCGTTTGACTTCTAGTGAAGTTCACACATCATGCATTGCATGGCGGAAATCAATTGATGATGCGCCTCATCCGTTCTAGTTGCTGGATTTCTAAACTCAAAAATCTTATTTCGACTGTAACCAATTCCTGGCGAGTTTACCTAGTGGAAAGATTTTAAACTCAGCTTAACGGAAAGGAGATCGAGTTTTTCACATCCTTTGAAACACACTGTCGTCGACAAGGATAACCTTCCATCAAACGAATGGCGCTTTCGACGCGTCAAGGAAACGTATTCTGGGCAGTGAGCGAGTCCGAGTGGACGACGTGCTTACGACCCATTACCAAGCTTATCCTCCTTCCAATAAATTCCGAACCCAAAAGTCATTTTTTATTTATCCCCAGAAAAGCGTCCGAGGCAGAATGGCACCGAAACCACCGTTGATAAGAAGAAGTGTCAGCATTTCATGCACATCAACGTGAAGAAGTGGGCAGTGCTTATTATTCAGTGCTGCCACAATTGTCTGGCGCACCAGCATTCATGGCAATCCTGTCGCATCGGTCTACCCTGGGGACCATCACATCCTACACCTCTGACCAACATTTTCAAATCCCTAATACGACGATCGACAAGTGTTTCAGGCGATGCTGATAAAAGATGGCCGTCAACAGCCAGTTTGGTGTTAGGCGCCGACATGTACTATCACTAGCACTTTCATCAAGCTGGACTGCTTCTAAGCGACCTTGGGCCAGTGGCAGAAAAAATTGTGTGTTTTGGTGGATCTTGTCTGGAGTTATAAGCCAGTAAGTTCCGCTTCTCCCTCCTGATAGAGCTTTTTTTGCAATTATATTGAAAGGGAGGCGGAATGTTTAAGCCGAAAAGTAGGCAGCGGAAGGGTATGGTGAAAATCCTAATTCTATAAAACGAACAGGGCCGACACGAATATATATATGCACTTTGAACGGGTTGAAATTACTATTCACGCACGACGTAGGTTTTGGTTAACTTGTTTTATTCCCTTAAAAATAAGAACTGATCTTAAGTGCCCATGGAGCATGCGATGGATGCGACTAATAACATGGTTTTATATGTTAATTACTTTACATGTAATTACATATGTAATTTGATTTACTGGACATTGTTCACATGGTGGGGAGCTGCAGTTGCCGCTGCCTAATTTTCGGCTTAAACGCCGATTAAGATGTATTTAACCCTATACTTTACGCATACAGTCAGTGCTTGCAAGTATGTGTGAGTGTGTGTATGTATACGCGTATAGTGCATACTTTCTTAACTTCAATACTCAATATCTCCGGTGTTTCTCAACCGATTTCAATAAAATTGGCATTATTTAGTCTAATCTTTCAAACTGCATCAAAAAGTTTTTCAAATCCAAAATTTTGTTGTCATCGATTACATGTGTATATCGGAAACGGGAAGAGTTATCGAAAATTTAAAACAAACTTGTACTGCCTAGGGATTAGGCGAGCTTATGTACCAAATCTGGAGTCTCTTTATGTGGTCGGAGATGCTTCCTTCTGCCTATTACATAATTTTGCACAAAACCATTATACCCTTTTTACCCATTTTCAATGTGTTCAGGCTATAAAAACGGTTTTTCGTTATTTGTGAGCTTTGAGTTTAATAGCTTTGTAAAATGAAATCCGAAATAAAAAGTAACTTTTTTTGAAAACTTCCGCGTAGCTCCAACGCCCGATTTCGACTCCAAATTCATGTATTTTTGGGGCGCTGATTACAATAGTCAGACTTATCGAAAACTTTGTTTTCTTGGAAAATAACGGTAAAACGTCACTGCCGCCACAATCTCGTCGTGGAAAAACGAAATAATATTGCCGACGGCGAGATAATGTCTTTTGCAAACAGCAAAAGTTTGCGCGGAAAACCGGCTATTTTTTCGAGAAAAAACACTGGTTTATTGAATTTGAACAATTATTTTTGTTTTTCAGATGCTCAAAGTAGAACAATTTTAAAACTGTTAAATTTTTCTTTCTTTTGGTTTCAAATATTATGTCTGGGAACATACAAACACCAAATGGAAATTCCTATATGAATAAGGTTGTTGAATACGTATTTCTAAACAAAATGTCAATATATGGGCTTGCCCCTTTTTTTTCCTTTTTTGAGAACTTGTGATTTGAACACATCAACATGCTTGAATAAATTATGTATTGATGTGAAAAAAATGAAGAAATCAAAGCAAGATGTAAAATGCAATCGCATTTTCCTTTGATGTTTAACGAAATATGACAATATCGAGCTAATGTAAACTTATATTCTCAGCGCGAATGCACCCTTTGCTGTCAGAAGAAGAATAAAATCTAGAAACAAAGATAAAGTATAGATATCCGAATACGTGCAAAATATTTCGACTTCATGAAAATACGGACCTTTTCAACGTTATATCAGCCTCCTCTGATCCCCGTATCTTAATGGAATTATTAAAATATCTCTTTGCGTTAAAAAGTAATGATTTTTACTGTCATAACATTTTGTACAGAGTGGTTCGGAAAATCAGCAAAGATCTCGAAAAATATCTGTCAATGCAAAAAGTTTGTTTTTGCTGCTCGTGTTTTTTGCATATGGCTTTTGTTATGTTACAGTATACATCTACAAAATTATTTTTCTATGATTTTAAAAGTTGCCATATAAAGAAGCACAAATAACAATAAATTAGGCATAAGCTTTGGGAATTAAATAGTTCTAACTTGAAGAAAAAATTAAATTATATTCTTATATTATATATATTATTTTAATCTTTTAATGCATTTCTTTGCAGTAAAGCAAAATCAATTTCTTTCTTTTACAAAATCTATTATATTTTCTTGCAAAACGCAGTCTTTTTAACGCTGAACGCCATGTAACCAACTGAAAAGGGTGAATGAAAAGCTTAGACTGGCCAGAAGAGTTATGTCGAAGCCTGTCAAGCATTCTCATCAATTATCTTCTGTTTAGAACTTAAACTCAAACTCAACGTAGTTTCATTTCATTTTCCCTTAAGGCATTGAGGCAGTCATTGGTCCGTCAATATTGATACTCTATTGACACCCGATATTTATTTCTATTCGAGTACTTTTTCGATATTTTTATGCGAGTACTTTCGATCAAAATATTATATATGAGAATGTAAGCCAAGAGAAGAGACCAAAGATCCCCTTAACTGTTAAAATACCATTTTATAAATATGATTTCCATCATATATGCGTAACAATCAGAAAAAATGTTCAAATTTAACAGTGAAGGCGAACTCTGGTTTCTTCTCTTAGTTTACATTCCCATTGGTTAATGATGCAGATGGTTCCATTACAAAAAGGCTGTTGCGATATATTATAAAATCGATGTTTCGATAGACCGATAAGAAATTAATAAATTGCTTTGTTATGGATCAAGGCAGTTCTTGATTTCATGCCTTGATTTTGGTATTTGTATATATTCCATCACACTTGCCCTAGCTTATTAAATATTTGGCTCTTTGAGCTAGCGCGTTTGTGCGCTTAAAATAATAAGCAATTAATTATACATTTAACTGAGAAGCAAACAAATCAAAGACTATGGTAAAATCTTATTATTTTTACTGAAATATTATATTAACATAAACACACATGTTTGTATAAAGTGTTAATGGTTATAATTATATGTACACATTCATTTATTTGACTTATTTATGGCTATACATTCCTACCACGTATTTATCCCTTTATTAGGAAATTCAACAATTGGAAATTCTGTGCAAGCAGCTGTATGAAGCAACGGATGCGAGCTTACGAGCTGATGCTGAGAAGAGCTTATTACATTTGTTAATAGCCAGGATGCTTTACCCAAGTGTCAGTTACTGCTAGACCGCGCTGATTCTAGCTACGCACAGCTACTTGCCGCATCCACGCTCACAAAACTTATCCAGGGAATAACTCTTGGGCAGCGCATTGATATTCGCAGCTACGCTCTAAACTACTTGGCAACTAGGCTTAATTTGCAGCACTTTGTAGTACAGGCGCTTGTTACGCTTCTTGCCAAAATTACAAAATACGGTTGGTTTGATTCGTACAAGGGTGAACTCGTCTTTCAAAACATACTTGAGGACGTCAAAAAGTTTTTACAGGTATGTAAGTATTAAAAGTGGTAAGCCAAATTGCTTAAATTTGAAACGTCTTTCTGCTTAGGGCTCAGTTGAGCATTGCACAATAGGCGTGCAAATTCTTTCACAGCTGGTAACAGAAATGAATTCAGTTGTGGAATTAGATGCACATTTATCATTTTCGAAAAACCGAAAGATAGCAACATCCTACAGAGACCAGCAGCTTTACGATACTTTTTTACTATCTTGCTCTCTCTTGAATAATGCACGAGACAATAGCAAAAACTTAAACTTCCTGGACGATCCGCAACAAGCGTAAGTTGATCAACAAAACCACATATGATAAAATAACAAATAAGAATTAAATTAAAAAATCTCAACTATAAAGTTCCTGAAAAAAGCGAACCAGCACATTTTAATTTGTCCTTGACGTGCTTTATGCGAAGTTGAAGTACGTTAGGATTTTGGGATACACAATCTAAAAGTGCGAAAAAAACGGTTGAGACATGTTTTTTGTGTGTGACATCAATAATCATTTCCTATAAAACCTCTTAAATTTAAAAAAAAAAAAATGTTTCTAAGATATCGAATGTTAAATGTACTGATCCTTATTTAGTTCCAAATTGTTCAACTTTTAGTTTGGAATTAAGGTTCAGTCAATTCAACATATTAGTAAATACATTAAGATGTCAAATCGACGATCGAAAACTTCGCAAGCCTAGTGTGTTTGTCGCTGGGTGGATCTGAAATAGACCGAACAACAGACCTTTTTTTTATGTATACGCGGATTATTAGCTCACCGACACATTCATGTGTGCGTATGCATTCAGTTCGCTTTTAGTGGCCCGTCCAATACCAACAAGAAAAAAAACACATCATTACAAATGATGTAGCTATTTTTCCTTAAAATTCAAACGACAAACATCTAGCTTAGCAAATTTTTCAATCGATTATTATTTTTTTAAATCTTGAACTAGACCATTATATAGAAGGTGACGTAATAAGCGGTGCTGAAGTGTTTAAATTGCACAGAAAGCAATGAAGACCTAAGAAAGGAATATTATTGATTGACTTTTCGCTAGCACCAAATGAGCTACTACTAGCACTTAATTTTCAAACGCGGTGTTCAAAAGCTGATCACACCATTCCCAAGCTCGCGCTGGCTCGTTTTTATCCTAAACTTTTTCTTATTTATATTTTTTTGAGCAGTATTTACTTCTTTCATAAATAATTATTTTTATTTATTTCTTCCTCTTTTTATTTATTTATTAATTAAAATGTCAGTTTGTTGCTACAAGGGGTGCCAAGTTCGCTCCAATACAAGAATGAGTTTTATTGGCTGGTGGATGTGCCGAAATGTCGCACATGAAAAATGTGCTGGTCTCAGCGGCCGTATTTTTGATCTATTGGGCACTACAAATCTAGAGTGTGCATGTTGGTCTTGTTTGGAAAGAAAGAAAGACATGGCAGGCTTTATGAGGACCAAGCTTGGGTTTGAGGGAGTTTTCGGTCAGTTACAAAAACTGTGCGAAAATTACTCAACGGTACGGAGAAATTTCAAAGAGAAATATCTTTTGAACGATGCTCCAAAGCGCAGAAAGGCCAATGTTGGGCGATCATCGGGTCCTGTCATGTCTAAAAATCCACCAAACGCTCTATAGCCAAAAAATAAATTAATATACAATACTTCAGCCCCGGTCCCTAAAACAAACGAGATACCAAATGAAAACATGGTAATACCCAATTAGTGGTTAGTAGTGTTGATTTATATCAACAAAATGAATCCAATATATCTAAAGAACCAAACATGCAATATATTTTCGGATAATTTCAATAAAATATATTATCAAGAGATTGGTTGCAGTTCCACAAAAAAAAAATATATATTTGTTTCAACGCTTCCCCCTTATTTAACAATTGCATCAAACAAATGAAGGCCAACTCAGATCGTCTTACCTTATCACTATCAGATTAATGGCGCTAAATGCACTTTTGTACCGAAATTCACAGAGAGTGCACTACTTTATGATCTACTGACTATTTACCCCATATTTTCCCTAGAAACTGTTGGAGTACCAAACTGTGTGCTCAATCTCTTTTAAAGCCTTTGCATAAAATAAATCCGTAGATTTATGATCTTTTCCAAAGTTTTTGGAAAGAATTATAAATTATTCCTTTGCATAAAAAAGGAAACAAATCGAATGCTCAAAAAAATGTTCCCCAAAGCAGTAACCTTGGACCGTTATTATTCACACTCTCGGGTGCTGATGTATGCTCATGATGTAAAATTATGCACTTCAGCTGCAACTCTTCTGTCTGCTCAAAAACCTTAAAGTGATTTAGACAACTTTCAAACTTGGTGTAGAGTAAACGTATTGAGACTCAATTGCAGTAAATGTTAAGGAATGCCCTTTTTCATATTTATATTCGTGATAACAAACCACTGGATCGAATTTAATGGGTTCAGGAAGTTTAACAAGTATATTTCATTACAAATTGAGCATCAGGTCCCTTGGGGTTCATTAAGCGCTGGTCCATAGAATCCAGCGATCCCTACATAACACAAACTTAATATATTTTTTTTGTACGACCGATTCTTGAATATGGATTTTGTTTATGGTATCCCAAATACAGGATTCATCACAGCCAATGAGAATGTACTAGATAGAGTGGAAAATAGAGTACCTCTCAATATTGAAAAATATCCCAGACCTGTGGTTAAGCTCGTCTCGCCCCTTCTTCTTTGTGCTTGTTTATCGCTTGTTTGCTTATACTTCTGGGCCTGCCTCAATATTTGAATTCGTTTTTGCTTTGATTGCTCATGTTTTCTCGTATGTATTCGGTACTGTCTGTTTATGCTGAAAGCCTAATACATATTTCGAAGCATGAACTACAGTTATCCATACTTTATGACTTGGGTGTAATAAAATTGTTATATAATACGTAATATATAAAATTAATATTTTTTATTCTATTTAAGTAAAAAATTAAAACAATAAAAATAAGTTATTTAAATTTAAATTATTAATAATATAAATTAATATATATATATATATATATATATATATATGTATATATTATTTATTAATCATTCATTTATTTCATTTTAGAAGCAAATAATTTGTTTGCATTATACAATTTGTTCTGTCGACACCAAAATATATGCAAATGACCTGCTGCATGTGTGTGCACTATCGCTCCATCGCAGACCTATGGTTAAGCTCGTCTCGTCAATATAGCCATGTCCGTCTGTCCGTCCGTCCGTATGTATGAACGCGTCGATCTCAGAGACTATAAGAGCTAGAGACTCCAGATTTGGTACATAAGCTCGCCTAATCCCTAGGCAGTACAAGTTAGTTTTCAATTTTAGATAACTCTTCCCGTTTCTGATATACACATGTAATGGATGACAACAAAATCTTGAATTTGGAAAATTTTTTGATGCAGTTTGAAAGATTAGACTAAATAATGACAAACTGTGAATTTTATTGAAATCGGTTGAGAAACACTGGAGATATGGAGTATTGAAGTTAAGAAAGTATGCACTATACTCGTATACATACACACACTCACACATACTTGCAAGCACTGACTGTATGCATAAAGTATAGGGTTCAGGGTATAGTTTAGTCGGGATTTCTCGACTAGAGCCTTCTTACTTGTTAATTTTAAAAAAAAAATCAAACGATTATACACGCTGAATGTTACGTAAACGCACTGATTTACTCAATAATTTTCAACTTGACATTCAATTTCACTTATCCCAATCTGCGAATTGATTAGTCGAACAAAAGAAAACTTTGCAAGATATGGATGTTTTCGATTTTAAAAAATGGTAGACCGGATGTAAATTTTTAGGTCACATCACACCACAAAGTGTTTGTGAGTCAAGTTCAAAAACTTTGTCCAAAAACAGTGTGCGTAGCACTCCAAATTTCTCACTTTTTCTGACCAGCCCTTATACAAGGTCATTTGAATACATACTTAAACCATATTTCACTTTTGGGTATCAGAGAATAAGATAACAATAGAAATTTTAACAAATGGAGCTCGGATTTAAATCCAGCGGCCCAACATAATTTACCCTCACTTGCCAAGCTCAAAAATCGTATAAAACTTGTCTAATCGTTAAAGTTGAATGTAACCAATACTGCTCGTTTAATATTTGCATTCGTTTCTATTTATTGGCGTCCAACAAAGGTTAATATCCCAGGTGTTGCGTCTGACAAAAAACTGTTTAAGCTTTGACTTTATTGGGAGTTCCACAGATGAGTCTGCCGATGATATGAATAATGTTCAGGTTCGTTACTCTAATTTAATTATTGAGTACAAAAAAATGACGAATGAATTCTGCATACAGATACCAACAGCTTGGCGTCCAGCATTTCTAGACCCAAACACATTGAAATTATTTTTTGATTTATATCAAATTCTACCGAATGGATTGGCCAGTTACTCATTATCGTGCCTAGTACAAATGACATCTGTACGACGATCATTGTTCAGTAATTCAGAGCGAACGAAGTTTCTTACTAACCTAGTGGAAGGTGTCAAAAATATACTAAGCAACTTACATGTAAGTAACTACTTTTTTTATATGTCACCGTCTTAATACGATTTTTTTTTAAACTAGGGACTTAGCGATCCAGATAATTACCACGAATTCTGTCGTTTGCTAGCGCGCCTTAAGTCAAATTATCAACTGGGTGAACTAATAGCCGTTCCCTGTTACCCTGAAGCCATTGATTTAATAGCAAAGTTTACGGTGCAATCGTTACATGTGAGTATATTGAGTATTATATTTTAAAGCGAAATAAAAGAGGTGTTGTTTATATTTTCAGATGTGGCTTTTTGCTCCAAATAGTGTGCACTATTTACTTACCCTTTGGCAGCGTATGGTTGCTTCAGTGCCATACGTCAAATCGCCGGACCCACATTTACTTGGCACATACACACCTGAAGTAATAAAGGCGTACATCGAATCCCGATTAGATGCCGTACCTTTAATTGTTCGTGATAATATGGAAGATCCATTAGATGATTTATGTATGGTGCAGCAGCAGCTTGAACAATTATCGGTTATCGAACGTTGCGAGTACAATAAGACTTGTAACCTTTTGGTGCAGCATTTTGATCAAAAAGCGCGTGAGTACGAAAACCTCGTTCAGACGCTCAATGCAAACCCTATAGATGTTACTATACATGAGCTGCAACTGACTTGGTTAGTGTATATAATTGGATCGGCCATTGTGGGCAGACTTTCTATAACAACCAGCGACGAACATGACAACATGGATGCAGAGCTTGTAATTCGTGTACTCCAACTGATGAGCTTAACCGACTCACGCCTACCTCAAACCGGTTGTGAGAAGCTGGAATTGGCCATTTTGAGTTTTTTAGATCAAGTTCGAAAGATGCATAGCAGTGATCAGGCACAAAAAGCCACTGTTTACAAGCGCCTAAGTGAAGTTTTTGGACTTAATGATGAGCAGATGCTGCTCAGTTTTATTAACCGCAAAATGTATGTACTCCTATTAATGATTGGGGATTGAAGTTATTAATTTTGAAATTCTTTCCATATTTGCAGCATAACCAACCTTAAGTTTTGGGGCCGCTCTGAGCAAATAATTACAAAAACTTTATTGTTACTATCAGATCTCTCTGTGCACTTCAACTCAGTGCGCAAATTAGCACGATTAGAGGAAGTACAGTTTATGTTGACACATCACACGAGCGAACATTTCCCTTTTCTTGGTACAAGTTCATCCACTAACGAAATGCGTTGTCGCACCATGTTTTATACTTCACTTAGTCGTTTATTGATGTTTGATTTGGGCGAGGATGAAGAGCGTTTCTATAATTTTTTGACACCACTTACAAGTATGTTCACAAAACATTTTTGTAATTGGTATTACAATTTTGCTTTTTCCGTAGATCAGTTTGAATCACTTGGAAATGTGCTCATGGACTCAAAATGTTTTCCCGATGAAGAGGTCAAAAAAACGATTATTGGGCTAGCCCGAGACTTGCGTGGGCTAGCGTTGCCTCTTAACGCTCGTGTTCAGTATACTATGCTTTTTGAGTGGCTGTACGTATATTATATTTTCATTGTACGATTTTTAATTTATTTTTTGAAAACAGTTACTACACTGATTACCTTCCCATACTGCTGCGTGCGGTAGAGCTGTGGGCGCACGAACCTGCAATCACAACGCCCGTGTTAAAGCTGTTTGCTGAGTTAGTACATTGCCGCACTCAGCGTTTAGCTGGCAACGTATCAAGTCCTATGGGTATTTTGCTGTTTCGGGAAGCATCTAAACTCATTTGCATTTACGGCAATCGTATTTTGCATTTAGAGGTTTCACATGATCAACTATATCCAATGAAATTAAAAGGAATATCTATATGTTTTCTAATTTTAAAAAATGCACTTGGGGGGAATTATGTCAACTGTGGTGTATTTAAACTATATGGTGATGATACATTACACAATGTTCTTGATATTATTGCCAAGCTTATTCTATCAATACGTCAAAGTGATTTATTGGTAAGTTAATAAAAAAAAAATAAAATAAAAAAATAAAAAAACTAACTTTGAGACACAAAAAATAAACAGGAATACCCAAAATTGGCCTCGGCTTATTACAATTTATTGAATTGTCTATCTCAAGATCATGTTACGTACCTTGCCGCTTTAGAGCCAGGAGCATTTGTCTACATATTGAAAAGTCTGACAAAGGGCCTTGCTGCGCTGGGTAAGTATGACTGCCTTTACTGTATATCATTTATAAGTCAACTTTTTTTTAAATTATAGATTCTGCAATTTACATCAGCTGTTGCACTATTTTGGATAGCATTGTTTCATACATCTTTAAGCAGTTGCAGCTAAAAAGTATAAATCAATATATTTTGTTTCAAAATATTTAATCATTTTTTTTTTGTGTAACAGTTTCAACATTCCCAAATAAGAAGCTGAGAAGCCTAACACGAGAGAATTCACAATTTTTAGAGGTAGGTTTCTTGTTTGTGGTTATTACTATTTTAAGAAAATATTTCACCCTTGCAATCAGAATGTGTAAACATTTATCAGTCCAAAGCAACACTTTTGTATAGAGAACATCTAGAAAGCCCAGTTTTCAAATAGACAAAGGTGTTTAACCCACTAAGTTAAAGTGCCCAAGTGCGTAAAAGTAAATGGAATATCCATAAAATTTTTTTTTTTTTGGGCAGAAGATTGGTTACTTCCTACATAAGCGACAATATTAAGGCGTGCTTTAAAGCTGTGTTCGGCTGCTGTAAGCAGCCAAAAGCAATGATACGCATATTTTGCATATTTTTCTGACGCTGGTTATGCTGCGACATGTTCTTGAGTATAACGTGCACCTAAAACATCTTATGTGTAAGCGCGTATGTATGCATGTATGCTGTTCGCTTCAGCGGCTCGACTATTGTAGGAGTAACAAGTAAGAAGGCTCTAGTCGAGAAATCCTGAATAGAAGATACCTTGAAAGCAATACTTAACTTAAATTTTCCATATCTCCGGTGTTTGTCACCGATTTCAATAAAAATTTCGCAGATTTTGATTATTTCGTCAATCGCTATTTTAAGTTTTCCAAATTCAAGATGTTATTGTTATCGATTATATGTGTACATGGAAACGGAAGTTATCGAAAATTTGATACAAACTTGTACTGCCTATTGCTAACGCTAGCTTATGTATTAAATCAACAGCCAGTTTCTACCTCTCATAGTCTCTGAGATCATATGTTACATACTTTTACACAAAACCATTATACCCTTTTTACCCATTTTCAATGGGTTCAGAATATACTTAAACTGTCACTATTTTTTTTTTTTTTTTTAAATCATCAATTGCATTTTTTATTTATAGGTAGTGGAGTTAAATTCCAGATCTGCTTCAAAACATGATGTCCTCCCTATTTAACAATGTTTTAGCTGAGGACTGTCGAAATCAATGGTCTATGTCCCGTCCGTTATTGGTGCTTATACTTCTTTATGAAGATTACTATCGGTAAATCTAATGATTGTTAAACAAATTTTAACATGTGTTTTAAATGTTTTTATTATAGGTCACTTAAAGAAAGCATTATACTTGGACAACCCGTTGAAAAACAGCAAACAATGGCTCAGTGGTTCGAAGATCTAATGCTTGGTATAGAGAGAAATGTATCTAGCAAAAATAAAGAAAAGTAAGTGCAAAATAATGTACTACTGACCCATTTACAGAATTTAAAGCATGTATATTTTGACTTCGGTATTAAATTCGGTACGGTCCCGGTCCAGCCAACAGTTTATTTCGGTTACAGTTTCGGTTATGATATTGCTTTGGTTACACCGGTTATTTCAATCAGTCGTAATATCAGTTGAAATACCTGTTACAATAATATATTTTAAAAACCACAAAATGCGTTAACGCATCAATTAAAATTTTTAAATGTGTATACTTTTAAGGTAAAAAATGTATGAGCGAGGATTACTTACAGCTTAAATTTTAAAATAATTACAAAATGCAAACGCAACCTTGTCATCTATATAAATTAAAAGGGGCAATAGTTTATACAATTTGTATACCTTTATACGGAAGATAGATAGAGTATAGTGGTTTTTTGCAAATCGTCTGTCTGTATGAACGCACCCTTAAAGCTAGTTTGAAAATTTCTTGGTCTACATCGGAAAACATGTCAATATTGGGGCGGAAATTTATAACAAGTCAACAATCAATAAACGACTAAACGATAACCTGAACCCTATAGTTTACGCGTACAGTCAGTGCTTGCAAGTATGTGAGTGTGTTTTTATATACCGCATATTATTCTAAATTTCAATGATCCATTCTCACATTCACAGATTGTCATTATTTATTTTCAACCGCCATCTCAAAGTTTTCAAAATTCAAGGTTAGGTTCAACAAGGCTGATAAGAATATAAATCATATCAGGATATAAAATGGTCGTTTGAAAAAAGTGGTGACCACAGGCAATCGCGCATCTAAAATAAAAATGTCAGATGGTAAAAATTACTTTCAAAAAAATATTAAAACAAAATAACAATAACTAACCCTATATGCTGTCATTGTCATAGAGTATGTTTTATACCTCAATAGTTAAGAATATTATTATCGAATCAGGTATGATTTTATTTTGTTTGGCGACCGAAATCGAATTTAGTTTTCTAAAATTTGTTTAAACAGCGTTAATAACACAATAAAAAGAAAAAAATGTTCTGATCTGGGGGTCCGACTATTTTAATCACATGGTTGTAGGTTTGCTGAATCCAAATCCGAAATACGTTTTACTCCATTAGATACGGATTTTGACATAACCTTTTGGCTTTTTAAGTCTATCTCGAAATGGTTTTGCAGCTATCGAATTAAATCATGGTGAGAAACTTATTTTTGCTGCAATTGACGAACTTGGCTTATACCGTTTTTATACCCTGAACCCATTGAAAATGGGTAAAAAGGGTATAATGGTTTTGTGCAAAAGTATGTAAAAGGCAGAAGGAAGCATCTCCGACCCGATAAAGTATATATATTCTTGATCAGCATCAACAGCCGAGTCGATATAGCCATGTCCGTCTGTCCATCCGTATGTATGAACGCGTCGATCTCAGAGACTATAAGAGCTAGAGACTCTATATTTGGTACATAAGCTCGCCTAATCCCTAGGCAGTACAAGTTTGTTTTAAATTTTCGATAACTCTTCCCGTTTCCGATATACACATGTGATCGATAACAACAAAATCTGATGCAGTTTGAAAGATTATAATAAATAATGACAATCTGTGAAATTTTATTGAAATCGGGTGAGAAACACTGGAGATATGGAGTATTGAAATTAAGAAGGTATGCACTATACGCGTATACATACACACATTCACACATACTTGCAAGCACTGAATGTATGCGTAAATTATAGGGTTAAGGGTATAGTCTAGTCGGGATTTCTCGACTAGAGCCTTCTTACTTGTTTTATTTATTTATATAGCTGACAGACAAATGCATGATTTAAAATAGGAATAGAAAAAAGTTGGCTTTGCAAGTATATATAATATTTTATCTGCCCAACAGAGGGTCCTTATTTATTATAATAATTATTAATATTATTATGATTATGATTTTGATTATTGTGATAATTGTTATTATCGCTGAGGTGTCCCCGATACACCTTCTGGATAAAGAGTTTTCGGTGAGGGAAAGTGGGAGAAGATGGACTGCGCGTCTTATTACAGACGTCGAGCCGTGGATCAAAAGAAAGCATAGTGAGGTAGAATACAACCTATCACAGTTTCTGTCTGAAAAGGAATGTCAGTAATAGCCGACTTTCTGTACTGTCTCGGATAAGTATTATTATTAGTATTAGCATTAGTTATTAGTATTAGTAGTAGGATTTATTATGGGGATTGGTGTACTGAGAGGTCTATTGTGACCCTTCAAGCCTTATGTATCTTTCATCAGACCCAGCTCCTACACAAAATCAAGTCCCTAATGTGGATAACATGTTTTCCTAGAAAACTTCTTACCTTGATAAGGCTACGCATTCTACTATTACATGCAAGAAGAATTCTCCTTCCATATCGCAAAACCTGCAGATGCTACTGGCTTTTCCTAGCTTAGCTAGGTGACCTCTGTCAAGAGCCCGGTGAATATCCTAAGTATATTTTTAACCTTAGATATTACATTAAGTAAAATTAATATTTGTGTATCATATTTTCTTCATATTTTTTCCAAACTTTTACTTGCTCGATTTTTTTAAATATTTGTTTTAAATAGGTAGTTGGTATATACATTTAATACACAAATTTTTTTTCAGTTGTTATTTATTTTATTAAGAAATTATTTCTTTGAAAAAATCTTCATGTAAAGTTGGTATTTGTGCAAAACTTCAAATTACCAAATATTAGAGAAATTAAGTAATTTAATTAAGTTAAATTTATTAATTAATACGAAATACATTCGCCTTTATGTTGTTCAACCAATTTCAATCGGCGGGGCATCGTGTTCACTAAGTTTTCTTCTCAATAGACGCCCATTTCTGGACAATGACCGTTTTTAAGTCCTTTAAGGACTCGAATTGCCTTCCACCCTCATACAGCTTTGCTTGAATAATTCCCCAAAGGTTCTCAATTGGATTTAGGTCCGGACTTAGTGCTGGCCACTGCAATTTTTTGACTTAAAAAACGTCATCGTATGCATTGCAACATATATATGAGCGTTATCGCGACATAACTGATTTGTTCCACTCAAAATGTAAATGAAAAATTTTGCACAAATATCAACTTTCTATTGAAGGCAAGTTTTTGTTCCGTCTTTCTCGTAACGGGACTATAAATTAAAAGCTGATAAGAAATAAATGCATGGAATAACATCACAAAGCATAAGAGATAAGACGTGTATACTCAAGAATATGTCGCAGCATAACCAGCGTCAGAAAAATATGCAAAATATGCGTATCATTGCTTTAACATTAACATTAATACCGTTATAACAAAACCTGTTACATGCAAAACATATTTTGCACAAATATCAATTTTACTGGGTGTACTTCCTAAGATCATTCGAGATTGTTGTAAGACACATTTTGCTTGCCTGAGTCCTGGTGTCCTTGCAGAGCTAATTGTCCGCAAGAGTCTCTTTTCGATATTTGTTCCTGCCGTATTGTGTATCTTACCACGCCATGGTAAAACTCAGATTCCGAGAGGGGTGTCTGCCCTTAATATTGCTCTGCCTCTTCGTTTCGTGCTATATTAACATGACGTGGGACCCATCTTCGGGCTGACCTATTGTGTGATCTCAGTGTCTAGCTTGCTTCGTTCCACACGAATTATTATTTTTTATTGCTGCTTGACTGTCAGAAAAGAATGCTTTGTCTCTATTCCGATAGTTACGCTTTAGATTAAAGACCTCTCTTCTTATCTGTGCTTACCTAGAATCCCGTTTGGATAGGGCTCCGTAGAGCCGGATGCCATTAATCTTACTTTTTATGGTTTCACAGAAATCCCTATAGCTCCTTCGTTTGGCATTTCTAATCTCCTTATTGTACGAGGTGAGGCTTTCAAAATATTTATCTCATGACTTGTCTCTCATCATGTTGAAAAGGTGATGGGTGGTGCGACGCAGTCTATCAAGACCATCATTTCACCACATTAATTGTCAGGTAAAACACCGCAACACAAGCATCTTGTCGGTACGATAAACGGTATCGTACGCTTTTTGACGCATTTTGACGGTGACATTTGGTGGAACAAAATACTCTGTGTGTGCATAGTCTGTGGAATAGATATATATTTAGAGAATATCTGCTATATTTTGCAATATCACTTCCATAAATTCAGAAACACTGATGAACGAACTTCGGTAAATAACTAAGAATGCAAAATTTTTTTTGTTGCTGTCTTTGTCTTGACTTCGAGCAATAGGTCGGGGAATCCCAGTTCTGGACCATAAACAGATCTTTTAAAAACTATCCATTCTCCAAATACAGTTAATATTGACAACAATAAAATCTTTAAATCTTCCAAATTTCAAACATGCCTTTGAAACTTTAACAAACTATTAATGATCCGCGAAATTTATTCGAAATTTGTTGAGGAACACCGAAGATATCAAAGATTGGAATTTACTCAGGCTCGCAGTGTCAAGTGCAATAATTTTATATGTACGCGTTCGTTCTCATGCACACAATGACTTATCGTCTATAGTTTACGTCTCGGGGTAGTATCCACTAAACGCTTTTTACTTGTGGTTTACATGTGAAAGCTAAAATAAATTTTAAATTATGTTATTCTCGATATTCTCCATGATTATTAACTGATATTGATGAAATTTACACAGATTTTTAATAATTTGTCGAAATATCTTACAACAAAACAAAATCTAAAACAATTCTATAGTTTTTATCTGTAACGATATCATGTGTATATTGGAGAACTTATATTTCAAATTCAGGCAAACAGGCACACCCCGCAATTGGCACTCACAGGCCAGCGGTGTGGTCACATTTGGGCTACGATATTTTAAAGTAAATTAAAATATAACTGGTCAGTGGTATGATATGAAATCTGTAATCTTAAAATCAGATTATGACCTTATCTTATTTATCGCATTACCAAACTCATTCCGCACGTTGCTGCGCAACCTTTAAAATAAAATTTTTATAAACATAATGGAACCATATTTATTATATTTTTATATTTATTTTTCTGTACCATTAGATTTACTCAAAACCTTTCAACTTTTCGACGTGATGTGGTTAACCTACCAAAGTCGGTCCCATATGCAACAGGTAAGCGTGTATACAATATGTTATGATAAAAAAAGTGGTCCACCAAATCGTATTGTACGACGAATAGAAGGTTTCAAGATATGAACCTGCCGTGTCTAGTTGTTAATCGTTATACTAGTAATTGGAATTACAAAAAAATTGACCCGTTTTTAATAAAATACAAAATATCGAGTACTTTTGTACTCATACCAATTATTAAAAAAACAGTACTCAATAAACTTGTTAAAGTAAGGAAGCTGAAGCAATATGAAATAAAAAGCAAATATTCCAATCATTATACGCAATAAGAGGGTATAAAGTACTTGTAGCATTTTGATCATCAACAGTTCAGTCTATCCGCCCGTATGTATAAACTCGTCGATCTCGGAGACTCTTAGAGCTGGTCTTGAAGGGTCCCTTCAGAACTATTTCTGTTACCGATATACACATTTTACAGTTAAAACATTATGTTTGATTTTGAAGAATGGAAACAGGTATTAAAATAGATTTTATCGAAATCGATTTAGGAACAACGTTGATATTTAAAACTGCAATTAAATCATTATTCAGTAGCGTGGTATGCAGATGCACACATATAACTTATGTAATAAACCGCGGATAAGACACCTAATGTACATTTAATAAAACGCGGCAAGATTTTTTATTTTTGTAGGCTTTGTATGCATATATTAGACACTCTGTACTTTCTTTTGGTATCAGTTTTGCTAGTGTAACTTTGTTCGTTATGTTAATGCTAATAATCACGAATTATTTTTTACCTATTTTCGGTCCTACTGATTGTCAATATTTCTGCTTGACTATTGGAAAAGAAGGTTGCACATTCTTCGGCTTGGAATATGCTGGTGTGCTTAGTATTTTTTTTAACCGAGAGCCCTATTACTTCAATACCAGAGTCTCGTTGAGTTAGATAGCCATCAGTGTACCATTTTATGATGTGTGGTGTCATGGAGTGCACTTGCACTTCTTGTTACTGAGGTGAACTTGAAAGTTTAGCTTGAACATGTGTTCGGCTTTCTTCGTTCCTTGGTTGTGCTAGTAGGGGGGAGTTCACCCTTGATCATATCTGCCTCTATGGCTAAGAACCTGACCTCTCCCAAGTCCTTCTGCGAACATTCTTAAGAGGGATGCTTTCTGTTGCAGTTTAATCATGTAGATGAGTGGCGTGAACTTCAAACGATCCTTCAGGGCTGATCTCGACCACTTCCTAATTGCTCCCGTGATTCCTACACAGGCCGTCCTTTGCCACTTTTTTAGTTGCTTTTGCATTGTGATTACCTAAGCCTTATCCCCCATACAATACGTGAACACGTGCCTTACAACCATACGGTATAGCCAAGTAACTTTGAGATCATATTTTGATATGGTTCCAAAATTCGATTTGCTGTCAAACGTGACCACACGGTACTTGACTTCCTTGCTTGTTTCTGTTTGACTCCCTGCGATGATGGTTTTGGTGGGTTTCGGGCTGGGAGTAACCCCATACACCATTCATGCGTGATCCTGAGTCCCAATTGAACAATGTCACAGAGTGTTTCTTCGTACTCTGTGTGCTCTTCTCACAATGTCATCAGCATAGCCCTGACATGCTAGCAAGTATACTTGATACCTCATATACCGATATGCTCCCAAACCCCCACTTGCGGAAAACTCCTTGTGGTTGTAACTGTTATGGTACTATTCTGTCTTGATGCCGTATGTCTTAAATAGTACAGCGTAAGCTGTGGTGCCGTATACTGACCCTCCCTATATACTTGCTACGTTGCTTGCAGCGGATTCTGTGTTAGCAGAGTGATCCTGATGTAATATTCCACAAGCTTTTCAGCGTTTGCAACAAAAACAATGTTAGCCCAATGGGTCTGACGGACTTTGATCGATATCCGGCGCCCGTTTGGATAGGGCTCTGTAGAACCGGGCGCCTTCAATCGTATTTGTTATGCTTTCGCTATATTGAAATGGCGCTGGGTTTTGAAAAGCAGTCTTTCAAAACCATCATTTCACCATGCGGTGTCGTTTCTTTGCTTGTTTTCCCTAGCGGAAAGTGGCTAGGTACCTCAAAGGTCGACCTAAATTGTTTTCAATTTTTTGGGTACGCTGCTGTACGTATTAGCCTTTAGTTTAAATAGGATAATAAGAAATGGATTCATCTGAAGAGACATGACATTCCCTGAGATGTTACCTGAGAGACCAGGGTGATGTCCTATACTTCTTCTCTAATTCTAGATACAAATGTCAATGTTGCTCCGACATTTCCAATTTCTAAATTATATTTAAATATACAGTCGGTAAGGCACTCTCACCGTGTGTTGATGTTCCGATCATTAACGGTAGCTTTTCCTTCCTGCAGTAGTCCTTCAGTTGTTCTATTTCCGATGGTGGACAGGCCACGTCAACAGCGAAATATGAAGATGCGACTACCATAGGGCAGACACAACAAACTAAAGTCCGTCATCACCATACATTGCCTTGGATCGCCCTCACCGCCGTCTGTCATAGTGACATAATCCACTTCTGCCATTATTAGCTCCTCTTCGAGCTCCTGCGAAGACATCTGTTCCTCACCCTTGTCCAGATCCTCCGACAAATTGGTGAGATCTGTCATATCAAAGAACGCTGCTGTACGATTCGTGAAACTATTTTGTGGGTGGTACGCATGACAAAAAAAAACTACGAAAATTTTGGGGAAATTGTGAACAGCTGTTTCCTTTTTCGACAATAGCATTATAGATGATGCCGAGAGTCGTAAGGAAATATTAAATTAAATAAACAAGTGGAGAGTTAATATATATATATATTTATTTATTTATTTATTTGTTAGGTACATTTTTAATATTTTATTATTTTTTTGTTTGTTTTAGTTTTCTAAGCGTTTGCTGACTTGAGCGAACTCATACTGCCGGGGGACAGACCCGGCACTGGATTTACAAAATCTTTCAAAAAAAGCATTCATATCGCTATCACTTTTATGCATATAAAGTGGCTCGGACCTTACTTAATACATTGTTAAGACAAATTTTAAAGTTCTAAAAAACTTGATAAAAAAAAAAACAAAAATGTTTTAACGACAATGTGCATCAATATAGCTTACTGCATTTGTAGCATCGTAAATAGCAATTAATAAATTCGATTGGAAGCCCTGCAAAGCACAACAAATCTTCAGATAATCATGCTACCTTGTGGTATGTAGCTATATACTTTGCAAATAAATATGCAAAAGTTCTATTTATTCACAATTCATTTTGTTAAACGTTTTCATTTTAAACGGTTAAAACTTCAACTATATTTATCAGAGCCGCAAATTCCAGAAAAAGGGCCATCGGTTCGCTTTCCGAACCCTTGGTCGAAAATTCCCAGTGTTTCCAAAACCGGGTTCTAAATATATACTTTGCTATATACTGAACTCCGGGCTCCGTTCTAAGTGTATTAACCAAAATTTAAATTCGATTTATAAGCATTAAATATTCCATAAGATTTTTATCCAGAGAATCCCTTTTACCCGACAACATGAATTTGAGTGAGATTAATGAGATTCTGTACAGAAGTTTGTTGCTGGAAAACAACAACATAAAAACAACGTGAATGTAGATCCTAAAAAAAAATCTGCAAATTGGTGCATGCACAAGTTAGCTGCAAAATTGGTGTTGGAGTTTAGCTTAACATATTATTACATTTATATACCAGAATTACAATTTACGCTTAGTTTATCTTATCTCATCTCATAAGCCGATATGCAAATTTGCATTGCGTGCGTCCCATTTGGGTTTGTCGATCGTTTTTATTAATTATTTAAATCAATCTAAAAACTATTAAATTTTTCATTGGCGCACGACCGACATCGATTTTTCGTAATTTGTTTGTTTCGCGTGGTTGGATTGTGATTCGTGAGTTTTTACATCTACAAATTAACTCAGCATCTTCGTTGGAATTAAACGCTGCATTTTGCATCATGGACGCTCCTAATATAAGTTGAAGTTCCCCATTGAAGAAAACTTTAGAAGATCACTTTTTATGGACTCAGTAGAAAGCCTTCAGATATTCTGTGCCAAAAACTGCGCATTGTTTTAAATTTTTTTTTCATCTTCTGGCACACCCTTTTTTTGATTTTCGTCGCCTTTACATATGCAAATATACCATATATTTGCACTTGCACATACATACAACGCTTGTTCAAAGTTTTAAGGAATTAACATTTAATTGTTCGTGCGTTTGTTAACCTTCACTATTTGCTTTCGTTAAAGCTCGACTTGGTCCAAAACATTGCGTGCACGAGCGCTTAATTCTCTTACTTGTCTTTTTTCATCCCCGCTTTGATTGCGGTTTGAGTATGTTTATATACAGTTGCTTGTTTATGCGTGCACTCGCGCCAAAGTCTCGCTTGCTATTTTAAACCCCTCACCCCGCATATTCTATCAACACAAAGGGGATGCACGAAACTTTTGACTTGCTTATTTCTGTTTGCTTGGACCGTTTTCGTTTGTTTGTGCACATAACTTGTCGAGCGGATCAAGTCGTTCTTGCTACCGCTACAGTAAATATGATGACTAAGAGCATGGCACAGAGTTTACGGGTGAAGTAGAGCCAACTTCCCTTGCTATCGCAATGGTAGGTGGTGCAACGACTTAAAGCCAAAATAGGGTTTGTGGATCAATTTAATTTCGTTTAAATTCGCATGCGTTGGGCAAATAAAGTATGGAAAGTCTGTCTCCTCTTGAACAGCATTAATATGTTCGTCAATACCTAATAAAACTATAATGGTGAGGCTAACTATTCAGAACAACTTAGCCGTAACTGCCGACATTTCAAAAATATTGGTGGAGTTTAAATCGCACTGGAAGGTCTGCACTGTATGGAAGTACAAAAAGAAGTGTGTAACTACAAACTAACAGAGAGAGAATTCATTGCTCTCGAACGGTGTTGTCAGATCGATAATATTATCGCTTACATACTATCCAATATAATGCAAATTAATATTTCAACAATTTTGCTTAAGCCTAATATTATTGAATTAATCCAAGTGATTTTACAAAGCCACAATGGTTTTGCTTACTTAAGCTCTTTGTCAAAATGTCGGCAACATTATTATCTGTATATACATATTCCAAATTAATTTCATTACATTACTTTTTTTCTTATAAAATGAAACTTTAAATCAATATTAGTGCTCTTATGGTGGATAGGATTTTTTGCAATATGAGGCGAACTCGTGTTGTAGCCGTAAATAGTCATCGGCCCAGGAATCTTCCATCCGTTCTCGTTTAGCTGTCTTCGAATATATGGTGCTTGTCGTAATGCCGTTGATAAAGCGACATACTCCGCTTCCGTACTGCTTAGTTCGACGACATTCTGCTTTGCCGAAGTCCACGAAAAAAAAATTTCCGGCCAGAAAGAAAGCGTACGCAGAGTTTGACTTATTATCCTGATTGTCATTTGCCCAATCCGCAACTGCGAATCCTTTTGTTGGCTCCCTAGTCTTCTTATACTCTAGGCTGATTTATCGTACCAGAAAGATAGCGCAGCACATGCTTTTCTGCTGTTTCATGCTTCATGTGAGCATCTGTCCAGACGGTTTAATACTGCTAAGTGCATACGAGAACCAATTAACGATATGGAATATGTCATATTTACGCTTACTCATTTGTCATTTTGGTAATCAATTTCAAAACCCGGTTCCAAAAGCTCGAAATGACTTCATTCCAAAATTATCCAAAAGGCTCTTAATGTATGCCTTTTGCCACAGTTTGTTTGCGCCTCTTTTTCATCCCAAGGAAAAAGCTGAGTTGCCCGCCGTCGTGCATCTCGAATACGGCTGCAATTCTTTCCTTCATCGCGTTGATTTTCTTCTCGTTTGGACATATACATACACCTCAATAAAGCTGAAGACTTGTGCCAGCTGCTTCACACACAAACACGCATCTTGTTTGCTCACACACGGCCAGACTGCTTCAGCCCGTAAATCACCTTTTGCAGTTTAAGAACCTTCGTATACGTCTTTATAAAGCATACTGTTCAGATATGCATTTGTAATACACTCTTGATGCATGTACAGTTCATGCAAACAGCGTCCGGGTCTCATATCTGTTGAATGGAGAGTATGTTTCGAACCGATGGCCTTTTGTCCAGCTAATAACAATAATAATAAGTCTGATTATTAACCAAAGCTTTATACTCACGTTGCATGGACATCTGCCAGTCCGACGCGTGTTGGCCATTCAGCGCCTCTACCACAGATTGAAGCGTCTCAACATCTTCCGCGTTTAGATTGCTGAGGACATGGTACATTTTTTCAGGTCAAGCTGGTCACCTGTACGGATGATTTTGGGACGACGTGGCCCACGTCTTGGCTGGACGTCGTCATCCTCGTCTAGATCACTGACGCTAGGCTGGAAGTCATCCTCCTCGTCTAAATCACTAGTGCTGACAAATTGATCTTCCTCCTCTTCATTATCGCTGTTGTCAAACCTATTATTGCTTATATTGGCACCTGCAGCAACTGGCTCGTTGTGCACCTGCCCTTTGAGTGCGTCATTTGACACAAAGCTGACTATAGCATAATTGTCATTAATTTGTTCGTCTTGGTAACTTAACGTCTCTACGCTCTATTACACGCCGCGTAGACAACTCTAAACGGCGGTATACCTTCGTTGCATAAGAGTATCCAACCATTATGTACTCTTTGCCTTCTGCTGCAAATTTTCCTACTCTTAACCAAAGACTCTCAGGTCTGAATAAGGGTTTTCGTTTCTTACAAACCTCAAAAGGCGTTCGCCCATCTACCGCTTGTATTGAACACCTATTTCACGTTTTTATACCCTTAATCCATTAAAAATGGGTAAAAAGGGTATAATGGTTTTGTGCAAAAGTATGTAACAGGGAAAAGGAAGCATCTTCGACCCCATAAAGTATATATATTCTTGATCAGCATCAGAGACTATAAGAGCTAGAGACTCCAGATTTGGTACATAAGCTCGCCTAATCCCTAGGCAGTACAAGTTTGCTTCAAATTCTTGATAACTCTTCCCGTTTCCGATATACACATATAATCGATAACAACAAAATCTTGAATTTGGAAAACTTTTTGATGCAGTTTGAAAGATTAGACTAAATAATGACAATCTGTTTATTTTTTTTTAAATCAGTTGAGAAACACTAGAGATATGAAGTTAAGAATGTATGCACTATACGCGTATACAAACATATTTGCAAGCACTGACTGTCTCTCTAGTGTCTGAGATCGACGCGTTCATACATACGGACGGACAGACGGACATGGCTATATCGACTCGGCTGTTTATCCATTTTCAATGGGTTAAGGGTATAAAAATGTCTCTGTATTTTATATAGTTTTCCAGCTTTACATAAATAAAACAGGTCCCGGAATTCCGGGTATATTTGCTATTCTTATAAATTCTTACTATGTAACTAAAATAACACTTATTTTGACTATTTGCAGAAAGTTCGTACCAGGTCTTTACTGAATCAAATTACTCCATATCAGTATAACTGTCGAAACGTTTTGTTGGAGCTAGTGTTACCTGTAATATAGCTGTCAAAACACAATTTTATTAATATTGAATTGTATATTTTATTTAAAAAAAACATGAATGAGCCCAAAATAGAAACCAAATGCTTTTTTCTTAAGTTTGTTTTTGCAGGCTATTTAACGCCAACAACAAGGTTGTTATACTTTACATACATGAAAAGAACGTTGGTCGTTAATAACTCATTATTCCTATCATTCAGCTGTAATATTAAGCAGGTAAATAGAGATGCTTTTCCGATTACCTTACAGTGATCCACCTATCAACATATGTGAATTTTAACGGTTTTAAATTTTTATCGGTTTAGATTTTGTAAAGAAATTTTATTTTTCTTATTTTTTATACCCTGAACCCATTTTCAATGAGTGAAAAGGGTATAATAGTTTAGTGCAAAAGTATGTAACAGGCATCTCCGACTCCATAAAGTATACATATTCTTGTATATCAGCATCAACAGCCGAGTCGATATAGCCATGTCCGCCTGTATGTATGAACGCGTCGATATCAGATACTATAAGAGCTAGAGGTTCCAGATTAATTGAAACATTAGCTCGCTCAATCACTATGCAGTATTTTTCAATAACTCATCCCGTTTCCGGCGTTTGTGACATTACACTAAATTATGACAATCTGTGAAATTTTGATTGATATCGGTTGAGAAACACCGAAGATATGGAACATTAAAATTAAGCCAAGTATGCAGTATACGCGTACAAACACAATCACATACTTGCAAGCACTGACTTTACGCGTAATGTGTAGAGTTCAGGGTATAGTGTAGTAGGGATTTCTCGACTAGAACCTTCTTAATTGTTCTCATTGAAGTTTTCCTGCACCGTTGAGAAAAGCGTAATGCTCGATAGGAGGCTCTGCTTCTCGATTCGAACGATGTCAGATGACGCAGGCCTGGTTATCTCGGAAATGATTTCTATCGACGAAGATGCGCGTGCGGCATCGGAGCTCCATAATGTATCGAGCGGCAACGACGACGGGACAAGGCCTTGACATTCGTTTTTCAGGTCGGAAGTCAGGAAGAGAAACATCCATCGGTGAAGCATCGATGGACGTACCGGGTTATACCGACGCGGTATCGAGGTAAATTTCCACCTTACGCAGCTTCTTAGTGGGCATGAAAGCTTCAGAAACTATCTCCATCGACTTGGGCACGAGCCAAGCCCAGGGTGTACATGGTGCGGCTGCAGCTCGGAAGAGAATGTCCAGCACGTCTTCTTCGAGCTTTAAAACGGATCGTATTCGTCTGGAGGCAGTAATTGGACAGCGCATTTCGGAAGAGAACATTATTAACCTCATGGTTGTGGGTTCAGGTTATCTTCTAGTCAGGATTTCATCTTGTTTTAACATAAATTAAATAAAAAAAAATAGATAATCGAATTTCAATTTGTTTACTTAAGGATTATAATTAGATTCTGTAGAGAAGTTTGTTGCTGGAAAATAACAACATAAAAACAACGTGAATGTTTTTTGTAGGTGAATGCACAAGTTAGCTGCAAAATTGGTGTTGGAGTTTAGCTTAACATATTATTACATTTATATACCAGAATTACAATTTACGCTTAGTTTATCTTATCTCATCTCATAAGCCGATATGCAAATTTGCATTGTGTGCGTCCCATTTGGGTTTGTCGATCGTTTTTATTAATTATTTAAATCAATCTAAAAACTATTAAATTTTTCATTGGCGCACGACCGACATCGATTTTTCGTAATTTGTTTGTTTCGCGTGGTTGGATTGTGATTCGTGAGTTTTTACATCTACAAATTAACTCAGCATCATATTATACCCTTAATCCATTAAAAATGGGTAAAAAGGGTATAATGGTTTTGTGCAAAAGTATGTAACAGGGAAAAGGAAGCATCTTCGACCCCATAAAGTATATATATTCTTGATCAGCATCAGAGACTATAAGAGCTAGAGACTCCAGATTTGGTACATAAGCTCGCCTAATCCCTAGGCAGTACAAGTTTGTTTCAAATTATTGATAACTCTTCCCGTTTCCGATATACACATATGATCGATAACAACAAAATCTTGAATTTGGAAAACTTTTTGATGCAGTTTGAAAGATTAGACTAAATAATGACAATCTGTTTATTTTTTTTGAAATCAGTTGAGAAACACTAGAGATATGGAGTATTGAAGTTAAGAATGTATGCACTATACGCGTATACAAACATATTTGCAAGCACTGACTGTCTCTCTAGTGTCTGAGATCGACGCGTTCATACATACGGACGGACAGACGGACATGGCTATATCGACTCGGCTGTTTATCCATTTTCAATGGGTTAAGGGTATAAAAATGTCTCTGTATTTTATATAGTTTTCCAGCTTTACATAAATAAAACAGGTCCCGGAATTCCGGGTATATTTGCTATTCTTATAAATTCTTACTATGTAACTAAAATAACACTTATTTTGACTATTTGCAGAAAGTTCGTACCAGGTCTTTACTGAATCAAATTACTCCATATCAGTATAACTGTCGAAACGTTTTGTTGGAGCTAGTGTTACCTGTAATATAGCTGTCAAAACACAATTTTATTAATATTGAATTGTATATTTTATTTAAAAAAAACATGAATGAGCCCAAAATAGAAACCAAATGCTTTTTTCTTAAGTTTGTTTTTGCAGGCTATTTAACGCCAACAACAAGGTTGTTATACTTTACATACATGAAAAGAACGTTGGTCGTTAATAACTCATTATTCCTATCATTCAGCTGTAATATTAAGCAGGTAAATAGAGATGCTTTTCCGATTACCTTACAGTGATCCACCTATCAACATATGTGAATTTTAACGGTTTTAAATTTTTATCGGTTTAGATTTTGTAAAGAAATTTTATTTTTCTTATTTTTTATACCCTGAACCCATTTTCAATGAGTGAAAAGGGTATAATAGTTTAGTGCAAAAGTATGTAACAGGCATCTCCGACTCCATAAAGTATACATATTCTTGTATATCAGCATCAACAGCCGAGTCGATATAGCCATGTCCGCCTGTATGTATGAACGCGTCGATATCAGATACTATAAGAGCTAGAGGTTCCAGATTAATTGAAACATTAGCTCGCTCAATCACTATGCAGTATTTTTCAATAACTCATCCCGTTTCCGGCGTTTGTGACATTACACTAAATTATGACAATCTGTGAAATTTTGATTGATATCGGTTGAGAAACACCGAAGATATGGAACATTAAAATTAAGCCAAGTATGCAGTATACGCGTACAAACACAATCACATACTTGCAAGCACTGACTTTACGCGTAATGTGTAGAGTTCAGGGTATAGTGTAGTAGGGATTTCTCGACTAGAACCTTCTTAATTGTTCTCATTGAAGTTTTCCTGCACCGTTGAGAAAAGCGTAATGCTCGATAGGAGGCTCTGCTTCTCGATTCGAACGATGTCAGATGACGCAGGCCTGGTCATCTCGGAAATGATTTCTATCGACGAAGATGCGCGTGCGGCATCGGAGCTCCATAATGTATCGAGCGGCAACGACGACGGGACAAGGCCTTGACATTCGTTTTTCAGGTCGGAAGTCAGGAAGAGAAACATCCATCGGTGAAGCATCGATGGACGTACCGGGTTATACCGACGCGGTATCGAGGTAAATTTCCACCTTACGCAGCTTCTTAGTGGGCATGAAAGCTTCAGAAACTATCTCCATCGACTTGGGCACGAGCCAAGCCCAGGGTGTACATGGTGCGGCTGCAGCTCGGAAGAGAATGTCCAGCACGTCTTCTTCGAGCTTTAAAACGGATCGTATTCGTCTGGAGGCAGTAATTGGACAGCGCATTTCGGAAGAGAACATTATTAACCTCATGGTTGTGGGTTCAGGTTATCTTCTAGTCAGGATTTCATCTTGTTTTAACATAAATTAAATAAAAAAAAATAGATAATCGAATTTCAATTTGTTTACTTAAGGATTATAATTAGATTCTGTAGAGAAGTTTGTTGCTGGAAAATAACAACATAAAAACAACGTGAATGTTTTTTGTAGGTGAATGCACAAGTTAGCTGCAAAATTGGTGTTGGAGTTTAGCTTAACATATTATTACATTTATATACCAGAATTACAATTTACGCTTAGTTTATCTTATCTCATCTCATAAGCCGATATGCAAATTTGCATTGTGTGCGTCCCATTTGGGTTTGTCGATCGTTTTTATTAATTATTTAAATCAATCTAAAAACTATTAAATTTTTCATTGGCGCACGACCGACATCGATTTTTCGTAATTTGTTTGTTTCGCGTGGTTGGATTGTGATTCGTGAGTTTTTACATCTACAAATTAACTCAGCATCATGCATTTTGCATCATGGACGCTCCTAATATTGAAGTTCTCCATAGAAGAAAACTTTAGAAGATCTCTTTGTATGGTTTGCGGTTTGAGTATGTTTAAATAAATAATTTAATTTGGTTTATTAATTCAGAGGAATCAATTTCCCCATTATTCCAAGCATTGCTATACGATCAGAAAGAGAAGGAAGATTTATTAGTAAAAGTATACTATGATAAGAAGGTAAGTTAATGTTACAAATATACAAAGTTTTTGTTATGTAGGGGTCGTCCAATTCCTTCGACAAGCGCTTAATGAGCCCCAAGGCACCTGATGCCCGATTCGTAATGCAGCTTTGAATCCATTAGTACACCCAAATCCTCAACCCATTCAATTCGATCACGTAGTTTCTTATCCAGAATATAGATAATAAAAAATGGTATTTGTCTATAAAAAGACATTACTTTACATTTACTGCAATTAAGTTTTAATAAATTTATCCTACACCAAGTTTGAAAGTTGTCTAAATCACTTTGAAGTTTTTGAGCAGACAGAAGAGTTGCAGCTGATGTGATTTAGTAAAGACGGAAGATCGTTTATAAAAAGTGTAAGTAATAACGGTCCAAGTTGACTTCCTTGAGGAACACCAGAAGTAACCTGAACAGCTTTGGAAACAGAACCATTAAAATAGACCCTCTGAGTTCTAAAAATTAAGTAATCTTTAATCCAAAGGATAAGATTGTTAGGAAAGCCCAAAAGTTTAAGTTTATGAATTAAAAGGAAGTGATTTACAGAGTAGAATACCTTATTGAAATCAGTCTAAATAACATCAGTTTGCATTTTATATTGAAAGCCCTTAATAACAAATGGTCTGAATTCCATCAAGTGGTAGTATAGCTTTGTTTCATGAATTCATGCTGGCACGGTGAAATCAAACATTTGCAAAGATGTTGAAGATGAGACGTTTTCAATATCTCAAAAATCTTAGGAATAGCAGACACCTTGGAGATACCCCTATAATTTTGAGCATTAGATTTGTTTCCTTTTTTATGCAAAGGAATAATAAAAAAAATTAAGGAATATAACTCTTTCCAAATATTTATGCAAAGGCTTTAGAAGAGATTGAGCACACAGCTCGGTACTCCATCTGTGATTTCGGGTTAAAAATTCAATTAGAGCTATTCAGCTGAGGCAATACGACTTGTTGAAGTCGTTTGAAAAAATTTAGGAAATAGATCGGCAAAGACCTGATCTAAGTTGGCCTTCTTTTCATCAAAGAATATGTTTAATGGTAGTGTCGATGATTTGTGCTTCGTATTAACAAAATCAAAAAACCTTTTAGGATCCTGCTGAAACTGTAATCTACACCTAGCCAAGTAATTTCAATAACACTGGTTATTCAGGACTGAGAAACAGGAACGAGTAATCAAGTATCCAGAATAAGCTAACGAAGAGCTGGATATTCCAAAACTCTTGTAGAGTTTCGACTTTCCATTTTTAAGAATTGTCAACTCTCTGGTAAACCACACAGGTTTGTTAGACCTGTTTGGCTTTCCATAAGGGACACACAAATCTAATAATGAATTTAAAGTGTTATAAAAAATACTGATTGCCACGTCCAAGTTGTCAGACCCGTAGAGGGGAGACCAGTCATTCCGGGATAAAAGCCGAGTAAGTTTTGCAAAATCGGTTTTCCGAATTTGACGAACTCGGCTTAAAAGTTTTCTACTGGGGCATTGCGCCCGGTAGGGTAAAGTAATCGACACCTCCAACGTTGGGTGGTATAAATCTTCTGGATAAGATATAGGTTGTGATCGGGTATGAGGAGGACGGATCCAAACAAAAATCAGATCAAGCATTTTATTACGATATCATTGATTTGACACAATAACATCCCAGTAAGTTCATCAAAAATTCATTCTGAGCACTACAAGAACATCGCGATCTGAAAGTATTTTAGAAACAGAAAGTATAGCAGAGAAATGAGCATCGTATATAGCGTTATCAGAGGAAGGGGGTATATACGAGAAAGTAATAAAAATACCAACACCATAAATATTCAACTTTACAGCAACAAATTCTATATCTATAGAACCACCTAGTATTACTGTCTCCGAAAAATAGTCTACATCGACAGCAATAAACACATCACCGCCACATCGAAGAGTACGGTCTTTTGTATAGATACAGTATCTATTGGTTAGAATTTCAGAATTTAGGATGTCTTGCCTTAACCAAGTTTCAGTAAAGGCAATGACATGAAAAGGAAAAGAAAGGATATTAAGATATAAACTATTGAGCTTACTACAAAGACCTCTAACATTCTGATAGCCTAGTAAGAAGGAAACTGTTAGTTTTTTGAGCTATCAGAAACTGGAAGAGGTTTAGAAACAACTACTGGAGAGGGAGATATAATCGGAGGCCGATTTTTCTTTCTGGCAGTATATTCATTGACTATGATGAATTTATAACATATAGTACTAAAATCTTGGTTTGAAACACTGATTTTAAAAGACGAGATGTTCCGAGAATAATTGAATTAAAATTTTTCCACCGTGAAATTGGCTTTCGATTTGGCCTTAATGTCATCATCTGATGTTAAATCAGGGGGAAGCCTTAAAACAAATATCTGTTGTTTTTATTTTTTTGGTGGAACGGCAACAAATCTTCTAATAATAAAACTGAGGGTACATTTTCAGATAATGGAGTATTTTGTTTTTTGGATATATTGGATTAATTTTGAAAAAGTCAAAGTCAACACTATTCTCCACCAAACGAACCGAAGTTCCGGTATTAGATGACAACATCAATGTGTATTAGCATGTTTTCATCTGTCATCTCGTTTATTTTAGGAACTGGGGCAATTTATTTATTAATTTATTTTATTTTTTTATTTGTTAATTAATTTATTTTTATTTATATTTTTGGGCTCTAAACGTGGAGGATTGTTAGACATGAGAGAATCCGATGACCGCACAACATTGGAATTTAGCGCTTTGGAGAATCACTCAACAGATTTTTCTCATTGGCACCGTTGACTCGCAAAGTTTTTGTAACTGTCCGAAAACTCCCTCAATGCCAAGCTGCCATAAAGTATATATATTCTTGATCAGCATCAACAGCCGAGTCGATATAGCCATGTTAGTCTGTCCGTCCGTCCGTCCGTCCGTATGTAGGAACGCGTCGATCTCAGAAACTATAAGAGCTAGAGACTCCAGATTCGGAACATTTTTCAATAAAGCACCCCGTTTCCGATAAACACATGTGATCTATAAAAACGGCGTTTGAGACATTAGACGATATTATGACAATCTGTGAAATCGGTTGAGAAACACCCGATAAGCAGCATTGAAATTTAGAAAGTATGTACTATTCGCGTACACACATGTATTTAATTTAAACAAAACATTTCTAAAATTACTTATTATTTTGTTCGATACTTTCGTATAAACGCCACCGGAGCAGAAGTTGTACATTCCCTTTTTCACAAAATTTAGTAGATATGTGAAAAAGAAAACGAAAATATTAAGCAAATGGTTCTATTTCTCGCTTAGTTTTGGCGATATCAATCATTTTTAGGAGAACTTTCGCTTGGTATATTTTCTTCAAAAATTTCTTTCTACGTTTTTTTGTGGTGCTGATATGAAAGCAAAAGACGACTTGGCGGAATATTAGTTTTCCTGAAAAATATTTTACTTAGAAAGATCCTAAAATAAATAAAAATTACAAATTATTTTGGGGTAGGCTCCGGTTACCGTAAGTAAAAGACTATTGTAATAAAAATCAATAATCACAGTTATTTTCTTATGTTTATTTTAAAAACCATTTATAACCGTTATGGAAAGACTTTAAATATAAAAATTATTAACAACAATAAGTTTTTCATTTTCATATGTATAGTTTTTTTCCGATTTGTATTCTAAAAATTATATATTATTACGGTCGTAAAAAAACATTGATTTTATAGTCGTACCGATACATGCCGTTATATCGAATTAAAAATTCCGGCAAACTCATTACCGATATATCTTTGATCCGAGACGTTAACTTTAAACGTAACTCGGCTTTCGGTATGTTCCCGAGCGCACACCGGAACTAAAATAAGTTTTATTTTTTTTACCTCAAACCCACATAAAAATATGTTATTGTGGGTATTAAAAATTATTTGGAGATCAAAAACTGTAAAAGATATAGGCATTCCCAATTTTAAAAGGCAAATGAGCTTGGGACGGCTAAGGTTATCATGGTACCAATTTATGACGCAGATATTAGAGAGACGCTACCAAAATTCTTGACTGTAAATATGGTCGGTTATCGATTTCCTAGTTTCGCAGTGGGCGCAGCGCTCCAATTTTGACACTTTTCCGTACACACGTGGACCAATATGTTTGCAAAGTTTCAAGTCACAAACTGACGGACAGACTGCATAACAATCAGAAATATAGTTGATTGTACATTTAATATACAAAGCTGACTAACAAAAAGCTTGATTAACAATTAATAAGATAACTATCTAGTACGTTTAGTATATACGCATACATTTATAAAAGGAGACACAACTCTTTATACGTATTATATTAAAATATATGTGTATTTTACAAATTATTGAAAAATTAATGTGTTTTATTCGATTAACGTTATGTTCCAGTATATCTAAAAAATTTCTCGTTTCTAGTGTTCCGTGTCATATTCTGTATGATGTTTATATAATTGTATGTACTTTCGTACTACCATGATCAAAATAATAGTTCATATAACATTTTGAAGTTCGAAATGTTTGCCATGTATATTGATACAGAGCGATTTCTTTTACATTTTAATATTTTCATTTTAATAACTGCTTTGGTTAATATCGTTTTAAATATAGTTATTTGAAAAGTGAGCAAATGTGCACGAAAATAATTATCTTGCATAAATTTGATCACAGTAGTGTTAGTTAAAAGTTTGTTTAAGGTACTTTAATGTTTCATTAAATATTCATTTCAGTGGTAAGTATTTAATACACATTTACATGTTTCATTTCAGTGGTACATATTTAAAAACATTAAAATTGCTAAAAATCAATTTTGATTTTGCATTATAAACTTAAAATACGGCGCACGTAATATACAAGATATTTCTATATATATATATAAAGTTAGGAATTATTAATTAATTTACATAAATTAATAAATAATTCCTAACATTTTGGTATTTATAAAAGGAATTGTTGACTGTTTTATACAGTGGTATCTTAGTGAACCAATATTTTTCTAATTATTTGTGAAGAATTTAAAACATGGGGGACTGACAATTCAAACATACATACATATATGTTCATAAACGTGCATAGGATGTTAAATAATTTTTCGGTTCGGTTTGGCGCGATGTCTGTCAATTCTGATTCACGCTTTCATCAGATCTTGATCACGCTTGAATCAGATCTGAATTGGCAGCGGAGGATAAGCGAAGCGCGTTTTGGAGAGCAAAACAAAAAGAGAGCGGTGACCTTCTTTACAATGAAAGTGTTCTTAAAGAATCAATGACACAATTACGAAGTATTCATTATGTTTATTAAAGAATCAATGACACAATAACGAAGTATTCATTATTATTTTTTTTTTTTTTTAGGTTTTTGTGCGCCTTTTTTTGAAATAATATTAAATGTTAAGCGGTTAAAAAACGAAAACAGCGGCTAGCTTACAGCTTTTTTTGTACAGGCATAAACAAAAGTTGTAATTGACTGTAAATTATATAGATACAAAAAACATTATACCGCCAATCACCGTACCTAAATGTTATAGAAATTTGTGGGCGATTTTGGACTCTGCCATTCAAAAACGGAAGATTTCCAATAAAAACGACCTTAAACTGTTATCTTGAAGGAATGACCAAAAAATAGCGCCAGAAACAACACAAACAAGCAAGAAGACTTCAGTCGATAGATCGATAAATCCCGATAGAAGATACCCTGAACCCTATCCTTAACGGGTACCGTGAGCGCTTGCAAGTATATGAGTTTGTGTACACTTGCATACTGCATACTTCACTTAATGTTCCATATCTCAAGTTTTTCTCAACCGATTGCAATACAAATTTCACAGATTGTCATTATTTCGTATCCAAATCAAAATTTTTGTATTGAAAACTGGATGAGTTCCCGAATATCAAAACAAAATTGTTCTGCCTAGGGCTTTCTTTGAGATCAACGCGTTCATACATACAGACGGACATGACTATATAAAGGGTGTTTTTTTTTTTAGAGATATAGAACTTTGAAATGGAATAAAATAAAGATGATTTTTTTTATTGATTGATTGATATGAAATTTACTTTATTCGAAAGACAAGCTTCTGGCATTATAATTTAAATATGATTTCTGGCATATGTCCGCCACGGCTGGCTCGGACGTAGTCCAATCTAGAGGTCCAATTTTCGACGACTTTATCCAACATTTGTGGCCGTATATCGGCAATAACGCGCCGAATGTTGTCGGGATCGACGGCAATCTTGTTTTGTGCCCATTCACCGAATCTACGCCTTTCTAGGTGATCGGGAGGCTTCAATTCTTGCACGAGTTGGATTTTGTAAGCAACAGATACAACAGGCGGCTGGTGGGGTGACTGCGCTCAGTAGGCTAATGGCCAATGTTGGGGGCCCGTCTCCAAGCAGACGCCGACTCCTGATGAGTGCGGTTCAGTCGGTGTATGGGGCAGAGATATGAGCCACTTCTCTTAAAAAAGAGATGTATTGGAAGAGGCTCGCCCAGGTGCAACGAAGGGGGCCTTGAGTTGTACGGGCTCGGAGACTACTGTATTGGTGATCGCTGTGGTGGCACCAATAAAACTTCAGCCTAAAGAACTTCGGGCTGTTCTCTTGAGGAGAAGTGCAGGAGAAAGGGAACATGCTTCCCAAGAGGAAAGAGCCATCACACACACACACGGAAAATAGAAGGAGATGGACTGCGCGACTTATCGCAGACGTGGACCACAAGAAAGCATGGTGAGGTAGATTACTACCTAACACAGCTTTTGTCTGGACACGGATACTTCCGCAAGTACCTTCACCGAATGGGAAAGACAGCATCGCCCGACGGTATGTACTGCCCGGCTGCAGCGACAACGCTCAGCACACGTTTTTTGGTGGTCGCAAATGGAATTGGCAGCGCCTGACGCTGAACCAGGAAACAGAGACAGCACTTGCACCCGAAAATATAGTAAAGGTTATGCTTGAGTTTCGTTCCTGAAAATTGCACTTAAGCTTACAGAGTTAGAAATCAAGTTAAAAGATGAACTGAAAGTGATAATGATTTTATCAGGTTTGCCAATTTGTGACAATTTTGTGGCGCTAAAACAAAACAAGTAAGAAGGCTCTAGTCGAGAAATCCCAATTAGACTATACCCTGAACCCTATACTTTACGCGTACAGTTACTGCTGGCAAGTATGTGTGAGAGTGTGTGTATACGCCTATAGTGCATACCTTCTTAATTTCAATGCTACATATCTCCAGTGTTTTTCAACCGATTTAAATACAAATTTCACACATTGTCATTATTTTGTCTAAAGTTCTCCAAATATCGGAAACGGAAACTTTAAAATTTGAAACAGACTTGTACTGCCTAGGGATTAGGCGAGCTTATGTTCCAAATCTGGAGTCTCTAGCTCTTATAGTCTCGGAGATCGACGCGTTCATACACCCGGATGGACAGACTAACATGGCTATATCGACTCGGCTGTTGATGCTGATCAAGAATATATATACTTTATGGGGTCGGAGATGCTTCCTTCTGCCTATTACATACTTTTGCACAAAACCAATATGCCCTTATTACCCATTTTCAATGGGTTCAGGGTATAAAAATCGATACTAACATCGCTCAGCTTAGAAAAAGCTAAATATTTTTTTAAAAAAGCTGGCCGTTATTTTTATACCCTAAGCCTATTGAAAATGGGTAAAAAGAATATAATGGTTTTGTGCAAAAGTATGTAACAGGTAGAAGGAAGCATCTCCGACCCCATAAAGTATATATATTCTTGATCAGAATCAACAGCCGAGTTGATATATCCATCTCCGTCTGTCCGTTCGTATGTATGAACGCGTCGATCTCAGAGACTATAAGAGATAGAGACTCCTGATATGGAACATAAGCTTGCCTAATCCCTAGGCAGTACAAGCTTGTTTCAAATTTTCGATAACTCTTCCCGTTTGTGATCTGTGAAATGTTTATTCAAATCGGTTGAGAAACACCCGACATATGGAGCATTGAAATTAAGAAAGTTTGCACAACACGCGTACACACACATACTTGCATGTATAGTCTAGTCGGGAAATCTCGACTAGATCCTTCTTTATTTATTTATTTGTTGGGGCTTTAACAGCTGCCTTTTTTTATGTGCAAATGGTTGAACTTAGTGCCTTTGTTAGTATTTTTTCTTTGTTAAGTAAGTTTTGCTTAATAGGTTTAAGAGATAATTGATTTTTAATTTTTATTTTTATAAATAAAAATCAACAACCAATGTATCCCTAATCTATCTGAAGTGAAAAAATTAACATTTTTCACGTTGAGTAAACACTTTGTTGTCCAACTGTATGTAGGAACGCGTCGATCTCAGAAACTATAAGAGCTAGAGACTCCAGATTCGGAACATTTTTCAATAAAGCACCCCGTTTCCGATAAACACATGTGATCTATAAAAACGGCGTTTGAGACATTAGACGATATTATGACAATCTGTGAAATCGGTTGAGAAACACCCGATAAGCAGCATTGAAATTTAGAAAGTATGTACTATTCGCGTACACACATGTATTTAATTTAAACAAAACATTTCTAAAATTACTTATTATTTTGTTCGATACTTTCGTATAAACGCCACCGGAGCAGAAGTTGTACATTCCCTTTTTCACAAAATTTAGTAGATATGTGAAAAAGAAAACGAAAATATTAAGCAAATGGTTCTATTTCTCGCTTAGTTTTGGCGATATCAATCATTTTTAGGAGAACTTTCGCTTGGTATATTTTCTTCAAAAATTTCTTTCTACGTTTTTTTGTGGTGCTGATATGAAAGCAAAAGACGACTTGGCGGAATATTAGTTTTCTTGAAAAATATTTTACTTAGAAAGATCCTAAAATAAATAAAAATTACAAATTATTTTGGGGTAGGCTCCGGTTACCGTAAGTAAAAGACTATTGTAATAAAAATCAATAATCACAGTTATTTTCTTATGTTTATTTTAAAAACCATTTATAACCGTTATGGAAAGACTTTAAATATAAAAATTATTAACAACAATAAGTTTTTCATTTTCATATGTATAGTTTTTTTCCGATTTGTATTCTAAAAATTATATATTATTACGGTCGTAAAAAAACATTGATTTTATAGTCGTACCGATACATGCCGTTATATCGAATTAAAAATTCCGGCAAACTCATTACCGATATATCTTTGATCCGAGACGTTAACTTTAAACGTAACTCGGCTTTCGGTATGTTCCCGAGCGCACACCGGAACTAAAATAAGTTTTATTTTTTTACCTCAAACCCACATAAAAATATGTTATTGTGGGTATTAAAAATTATTTGGAGATCAAAAACTGTAAAAGATATAGGCATTCCCAATTTTAAAAGGCAAATGAGCTTGGGACGGCTAAGGTTATCATGGTACCAATTTATGACGCAGATATTAGAGAAACGCTACCAAAATTCTTGACTGTAAATATGGTCGGTTATCGATTTCCTAGTTTCGCAGTGGGCGCAGCGCTCCAATTTTGACACTTTTCAAGTCACAAACTGACGGACAGACTGCATAACAATCAGAAATATAGTTGATTGTACATTTAATATACAAAGCTGACTAACAAAAAGCTTGATTAACAATTAATAAGATAACTATCTAGTACGTTTAGTATATACGCATACATTTATAAAAGGAGACACAACTCTTTATACGTATTATATTAAAATATATGTGTATTTTACAAATTATTGAAAAATTAATGTGTTTTATTCGATTAACGTTATGTTCCAGTATATCTAAAAAATTTCTCGTTTCTAGTGTTCCGTGTCATATTCTGTATGATGTTTATATAATTGTATGTACTTTCGTACTACCATGATCAAAATAATAGTTCATATAACATTTTGAAGTTCGAAATGTTTGCCATGTATATTGATACAGAGCGATTTCTTTTACATTTTAATATTTTCATTTTAATAACTGCTTTGGTTAATATCGTTTTAAATATAGTTATTTGAAAAGTGAGCAAATGTGCACGAAAATAATTATCTTGCATAAATTTGATCACAGTAGTGTTAGTTAAAAGTTTGTTTAAGGTACTTTAATGTTTCATTAAATATTCATTTCAGTGGTAAGTATTTAATACACATTTACATGTTTCATTTCAGTGGTACATATTTAAAAACATTAAAATTGCTAAAAATCAATTTTGATTTTGCATTATAAACTTAAAATACGGCGCACGTAATATACAAGATATTTCTATATATATATATAAAGTTAGGAATTATTAATTAATTTACATAAATTAATAAATAATTCCTAACATTTTGGTATTTATAAAAGGAATTGTTGACTGTTTTATACAGTGGTATCTTAGTGAACCAATATTTTTCTTATTATTTGTGAAGAATTTAAAACATGGGGGACTGACAATTCAAACATACATACATATATGTTCATAAACGTGCATAGGATGTTAAATAATTTTTCGGTTCGGTTTGGCGCGATGTCTGTCAATTCTGATTCACGCTTTCATCAGATCTTGATCACGCTTGAATCAGATCTGAATTGGCAGCGGAGGATAAGCGAAGCGCGTTTTGGAGAGCAAAACAAAAAGAGAGCGGTGACCTTCTTTACAATGAAAGTGTTCTTAAAGAATCAATGACACAATTACGAAGTATTCATTATGTTTATTAAAGAATCAATGACACAATAACGAAGTATTCATTATTATTTTTTTTTTTTTTTAGGTTTTTGTGCGCCTTTTTTTGAAATAATATTAAATGTTAAGCGGTTAAAAAACGAAAACAGCGGCTAGCTTACATCTTTTTTTGTACAGGCATAAACAAAAGTTGTAATTGACTGTAAATTATATAGATACAAAAAACATTATACCGCCAATCACCGTACCTAAATGTTATAGAAATTTGTGGGCGATTTTGGACTCTGCCATTCAAAAACGGAAGATTTCCAATAAAAACGACCTTAAACTGTTATCTTGAAGGAATGACCAAAAAATAGCGCCAGAAACAACACAAACAAGCAAGAAGACTTCAGTCGATAGATCGATAAATCCCGATAGAAGATACCCTGAACCCTATCCTTAACGGGTACCGTGAGCGCTTGCAAGTATATGAGTTTGTGTACACTTGCATACTGCATACTTCACTTAATGTTCCATATCTCAAGTTTTTCTCAACCGATTGCAATACAAATTTCACAGATTGTCATTATTTCGTATCCAAATCAAAATTTTTGTATTGAAAACTGGATGAGTTCCCGAATATCAAAACAAAATTGTTCTGCCTAGGGCTTTCTTTGAGATCAACGCGTTCATACATACAGACGGACATGCATACGGACATGACTATATAAAGGGTGTTTTTTTTTTTAGAGATATAGAACTTTGAAATGGAATAAAATAAAGATGATTTTTTTTATTGATTGATTGATATGAAATTTACTTTATTCGAAAGACAAGCTTCTGGCATTATAATTTAAATATGATTTCTGGCATATGTCCGCCACGGCTGGCTCGGACGTAGTCCAATCTAGAGGTCCAATTTTCGACGACTTTATCCAACATTTGTGGCCGTATATCGGCAATAACGCGCCGAATGTTGTCGGGATCGACGGCAATCTTATTTTGTGCCCATTCACCGAATCTACGCCTTTCTAGGTGATCGGGAGGCTTCAATTCTTGCACGAGTTGGATTTTGTAAGCACGCAAACCAAGATCTTTCCGCAAAATCTTCCATAAAGTGGATGGACACATATCCAATTCCTCTGCACGACGCTACGCTCTACAGCGGCAATGACTTTTTCTGTACGCACTGTACGACATCTCATTATCATTGAGAGTAAACGTGGCGCGAAAACGTTCCATAGTTAATCGAATTAATTGCTCTGATGAACGATTATGTTGACCGTAAAATGGACGTAATGCGCGATACGTACTTCGAACAGATCCATGATTTTCAAAATAAATTTGCACAATTTGGAAGCGTTGTTCAGGCGTCAGTCTACTCATGTTGAAATGCCAAACCAAACTAAACATAAATCACTTAACAGCTGACAAAATGGCCGTAAGTTAAAAAAGTGTTGCCAACTTCAAGTTCTATACCTCTAAAAGAAACACCCTTTATATGTTATATGGAGTCAGAGATCCTTTTTGTTTACTACATACATATGAATTTCGTGGGCTAAGAAAATAAAAATGGTAAAGTAAAGAGTCTGCTAGCAAATCAGGGTTTAGGGCGACAGACCTGGCGCGACGATAAAAAATCGTTTGTTGCTGAACTTTGAAAGCATCAGCTTACTTGCCCACAACTTCAGATTTTAAAAGCTGTCGGCTGGATGCGGAAGGAATGGCCTTAACACTTAATTTTTTTTCGTATGATATTACCTGTCTTAGCACCAATTTTGGTGGCCCTAGCTTAAAAACTAATTTTCAGAAGAGTGGGCACCAGGGATTGGCATCAAAACTTTTGATTTAGTTAGCGACGTCACTCTAGCTGTAATTCTGTTCAAGTTTTATGGATTTCTCCATTTTAGGTTATCGTTTTTATTAATGCCCAACCCACTGTCGGCATAGTAGCCCGATCATAACACTTTATCTAACAAAAATGTAACCAAGATATTTGCAATATTTTAAGTATCTAGCTTCAAGGCATGACTCTTAAATACCTCAGTTTGTTTTATACAATATTGTCATGGCTGGAGCTCGCCGTACCTACCGGATTGGTGGCCTCAAGCAAACGCGGAGCTTCCCCACGCGATTAACCCAACATACCTATAATCAATCTTATTCTGAATTTTCTCATGTGACTATCTTTTTTGCAAATAAAAATAAGTTTACTTAGAATGTGGTTAGGCTTCTTTTATCTGAAATTAAGGCTGCTCTCAGTTATGGCGCTATTGACTTAGAAGTTAATCAGATGAAAGACTTTGTCTTTCAAATAAGTGGAAAGCGGATTTACACTGGTTTTCAAGTTTATTTTAATGATGGTGGCGGAAATCCCAAAAGTTGGAAATTGGAGGAATATTTTGAGGGTGTGCAATATTCTAATTAGGAAACGACCATTTCTCGCGCTTCAATTGTTGATGCTGATCAAGCACACTTTGATTACAATCACTTTACTATTGATGCAGGGCGAGAAGTTTGGAATGAATACCTTCGAATTTATAAGTTATACTATTTAGAGTCGCCTATTTTAGTTCATTCTCCACTAAATATTCGTGAAATTGAGCCAGTTACATTGACACGTCGACCTTCTACGAGCTCTCCTTCACAACACGTCTATCCAGAATTTCGAACGTTGGATAAAGTCCAAGCTACTAATCTTTCCACTTTCAGTGATACTTTAGCCCGCCTTCATATAATAATTATGTTACTCCAGTTCATCAACCCTCTAAGATTGCTTTGGTTATAGATTCGAATTCGAGAGCTCATTTTAGTACAAGAGATGATGAAGTAACTTTATTACCTCAAAAATCTTTCAAAGATATTGTTGAAGTTGCACCTGCAGCAAATCCTGCTTCAAGACCGGAGTATAAGAATTTAAGTGGGACTTTCCCTGTTCGATAACCTCTTTGAGGTGTGTATCAAGGATGCATGGGTTTGATAATTTTACACCATCTATTTTTGATAGTTCGAATCAGCATGTAAATTTCTTTTGTTGCGGTTTACGCTCTTGGAAAAGTGTTGATGCTAAAGTTCTTGGCAAAATTTGGTTTGAGACCTTTGGTAATGTTATCCTTAATTCTATTAAGAAGAACTTATTTAACGAGAGCGCTCTTTCTCGGATGGACATTCTTCAACGTGGTTAAGTTAAGTCAGAATCAGGAAATCGGCATTTTTATAGTGCTTCGGATTTGGAAGAGTGTTGTACTATAAATGAGTTAATTGAGTACGTTGCTTCATCTTGGGGGTATGATGCGGATGTTTTAAATGATATTTTTACATGATGATTATGGGATGACTGTGGTGATCGACAGGTTTCATAATGTAGTAGCCCCTTGCCAACGTGAACATTGAAAAAAATAAAATAAAAATAAATCCAAGTATTGGCCGTCAATATATCTACGATATCTCAATGAAAATTTAACAGATTTTCATTATTTTATTTCCTTCCAAATTCAGTTATTTAAAATTATTATTGATTTTATTTTTATCGATTACATGTTTATATCGGAAACGGGAAATATATTATTATTTAATACTGCGCGGAGAACTTAAATCACAAATCTGAAGCTCGTATAGTCTCCGAACTCGACGAGTTCATTAAGACAAACGGACGTAAGGACAGACGGACATATATCAACTCTGATATTGATGATTATCAATAATATATACTTAATATGATCTGATATGCCTCTTGTTGTGTTATTTATCTTATCGCAAGTGAAAGCGTTTCAGCCGGACACAACCGACTGCGGAATACTCAGATACCAGTATTGAAACGGTTGTTACGGAGTTTTATTGTAAAGAGGGACATTTCCAGCTCAAAAACTGAGCAAGCCATAGAGTTTTTCGATTTTAAAATTATGATTTATTTTGGGGGGCGCTAGTTCTTACCAAAAATGTGGTTTTTATCAGTTATCGATTTTATCGTAAACGTAGCAACCGAATTTTGACACTTGACGGACGGACACCATTTTCTCTTTACATTCGGTATCAGAGTATACAATTTTTTCTTGTGTTTCTTAAAGGACCTTTGCCTACAAGACATCTAAAAACAGATAATATTTTATGATAAAAACTTAGGTACACCGTTAAAGTAGGTCGTTTTATGCGTCTACCATGACAATACCAAAAACTATCAAAATATTGTACTATAATATATTTTATTTTTTTTCTAAGAAAATTCGTTACAAATAGTTCCATACTTTTTAAGCAATTACTGATGCTACTAAAGTCTCTGCAGTGATGACTGACACGGATATTTCATTTGATTTTACTTTTAATATTTTTATATGTATCTGTAACAACAACGGAAAATCCTCACATCTTCCCCTATTAAAACATGTTCACTTGTTAGTTATAATTATAAATAATTTATCAGGTTGATGTGGAATTCGTTATTTTGTTTAACTTTTTATAATCAGGGTATAAGAAATCAGAGTATTGAAAATGTGTATAATGGAATTGTACAAAATATGTAACGGACAGAAAGAAGTATCTCCGACCCCATAAAGTGTATGTATTCTTGTTCAGCGTCCACAGATAAGTTGACTTCGCCATGTGCGGCCATCAAGATCTCCATAATCGATAACAACAAAATTGATGCAGTTTGAAAGATTAGACTAAATATTGACAATCAGTGAAATTTTATTGAAATCGGTTGAGAAACACTGGAGATATGGAGTATTGAAGTTAAGAAGGTATGCACTATACGCGTATACATACACACACTCACACAGACTTGCAAGCACTGACTGTATGCGTAAATTATATGGTTAAGGGTATAGTCTAGTCGGGATTTCTCGAATAGAGCCTTTTTACTTGTTTTGATATATGCAAGTGATTGATAATAATAAAATTTTGAACATTTTTTTTTAAAATTAATTGAGAAAAACCGGAGAACATTGACGCTATGTCAAGTATGCAGTATACACACATACATACTTGCAAGCACTGACTGTACGCGCTAAGTATAGGGTTCAGACTATCTTCTAGTCAGAATTACTCGACTAGCGCCCACATTTTTATTTATTTTAAAACTTTCAACTTGATTTACTCACAATCATTGGATAAGACTATAAAGACCCTGAGACTATGAAATGGATAACAAGGGTAAATTGGTTATGTTACAGACAAAAAGATTCACGGCCCCATTAAGTAAGCATATATTCTGAGTTTCTGTTGCCGGAGTGTGCACAATTGGTGAAGTGTTAAGCTGTATTCTGTTAAAATCACGATTGTGCATAATATTTGCACAATGTACTTTGAGATCGAGTTATGTGTAGTATGAAGCTTCTGGCTAGTTTTGTGGGTTGCTGTCACCGCTGTCACAGTTAACTTGCGCACACGCAAATGTACACACACAATGACTATTCACGTAATATTTATGGTTCAGGGAATCTCCCAGTCGACCGTTCTCGACTACAGTCTTTTTACTTGGTTTAGTTTTGCGGTGACAGCGATATAAAGAACAATAAAATAAGTTTTAATTTTATGTTAAGAAAAAAACATTTCTAAACTTTTTGAAATTAAATTGTTACAGATACATATAAAAATATTAAATGTAAAATAAAATGAAAAAGCCGTGTCATTCATCACTGCAGAAACTTTAGTAGCATTAGTAATTGCTTAAAAAGTATGGAACTATTTGTTACGAATTTTCTTAGCGCAAACAACTTAACGCAATAAATATTAATGAACAGGATTGATTTTCATTCCCTTCAAAAAGTAATTTCTGTTTACAAAAAATTTATTATAGCACAATATTTGGATAGTTTTTTGGTATTGTCGTGGTAGATGCATAGAACGACCTACTTTAACGGCGCACCTTAGTTTAGATGTCTTGTAGGCAAAGGTCCTTTAGGAAACACAAAAAAAAAATGTATACTCTGATTTCGAATGTAAAGAGGAAATGGTGTCCGTCCGTCAAAAACCATATTTTTGGTAAGAACTAGCGCCCCAAAAACATTCATAATTTTAAAATCGAAAAACTATATGGCTTCCTCAGTTTTTGAGCTAGAGTCTCCCATTTTGATGAAAAGTTAGCTGGAAATGTCCCTCTTTGCAATAAAACTCCCTAACAACCGTTTCAATACTGGTATCTGAGTATTCGGCAGTCGGTTGTGTCCGCCTTAAACGCTTTCACTTGCGATAAGATAAATAACACAACAAGAGGCATATCAGATCATATTAAGTATATATTATTGATAATCATCAATATCAGAGTTGATATATGTCCATCTGTCCTTACGTCCGTTTGTCTTAATGAACTCGTCGAGTTCGGAGACTATACGAGCTTCAGATTTGTGATTTAAGTTCTCCGCGCAGTATTAAATAATAATATATTTCCCGTTTCCGATATAAACATGTAATCGATAAAAATAAAATCAATAATAATTTTAAATAACTGAATTTGGAAGGAAATAAAATAATGAAAATCTGTTAAATTTTCATTGAGATATCGTAGATATATTGACGGCCAATACTTGGATTTATTTTTATTTTATTTTTTTCAATGTTCACGTTGGCAAGGGGCTACTACATTATGAAACCTGTCGATCACCACAGTCATCCCATAATCATCATGTAAAAATATCATTATCATATTATAATAATATTATCACGCATGACAATTACGTTTAAAGAGTGTCGCTCAAAATAAAGTACTAACAATCGTCTAACATAGCTTCCTTTCTCAATTAAGAACAGATTATTTAAAAAGGCAGAATGATAATGACCACTGGCATTTGAATGAAAAGTGTCCAACAAACAACCTTGACACTTCTTTCCAATCACAAAACGTTGATCGAAAACATTTGCTGATTTTCTTTATCTCGTCTTCAATAACTTCACTCTGAACCAAATCCGCCTGAAGAGCGACGTGAAAAAATTATGTGTTTAAAACATCCGCATCATACCCCCAAGATGAAGCAACGTACTCAATTAACTCATTTATAGTACAACACTCTTCCAAATCCGAAGCACTATAAAAAGGCCGATTTCCTGATTCTGACTTAACTTAACCACGTTGAAGAATGTCCATCCGAGAAAGAGCGCTCTCATTAAATAAGTTCTTCTTAATAGAATTAAGGATAACATTACCAAAGGTCTCAAACCAAATTTTGCCAAGAACTTTAGCATCAACACACAACATAAACCGCAACAAAAGAAATTTACATGCTGATTCGAACTATCAAAAATAGGTGGTATAAAATTATCAAACCCATTCATCCTTGATACACACCTCAAAGAGGTTATCGAACAGGGAAAGTCCCACTTAAATTCTTATGCTCCGGTCTTGAAGCAGGATTTGCTGCAGGTGCAACTTCAACAATATCTTTGAAAGATTTTTGAGGTAATAAAGTTACTTCATCATCTCTTGTACTAAAATGAGCTCTCGAATTCGAATCTATAACCAAAGCAATCTTAGAGGGTTGATGAACTGGAGTAACATAATTATTATATGAAGGCGGGCTAAAGTATCACTGAAAGTGGAAAGATTAGTAGCTTGGACTTTATCCAACGTTCGAAATACTGGATAGACGTGTTGTGAAGGAGAGCTCGTAGGAGGTCGACGTGGAAATGTAACTGGCTCAATTTCACGAATATTTGGTGAAGAAGCAAAGGCGATCTTCTTTAACTGAGAATGAACTAAAATAGGCGACTCTAAAAAGTATAACTTATAAATTCGAAGGTATTCATTCCAAACTTCTCGTTCTGCATCAATAGTAAAGTGATTGTAATCAAAGTGTGCTTGATCAGCATCAACAATTGAAGCGCGAGAAATGGTCGTTTCCTAATTAGAATAATGCACACCCTCAAAATATTTTTCCGCCACCATCATTAAAATAAACTTGAAAACCAGTGTAAGTCCGCTTTCCACTTATTTGAAAGACAAAGTCTTTCATCTGATTAACTTCTAAGTCAATAGCGCCATAACTGAGAGCAGCCTTAATTTCAGATAAAAGAAGCCTAACCACATTCTAAGTAAACTTAATTTTATCTGCAAAAAAGATAGCCACATGAGAAAATTCAGAATAAGATTGATTATAGGTATGTTGAGTTAATCGCGTGGGGAAGATTGCATATGTGTAGCCCATGGTGAGATTTTACTATAATCGAGTACTTTTTCTATAAAATCTCGCTTTTATTGGATTTTGTAATGTTAGAGTCGCAAAAAAGCTGATTGTATTGTGAAGAATTGGTGGCCGCGCGTCGAATACTGACGTTCGGAATTGCGGAAGGAAAATTTCTTTGACCCTTCACAAAACGTCATGCATTGCATCATGTTTAGGAGCGTTATCCTGCTGAAATATCCAGTCCTCATCATGGAACTTCTCCGAAAATGAAATAAGTTCTTATTGAAGGAGATCAGTATACTTTATAGCATTCATTCGACCCGGCACAAAGCATATATGAGACTTCCAGAAGAGCTAAATGCACCCCATACCGTTTTGGCTATTTCAGTAATTTTAATGCCAAATTCAGTCATAGTTTCAATTTTGGTGTTTTCTTTTTCACTCAACTCCGCTGCAAGAGGCATTTTTTACCAAATACAGTCAAAATTTACAAAAAAAAAATAAAAAAGTGCAACAATTTTAATACAGAACAATTAGAAAACAATATTTAAATAACCTCAAAAAATTTTTCCAGCGACATAACTGATTTGTTCCACTCAAAATGTAAATGAAAATTTTTCCACAAATATCAACTTTCTATTGAAGGCATGTTTTTGTCCCGTCTTTGTCGTAACGGGACTATAGATTAAAAGCTGATAAGAAATAAATACATGGAATAACATCACAAAACATAAGAGATAAGACGTGTATACTCAAAACATTAATACCGTTATAAAAAAGCCTGTTACATGCAAAACAAAGTTTGCACAAATATCAATTTTACTGGGTGTATGTATGTACCTGTTATACAGCTGCGAAAAAATAGCAAAGCGAAGCTATTTTTTTTCAGATCAATTAAACAAATAATGCAATTTTTTTAAGTGAGTACTCTACCGTATGTAGAGTTTATTGGTTTTTCGTAATGTCCGTCATGGTGTCTGTCCGTATGAACGCGCGTTTCTTTGTCACACACACTTAAAGGTAAAACTGCGTAGGACAAAGTGTGAATGCAAGTGCGCTACGCCCCCATACTACACACATTTCACCAGCTAGAGTCGCCAAACATGAAAATATGACTGGTGGCTTTCCCTGATATTCTGTATTAAAAGATTTGATATAACGCCAACCCTTGCCGCCCCAAGGCCATCGCCTATAAGTGTCTATAAGATCTACATAAATTTTGACGACACGTACAGTTTTTTAATGTGTTTTGGGAAAAGCATTCACCTAATCTACCTTTATAAAAAGCAAGTATTAAGGATATTTTCCTCCTTGTTTTTATTGTTTCAATCCTTGAAGAGTATATAGGCAAAAAATCATAATATGCACAGAAGTGGTGAAATAGCACGAAATCATTAAGACAATTGTTATCAATCGTTTGGTTAGGTTTTTAATAAAAATAAAAATAAGGCTTATGCATGTAATCAATAATGTTTTTTTGACATAGTTTCTTGTCGAAAAGTTCATGTACGAGAACTCTTAGGGTTCTTTTAGGACTGAAATAAAGCTAAGAAGCGTTCTTACTTTTAGTGCAATAGAGCAGTTTGCTAATATCTCAGAATGGTGCAATTATTTCTTTGGAATGTTTTCAACAATTTTCTAAAAACGCAAAAAATTTAACAAATGTTTGACTAATCGTATTAATAAAAACTAGGGTATTCAAAAACTATGATAAAACATAAGTGATTACGTGATTTTTTAAGTCACTACAAAAAAAATATAGAGGACGATATTAAGAGAATGATCAGTCACAGTTGTTCAGGTTTATTTTAAAGTATTTGTTTTACTATTGTTAGTATGCTGGGGAACAGCTGATGTTCACAAATACACAAGAAACTTAAATAGAACACTCACTAGCTAATGTGTAATAAATTTATAACACCTCCTCGGAGCACTTTTCTTTTGTTCTCGCAGCTTTATGTACAGTGGTTCATTGGTTACTTGACGCCTTATCAAGAAAAATTTTATTTGGCCGCCATTAAGTTATTACCTATTAATTTTATAAAAATTTCAACGACCGATTAATAATATATTAAATGTTTGGCGTACAAGATGTTAAACAAGGATGTTAATACTTATTATGATATCGTTCAGCCTTAATTATTCATGGAAGATACCTGTTCCCGGGTGGTCTCCGATTTTATTTTACACATTCAGAAGAGCATTTTGAAATGCGAAACTTAAGAAAATTAACATTTGAAGTCAATTTTACCTACTAACGACTTCCTCTTCAACGACAACTATTTTCATCACGCGTCATCATGAGTTCTCTAATTAAACTATCTACTCAACGTATAGTACGCCGTGCATATTCTTTTCCAAACACTACAGTTGACATCGAAATTGTCAGTTTTAAACAAGATGCTGGGACTATTCTAAATATTGAAACAAAATTTGGTCCAATTACCACCCCTTGTGGCAAGATTATGTACTTAGTTCACTACTAAAGTCCCTAAATATCCAGATGGAACAATTATGTATGATAAAGAGGAGGTGGTTATATTTTCTGAAGAAGATGTTTGTTCGTTTAGATTACTAGTTATTATGACTAGTGGTAATCTGATGGTTCTGATAGAAGGTAATTCAATTCAATTTTCCAATTTCGAGTTCGGCGTCCTCGTCCTAAAGTTGATATGAATGTTTCAGTATATAATTACGCTCCTATTCAAATTATTTAAGATGTCGTATTAATTAATGGAGACAGTTTGCCTCAACGTAAAGTTTCTACTTCGAAGAAGATTGTTAATGATGTCGATCAAGCAGTCTTTTATTTACCGGACACTGAAAAGTACTCTAAAATTATCTTTTTATCTCAATGCTAAGAAAGGACGATAATATCATTGTGTCTTATACCCATTGAAAATCGGTAAAAAGGGTGTAATGGTTTTGTGCAATAGTACGTAACAAGCAGAAGGAAGCATCTCCGACCCCATAAAGTATATATATTCTTGATCAGCATCAAGAGCCGAGTCGATATAGCCATGTCCGTCCGTATGTATGAACGCGTCGATCTCAGAGACTCCAGATTTGGTACATAAGCTCGCCTAGTCCCTAGGCAGTACAAGTTTATTTAAAATATTCGATAACTCTTCCCGTTTCCGATATACACATGTGATCGATAACAATAAAATTTTGAATTTGGAAAACTTTTTTATGCAGTTTGAAACATTAGACGAAATAATGACAATTTGTGAAATTTTTATTGAAATCAGTTGAGACACACCGGAGATATGAGGCATTGAAGTTAAAAAAGTATGCACTATAGGCGTATACACACACACACATACTTGCAAGCACTGACTGTACGCGTAAAGTATAGCGTTGAGGGTATAGTCTAGTCGGGATTTCTCGACTAGAGCCTTCTTACTTGTTTTTTTTTTTTTTTTTGGCACAAATTCATATATATTATTTGGTTTTTTTTTAAGTTTTCTTTATTTTTATAGGAGGGGTTAATACGTACTACGTTGATTTCTTTCCTTTTTTTGGTTTGATATTTGAAACACGCGCGCTCTACACGGTTAACTCGTTTTTAAATGTGATTAAACTACTCCATTTGACAAAAATTCGGTTGGGTTCTTCTTATTAAACATTTTCTTCTTTTTGATTTTTTAGCTATTGTTTTGGATTGTTGTTGAATTTGTATTTGTTGAAGTTCTTCTTCCCTCCTCATGACGTTCATCTCGAATTGGTTTTAGCTGTCGCTAGCTAGTAGGTTTTCGAAGCATCATTGGGTTTTTTCAACTGCACATTCAAAAGCTTGCTTCCCACCTGAAAACCATTCATTGCCTTGATGGCCATCTGAGCCGATTCTGGATTATCAAATGAAACGAATCCAAAGAATTTGGAGAGACTCGTCTGCTTACCAATCAACACCTTGGCCAAAATGACATTGCCAAATGGCAGGAACGTCGATGCTTGATCCGTTTCCATAAGCTCCTGCCTTCAGGTCTTTCCACCTGCTACGCCGATGCCAATGGATTCGGATCAGACCATTAAAGTAGCGCCGTGTTGGTCAACTGAGCACTGCCCGGCGAGTTGGCCGAATTGGTAAGATTCGATGGTGTCATTGCCGCAATTTCAGCCAGATTCTGTGCGGAGAGTGGATTTAGGAAACCAGCAGCTGCTGCTGCAGCATTTGCCGTATCCTTATTTTGCTGTGCGGCACTCAAACCTGCGAGTGCTTGAGGCAGCTGTTGTTACAGTCAAACTGTTTGCAGTTGTTGCAACAATTTAATGCTGGTTGGTGTCAGAGCAACGGCACCCAACACTGGCGACTGTTGTTGCGGTGGGCTTGGCAGTATTGGTGTGGACACGGCTGTTGCCGTTTAGCCCAACTGTATATTGATATTGGCTGCAAGATTTCACAAATTCGCTTGGGTTTGCTGTAGCTTTTTCTGTTTCTTCTCCTTTTGTGTATCGGCAAATTTTAAAACCATCGGCGATGTGCATCCCTCCATGATTTTGTTCTGACACAAGGTCACTTTGATGGCCGATAGAGAATGTGACAAAAGCACAAACCTTGATCTGGCCGTTCTGATCACGCAGCACACCTCAATGCCATTGTGAACTTTAAACAGTTTGCGTTCATTGCGATTATTGCTATCGGCTGGTTTCATTCGAAATTGTGTAGGGTGTCCTGAGCTTTAAGTGCGGCGCGTATAAAAAGGCATAAAACAGCGAACTTTTCTAATGCCTGTGGCCTTGTCACGCAGAACATTTATCGAATGCACCGTATATTCGTAAAAAAGTTCACGGAATTGCGCCTTTGGGCACTTGGCCGACGAAAATTTTAATTATGTCGGGATCGGGCTCCTTATCGCCGTAGGTAACAAAAGCCGAATCCGAATCGAGGCGAGAGCACATAGATCCTTTTTGTTTTGTAAGCTGGGCTTCCGGATGTTTTTTTTCAGCAGCGTACAGAAATTTTCAATTACATTCATATCTTCGGAAATGGCCATTGCCATTATCAGATTCTCGGCGCTTTCGTGTACATTTTCCTTAAGTATATTAATATACATATTAATACCTATTGTACTGTCAGTAAACGTAAAGTTTTCAACGCTGACTGCCGACTTAAATGCCCATACCATGACACTTCCTCCGTCACGCTTGACTGCCGCGTTTACGTTATTGGGATCCAAAGTCATTGGACTGTCGCCTCTTAAAATTCTTTCAGTCAAAGTTGAACTAGGACTAGACTGCAAAACTAACTGTGCCCCAGTTCTCTAAATTCTTGTCTACGGCGGGTGAACGTCATCCTAGTCCCTTTGTTTGTTGTACTTTTAAAGGCATTCTGCCGGAGTACGCGGGTATTAAAATCATCATTGCGCAAAGCCCGGCGCAAAGTGCCCACACACCACTCTTTCCCCATTAGGACATGCACTTGTTGAGTCAGTTCTTGCGCCGATAGCTTAGGATTTGGCTTAAGTTTCCTGATGACCTTCCAGTCTTCATGTTGGGTGCAAATCATAAACGGTGCAACGTTGCCCTTGTTCTCTATCCGATTTTCACGTACAAAGCGCTGAATGAAGTGTTGCACAGTTGATTAACTCAGATTGACCTTTTGAGTTATTTGACAAAGGAATGGCCTAATTATATCAAAAATAATAAAAACTTTCCTCAAAATCGGGGTTTTATGGGACGCAGTTGTCTATAATATAAGTGAACTGACCTAAAATAATGGTACTTTATTGTATAGACGATGTGGGGAAAGCTCAGTATATTGGGGTCATATAAAAAAATTTACATACAATGGGCTATTGGAATTTTTAAAAAAAAAAGTATTTTACTTAATGACGGCCAATTAAAATTTTTTCTTGACACTGCATTATTAGGGTTCAGTATCTTCCTAATCGGGATTTCTCGACTAGAGCGTTGTTACTTGTTTATTTTGATTTTTTCTGCAATCGGGGTGAAAAACTTAAAACTTTCACCGGTTTTTCTGCAAGATCGTTTTGTTTTTATACCTTGAACCCATTGAAAATAGGTAAAAGGGTATAATGGTTTTGTGCAAAAGTATATAACAGGCAGAAGGAAGCATCTCCGACCCCATAAAGTATAATATATTCTTGATTAGCATCAACAGCCGAGTCGATATAGCCATGTTTGTCTGTCCGTATGTATGAACTCGTCCATCTCAGAGACTATAAGAGCTAGAGACTCTAGATTTGGACCAGAAGCTCGGCTAATCCCTAGGCAGTACAAGTTTGTTTCAAAATTTCGATAACTCTTCCGTTTTTGATATCAACATGTGATCGATAACAACAAAATCTTGAATTATTTTCTCCTCATGACGTTGATCTCGAAAACTTTCTGATGACGTTTGAAACATTAGATGAAATAATGACAATCTGTGAAAGTTTTATTGAAATCGGTTGAGAAACATCGGAGATATGGAGCATTGCAATTAAGAAAATATGCACAATACACGTAGACACACATACTTGCAAGCACTGACTGTACGCGTTAAGTATAGGGATCAGGGTATAGTCTAGTCGGGATTTCTCGACTAGAGCCTTCTTACTTGTTTTACTTTTGACAGTCTGTATGTAAATAAATTTGTACCAAAGAGCACCTAGATATATTTGTATACATATATATATGACAGCCCAAAATTATATGCGAATAGGAATTACCAACACCCAAAGTGGGTGTAAAATTCTTCTGTACATATATAGACAGAAGAATTTGACACCTCTGTGGGTGTTGGTAATTCCTATAAGAATATAATTTTAGGTTCTGGTGGTTGGTTGCTATTTTTATGTAGTAATACACGAGTACACGAGGATTACGTTGTTTGAAATGTTATACCATTTTTTTGCATTTTCTCTGGCTTTCGTCATTACTCTACCCTTGCTTTAATATTAATTCAACGTTTTGACTGTTGTCTATGTCTATGGTTTGATTTTGCGACCGTTTTAAAGCCCTTATAACAATCCCTTTTTTAAGTAAGACAGCATTGGCCGCTTAAATGATACCGCAGTCTCTTTGAACAACTTTTTCTTTTTAGATTTGTTTTAACGAATTGATTTTCAATAATTTTAGTTGGCAACCAACAGCTGCTGATATGCGGATCCGGTGCCGTAGAACGAGCTGAGACTTATCTTGTTATTGGTAGCAGCAGAGGCAGAGGAGTCCTGATTGACAGCTCCGGATGTAGCAACTGATCCGGAAACAGTTGTGTTGGCGGCAGCGGAGCTAGACACTGTTGTTCCATCTGCTGTTGCAACTTTGTTGGGACTTGGCACAACGTCAGCTGTGGGTGTGGCAATGGGACTGCTATCATTTGATGAACCACCCGTAGTTGCGTCAGAAACTGAGTTGCCCGCGTCCTCGACACCAGCGCTAGTAATAATGTCATCAGTCTCGAAGACAAAGCAGCTTTCGCTGCTATTGGCATGTTCCAGCTGCTGGTGATCGCCTGCTGCACCAACATCATTAGCATTCACATGATCATTGGCAAAGTAACATGGTTCCAAATAAGTATGGTAGCTTTTGTTGCCAGTAGCTACAGAAGTTGTCGCACTGCCAAAACAAACGCTTCTATTGGCTGCATCTGTATTGTAGTGGGGCTGCCCGTTATATCGGGGAAACAGTCCCATTGGGATTTTCCGATAATAGAAGGATTCAGCAGCTGGGGCCGCCTGTGTGGTTTTAGTGCTACCTAATGCCAACGGATTGGGTGAAAGCGAACGTACCGGCGATACGGATTCCATTGCACCTAAGGCCGCCGCCGATGTGCTGGCGACGCTGTGACAAAGATGCAGCTGCTGTTGCATGGCGCGTTGCTTGATATAGTTGGAGAATTCTGTGGGCGACATGCGATACGAGCTGCTGTAGGGAGTATGAGTGGTTAGACACATAATTAAGGTGCTGGCATTCTCCTTAAAATTAGCGTGCTCACCTGTTGGTACGTTTGGAACAAGTCTTGAGTTTGGTGCTGCCGAACTTTGTCTGGGCAAAGGTGGCCGTTGTAAATGTAAGCGGAGCCTGAGCGGCACGCTGCACAAAGGCGGCGGCAGTAGCGGTGGCAGTCACATTGATACTGCCAGAGAGACTGACACCGCTGGAGCCACCGCCATTGGGGTTTGGGCTGCCCTTATATGTCGGCGAGCTAGAAGCGACCGAGTGTGGGGAGGATCCCGACGGCGGCAATGGTAACGGTAGGGGTAACGTCTTTGGGCTTAAGCTTAAATTGTTCATGGTCGTGTTGACCACGTCGATGGGACGAAAGCATTGGGCTTCCGGATTGAACGTCTTTGTAACCTCTCGATCCGCCAAGTGATTATCCTCATAATTTTCATTGTTCTCCGTAAACAGTATCTGTGCACAGTAAAGCTTCTATATAAATCATACTTTATTAAACTGTGTGACATGTAGCGTTCAACTTACCTTGACTGCCCCCTTCTCACCGATGCGGTACGAAACCTCACCGGGATCCACCCAGACAGATAGCTCATTTGGAAGATTTTCAGTTATATCAGATATGGGTACACCACTTTCGCGAGCCGCACGCCCTAGAACCGAATCAATGGGATCACCAGTTTTGAGACAACGGTACGCAGAACCCTTTAAAGTAAGATTTATATATGTCTATACACAAGTATGTATATTAAGAAGTTTATACAGATAGTGTGTATACCTTAAAGGGTTTCTCGGGGTACCAGTGTCCTTGGAATTTGTCGCGCAATGCCTTCTCCAATTCTTCTCCAAAGATATTGACTCGTCGACGTGGCAATTTGTTATATAGATACGAAATGACAAAATTCAAAGCCACTTGTATTTCAATATGCATTTTGATAGCAGCCCTCTTTCCTATCCAGCTACCTTTATGCCTCGCGCTTTCGATCTCAATGCGAATTTATGGAAGCCTTTTAAGTTACTTGTGTTTAACGATTATTTGGGATTTTAAATTTGTTTTTATGATGCAGCCGGAAGACTAACGAACCATTCACTTATCATCTGCACTATGATAGTAATTTTGAATAGTTTCATCTAAATTTTTGGCCTCTTAAAAATATATCTGTTAGTGATTTTATTTGGTTTTTTTTTAAATCTTATGAAGTGTGTTACACGTTGTATTGAATATGTTTATCAAACAGTTTCTCTGTGTCGAATGAGAATTGTGTATTTTCGTTTGACTTAGTGTTGCCAGATAAGTTGACATAAGAAACGTAGCTGTCTGGATTCTGTTGCAACATACCTTATATTGACGGAATGAGCAGTATAGGTTTCCTGCAAAACAGTCAGAATGAAAGATCATTTTATAAATATGTAGTTGTATCTGAGATAGCCCGACTAGTCAATACTCTCAACCCCAGTCTGTCTAGTGAAAAATACTCCTGATTATTATTTTGTATGTATGTGGTCGTGCGTGCAATCCTAGCATATTACTTCTTACTTGAATTTATCCACATTTCTTCACCGATTTTGATACCATTTGCACAGTTGAACAAAGTTGTTTCTAAAGAACATATCAGTTTGTTTTAAAATTCAGTTTTATTGTTATGGGAAACGCTAAGACCTATTAATGATTCAAAATAAACTTGTTTTGCTTTTAGTAAAAGGAAGCATATGTATATAGTAGCTGTTATAATTTCTTAGATTGACGCGTTCATACAGACTACTTGGCTATAAATGCTTATTAAGAAAATACAGTTTGTCAAGGAAGTGTTTACACACTGTGAAAATTGTTGATTTTTTCACTTTAAACACACACATTGGTTGTTGTTCTTAATTTTTTATCTTTATTTTTTTTATAAGTAATTCAATTAATTATCTCTTAAACCTAAAAATATTAATATTAACAAAGAACAATTAAAAATATAAACAAAGGCACTAAAATCAACTGTCAAATATGTGTTTATACAATGTCAAACATTCTATTACTTCTTGCTTTTAAACTATAATTAATATTTTGCTATACTATAATAATGGCCCCAGCAAAGTGTGGCGCAAGCTGTCAAAAGCACTGGAAAACAAAAATAATATACCGACGGTGAAATTTGGAAAATTGTCAGTGATGGTTTGGGGGTGCATCTCAACCAAAGGAGTTGGAGAATTGTGCGAATTGAATGGATGCCCAACCATATTTAAGTATTTTGCGCACAAATTTGGTAGACAGTGCCAAATTTGGATTTACTAATGATAGCAAGCCGACTTTTAAATTTTACCAGGACAATGATCCTAAGCATAAGGCAAATATGGTGAAGTTCTGGCTGTTTTGTAACTGTAAAAAAGTGTTCGATACTTCTGCCCAAAGCCCAGACCTCAACCCAATTGAAAATCTGTGGGCCTATCTAAAAAAAACGTACTCTCAAGCGCCATCCAAAAAAAATTGGAATGATCTCAAGGCGATAATCTTGGAGGAATGGCAAAATATTCCCTTAGAATACGTCGAAAATCTCGCCAAATCGATAAAAAGTCGTCTGGGAGCAGTTATAGAACCAACGGTATAATATTAATTATAGTTTAACACCCAAAAATAATAGAAACATTGTCATTGTGTAAACACTTTCGTGTCAGTTGATTTTATTGCCTTTGCTACTGTTTTTTGTTAATATTAATTATTTTTAAGAATTTCGTGCCTTTGTTAGTATTTTTTATTGTTTTTTATTTATATTAATTATTTTTAAGTTTTGTTTAATAGGTTTAAGAGATAATTGATTGAATTATTTATAAAAAATAAAAACACAAACCAGTGAGTCCCTTATAGATCTTAAGTGAAAAAAATAAAAAAATTTCAGGTTGTGTAAACACTTTGTTGTCAAACTGTACATATGTATATACAGTCTGTCAAGAAAGTGTTTTCGCGTGAAGAAAAATTTATGTTTTTTCACTTCACAGGCAAAAATATAACTGTAATATGGCTCTTAACATTTTTTTGAAATTTTTTATGTATTATTTATTTATTACTTAATAATATATTTAAACCAATTTGATTATTCATTAAAGAACAAAAAAGTTATAACAAAAACAAATTATCTCTAACTAAATTTGACTGTCGAGAAAGTGTTTCGTCTTTAAGGATCGGGTAGTAACATAAAGCTAAACTTATGAAATATATTTTTTAATATTTAGTGTGATAGCCCTTGGCTGTAACAACAGCATTAAGTCTTGAACTCATTGAATTAACTAATTTTTCTATGTATACTATTGGTACATTGCTCCTCTTCTAAAATTATACTTTTTAGCATGGGCCGTGATGTGGGGCGTCTTTGTGCGACCTTCTTTTTTAGATATGCCCACAAATGTTCAATTGGGTTGATATCTGGGCTCTGGGGTGGAGTTTCAATAACTTTTCCGTAGTTATATAGCAGCCACAGTCGCACATTGGAAGCTTTATGTTTGGGATCGTTATCTTGATAAAACTTAAAGCTGCGATCAAACCCAAATTTATTAGCGCTGTTCTTTAAATTTTCTCTTAAAATGTTGAGATATCCATCTATTGTGTTTTCAATAAACACCAAATCGCCCACTCCCTTGCTTGAAAAACACCCCCCCCACCATGATCGACAGTTTGCCGTATTTCACCGTCGGTATAATGTTTTTCATTTCCAATGCTGCTAATGGTTTCCGCCATACTCTATTAAATCCCTCGTTGTAATGCAGCATTATCTTGGTCTCATCACAGAATATAACATCATTCCAATAGCTTTGCGGTGTGTTTAAATGGCTAGAAGCGAAGGAAAGGCGTTTTTCCACGTTTACTGCAGACAGCATTGGTTTCTTTCTAGCTGACCGGGACGTGAAATTATGGCTTATTATTGTTTTTCTGACTGTTTCGTGAGAAACATTAACTCCACACTCTAGTGTAGCCTCAATCGCCAGAATTCTAGTCGAGATCATCGGGTTTTGGTTAACCTTTTGCATTATTCCACGCGATGCTCTATGTGACAGTTTTGGCGGTCTTCCACTTGCTACCTTATTTTCCAGTCTATTTTCAGTTTTTGCCCGCCGTATTATGATTTGGACAGTTCTTTGTTGGAGCTGGAGCATATTGGCAATGTCTTTGGTAGATTTGCCGATGGTTGTAAGAAACCAGTTGGACGACATCAAACGGAATTTTTTTACCAGGCATTTTAATGAATTTTTAAACACGGTAAGTGGTGCATTCAACTAGTACAATTTTTAAAATGCAAAAAATTTGCTTTAAATATGCGCACATGATGACCTGCTATGCAAAAATAACTGTAACTATAACTGTACTAGCAAGAAAGACGAAAGAATGCAAGAATAGCAAATACGAAAACACTTTCTTGACAGTCAAATTTACTTAGAGTTAATTTGTTTTTGTTATAACTTTTTTGTTCTTTAATGAATAATCAAATTGGTTTCAATATATTATTAAGAAATAAATAAATAATACATAAAAAATTACAAAAAAAGTTCAAAAAAAATTTTAATATTACAGTTATATATTTGCCTGTGAAGTGAAATAACATACATTTTTCTTCACGCGAAAAAACTTTCTTGACAGACTGTACATACATACGTATTTATAAATATATAAAACACTTTCAGCATACCCAAGTCATAAAGTATGGAAAACTATAAGAGTTCATGTTAGAAATACGTATGTATTAAACTTTTAGCATAAACAGTCAGTGCCAAATACATACAGCTCTCCCACAAATTTTTAACATCTACATTTAATGCATGCATTTTTACAAGTAAATAACTTGTGCGATGTCGCTGGACACGTGGCCACGTCGCTCAAGCGGTCGCTCGACACAGTGTTGCTGAATCGCAAGGCCTTAACCAAGATTATAAAATTGTGTTTATATCGTCACATTTCCGAGAAAGTATCATCTGTCAAATTTGTTATTTGCAGAAGTGTCAGTTAACAAAAGCGATATTTAATTCCGTGAAAAATTGCGCGGCACATGGCATATTGCAGTTAATCGTTCCCAAACTATTTCTTTGCAATGCGTCGTGCAATTAATGTTGCATAATGCTAGAAATGTTGTAACGTGCATGATAAAATCAACTGTTGAAATGACGGCAAGTATAAATGCAAAATGCAAAATACGAATTACACCGTTCGTACGTTCGTTAAGTTTTGAAAATTACGTGTACTTAAATAAATATATACATATTTTTTTTACCCTCAAATTTAATTTAAAAAAAAAAAAATGAGATCTTTCGGCAATTTTAAGTTAACTTTTTTTTTCTTGTCAATACGTTGTATACCAAAATCATGTTCACCTCACTACAATATATTTCTTAGCCAAAAACACAAACTAAATAAGAAAAAAAATCAATAAAATATAAATAACATAGTAATATATATATATACAAAAAGATCGATTAAACACAATTTTAAATTAAACGATGGCAAAACGATTTCGCGAAACAGATGAGAAAACTTTGCGCAAGAGAAATTTCCGATTGCGTTTCAAGCGTCTGGTCCGTGCTGTTATGTTGAATCAACAATGGCTGGACGAACCCGAAGAGCAGGGAATTGTCATGAATGCGAAGAAAAATGTTGCTTTTCTTATTAGGCAAAAGAGGAAAATTGGCCTTCTTACTGTTGCGGTAAGTAACGTCTCTAATACGGTTACCAGAGATATGTACCGGTGCCTGTTTTCAACACTACTGGTGAAGACGACTTTTTTGCATTGTCGATAGTACAACCACCACCAAAAATGCGGTTGGGTTTAAACACTGCATAAAAAGCGAATATGTGACTGAAGCGACAAGAAATTATGCAGTGTAAAAACGCAGAAATTGAGCAGTAAAAATTAATTTATTTTTTCTATTTGGTAAACTGGTGGCTTTAGGAAAAGGCGCTGCTTCGTACCCCCCACTTAAATCGCACTATTGAAGAGCGTAAAAAAATGTGCATGATTGTATCGGGATTGCCATGTTTCGGTAACACACCGCCGGTAAGTAATAATTAACTGGCTCATAATATATATATAATTAGACGGCCTATAGAAATTACGAGCCCGACTGATACCCGTTTTAAAGTTTTTAAATATATGCGGAGACCGCGTACTTGTGAAAGAAGGTGACATGCCGCTTTTTATCTACTTTATGGTATCCGGTGAGATCGAAATGAAGAAATCCGTCTACGACAAAGTGAGTAAAGGCCCGTATTCTATTTTGGATGGCCTATTGATAATCATAACTAAGATCAAAAAAGCTAGAAAAGAACCGTTAACTTAACTTTAACACCGTTTTTTTTATACCCTTAACCCATTGAAAATGGGTAAAAAGGGTTTTGTGCAAAAGTATGTAACAGGCAGAAGGAAGCCTCTCCGACCCCGTAAAGTATATATATTCTTGATCAGCATCAACAGCCGAGTCGATATAGCCATGTCCGTCTGTCCGTCCGTATGTATGAACGCGTCGATCTCAGAGACTATAAGAGCTATAATCCCTAGGCAGTACAAGTTTGTTTTAAATTTCCGATAACTCTTCCCGTTTCCGATATACACATGTGATCGATAACAACAAAATCTTGAATTTGGAAAACTTTTGTTTGGAAGATTAGACTAAATAATGACAATCTGTGAAAATTTTATTGAAATCGGTTGAGAAACACTGGAGTTATGGAGTATTGAAGTTAAGAAGGTATGCACTATACGCGTATACACACACTCACACATACTTGCAAGCACTGACTGTATGCGTAAAGTATAGGGTTGAAGGTATAGTCTAGTCGGGATTTCTCGACTAGAGCCTTCTTACTTGTTTTTTTTTTGTAAATTCAATCCCCAATGTAAAGTAATGCTCTGAAATTTCGGTAACAATCTTTTCAACATTAACATAATATACCACATCTATTGCTTGCTTAGATTAATATTTTTTATATTTTGTCGTTTATTTTATAGAGCACAAAGAAGGTGTCAATGGTGTCAGAGGCCATTATTGGCTCAGGAGATTGGATAGGTGAAGTTGAACTACTTGAAAACTGCACCAGGTTGAACACGTATGTGGCACAAAGTAAGAGCAAAACCAGTACAACAGAGCAGTCGAACGTGTCCAAAAGCGGAATATTTTCAAACACCCTTACCAGCTTGTTATTTGATCTCTCATAATTTCTTAGTAATCTTGAAGGAATGGCTTAAGCTATTGAAAGTCTGGTAAAATGTGAATGTTGGTAGCCTGGTTTTGTGCATTTTCGTCCGCATAAAGTGTAAATATTTTTGAATAGCAAAGTCGGTATATCCATCAGTCTGACTGTATAAACTCGACCGATCTCAAAGCAAGAGACTTCAGGCAGAACAAGTTTGTTGCAAATTTTCGATAAGTTTTTCGATATACGCAATCTTGGAAAAATTTAAAACTATATTAGAAACAAAAGACAAAATAATTCAAATCTGTTGAGAAACAACGAAGATATCAAAGCTAAAATTGTTTTTTCATTACCGATGTAGTCAATGAACGTCCCGCTTAGGTTCATGGGTTTGCGGTATCTCGAAGTTTGTTACACGGTAATAAACATAACACATTTGGTTAATTTCAACACAGAGTTCGTATTGGTTAGTGGATTTGGGCAGCGTGTTCATGCGTGGCAGCGAAATTTTAAAGGCAGTTATCGATTTTTCAGCTTAAAACTAAAACTTCATCTTATAAACAGATGACAAGCCAGAATCAAAGTTGTTTTTACTTTGGTTTCAAATAAAAAAAAAATACAAAAAAAAGGAAAAAAATAATTTATTACTTGCAGCGCCTTGTGAAGTATTGTCAATAACTGAAGATGATTTTATAAAGGTTTTGGGGCCCTTTATGAAAAAGCAGTGGCACGAAAAGAAAATGGCTTTAAAATCGTCAAATTATTTTGACTTTCTAACTAACAAGCAGGTTAATAAATTTTAATAAATCCAAATTGTTTTTAAGAACATTATAACATTGCGTTGCAGATTGTGCGAGCCTGCAGCTATTGTCAGTTAGTACAATACGATCCCCTACAGTCTATATATTCTGAAGATAGAGGAGCTGTAAGTTGTGTGCACTTTATTCTTAGCGGCGAGTGCGTTGTTCTGCAGTGCCTTAAAATGACTGTAAGTGTAATCGGTCTAGCCTATATCTTTATTTACGAACAATACAAATGTTTTTTTTCTAAAGCGGATCATAAAATAACCAATTATTTGCGTCTCATAAAATAGGTGTAAAATATTATCAAATTTTGTTTTTATTCTTCAGGAAAGGATCACGAAGGATGGTAAAAACACTTTTCAACTTGTCAAAGTGCAAGACACAAGCCAAAGTGTTTTTGAAAATACTTCAAAATCAATGAGATCGCGGAGTAGCACATTTATTGACCAAGCACAAATAAAAGCGCAAATGTTATCGGATTCAGTTTTTAATATAAACGATCTATTGGCTTCTTCATCTGATTTAGAAGATGAGGAGGCTTTGCAAAAGAAGAAAGCGGTATGAACTACACTGCAATAATGTTTTCCATTTTTAATTTTACTGTGATAACAATATTATTCTTAGCGGCGTAAAATGGGGCTCCGAGAAATTGAAGCAGCATGTGGACTTGCTGCGCATTCCGTTTCCCCTGAGAAGCCGCGAAAAATGCTTCAATCCGTTTTCAAGAGAAAAACTGCAAATGTTCCCCGAAAAGGAACAACACATTTTCCATATCAATCAGGGGAAGAGGAATGTATGGATAGGGATTGTTTTAATTTGATCGAAGAAAATTTTGTACAGGAATCAGAAATTGGAACGAAACAATCGTCTGCAAGAGGATCTTATAAAAGGACATCTGGCTTAAATCCTGTGACAATACATCCTCCATCCGTAATACCATCAAGCTCATCAGTACCTAAGCATTCCGTTCGAATCGAAACAGATGATTCAAATAATGAGCTGGAAATGGATTCAGATAAAACTATAAGTTCCGGCACTAGTCAGTCAGAACTAATTGAAGCACCCAATCTAATAGCCGTAAGTTGAATATGGTGTTAATTAATTTGGTCTTATCTTATGCACAGACAATTTATAGGCTACGGAGACTCATTTTATAGACGTTGGCTCTTTGACATTCGGCGGTATTTTTGGATTGGGGGAGAAAATGGCCCATCGCGTTATAATGGCTCGGACTGTTGTACAGTGCCTGCTCTTACCACGCTATTGGCTTTTTGAGGACGATCAGAACCCGAGTCATGTTTGGCAGCGTCGCAGATTTTACTTGGAGGGCAGCATACCCTCGCGCGAGGAGTTATTTCGTGACTTTCTTAAAACGCGTCGATGGGATAAGTTTAAGAAGCATTATGTGCAAAGCACATTGAATCCAAATAGTGTAAATAGTACTCAGCTCGAAGATATACCAATAATATGTCGCATCGTTGAGACCAAAAAAGACTCAAACTAATATGAAAGCTGTGTATATGTATTATATGTATGATTATAATAAAAATTATGTGTGTAACTTGTATGCATAAACTGAGTGCAACAAAACATTTTCTAAAATAACTGAGAGTCGAATTAAGTTTATGCTGTTTTCGTGACAACTAAGGACTAAGGTCACTAGGGAAAAGTGAGACTAGCGGTAAGATTATTGTCAGTCGGTCGTCAAATTTTGATACTAGTTAGTCTTTTAAAGTTATTGACGATTCACTAAAAAAAGGGCGAAGATGATATTGTGAAATATCGTAATTTAAAAGTTTTCGTTAGTATTTTAAAGTTCTATGTAGTATATTTTCCTGAACCCATGAAATGGGTAAAAAAGGCTATAAAGGTTTAGTGCTAATTTATTTAAGAGGCAAAAGAAATCATCTCCGACTCCACAAAGTGTAAATCTTGATCAGCATCTACAGCCAAGTCGATTAAGGTATCTGTATTTCTGAGCACGTCCATCACAGAGGCTGTATGAGCTGCACTATGCATTAGTGCATGTGTAACCGTACGTGTAAGGTCTAGTGTTCAGGGTATGGCACAGTCGAGCTTACTTGACTAAATATATATGTGCGTCTGTCTGTCTCTTAGTCCGTCCCAAAACAACATATCGATAGATTTATGGTAATGTGGTATCAACGAAACAACCGTTTATATTGGCATTGACGAATCAGCTGTTTAGTGGAATTGTTTATGTTCTTTTTTTGGTCCACTCCTCAAGTCTAACACTTTCTAGATTAGACGACCATTGATTTAGTTTCTGACAATATAAATGAGATAATTTAGTATTCTAATAATTTCGTACATGTTGGTTAATTAGTTTTGATTTTAAATCATTATATTCTCTCATTATTTATTTGTTGCTCTGTTAGATTAAACGTCTGTTTTTATTGGGTTAAAAAATTCGTTTATGCGATGTGATTCAGCAATGATTAATAAACAGAGCAATTTACAGTTTAAGGAAGCTATATTTATATCGGTACTTAAGTGGGGCTTAAAATTTTATCGTCTCGGCTGTTGATGCTGATCAAGAAAATATATACTTTATGGGGTCGGAGATGCTTCCTTCTGCATGTTACATACTTTTGCACAAAACCATTATACCCTTTTTACCCATTTTTAATGGGTTATGTTATAATAAAAATATAACAAACGAAAAGATGAGACATAAAAAGTTTAGGCTAATTAATAGGGAAATTAATTCCTCTGAATTAATAAACCAAATTAGCTTTGCAGTTCCGATCAAAAACACTAGACATTTTTTACCAATATCTCTTGAAACTTGTTGTTCTAACTATGCTATCCATAACCCTTTTCGGATCTTATGTGCAACATATAACGATCTTTCCTACACAGTATATAGTGCCACTCCTACTAACTCACTATAAAACAAGTCTCAAGAATATGTGTACATATTGGCGATTTTTGTAGCCGCAAGCTACAAGCTACAAGCTAGGTGGGCCCCTCGGTCGGTTGGGCGGGAGGTGGGTTGCTTTATGCTTAGGTCCGCGCGTTACAAGCCGGTTCTTGGTATGGTTGGGCCACTTGAATGTGCTGCCCGTTAGTACATCTACGTCCAATAAACAAATGCGTAAATTACATTTTATATTGAAAGCCTATATTTTATTTTAAGATCTAAGACTTATTATTTGTTTATTTATTTAATACATCCGATTTGTTTGCAGAATTTTTTCAAACGTCTTACAGCCTTACAACCTTGTTTTCAACTACTTCATATATTACTCCTTTTCATAAAAAAGGAAACAAGTCTAATGGTCAAAATTATAGGTGTATCTCCAAGTTGTCTGATATTCCTAAGATTTTTGAGAAATTAATAACATCTTATCTTCAACATCTTTGTAAATCTATGATTTCACCGTGCCAGCACGTATTCATGAAACAAAGATCTACCACTACTAACTTGCTAGAATTCACATCATTTGTTATTAAGGGATTAAATGCAAACTGATGGTATTTACACGGATTTCAGTAAGTAAATCACTATGGGCTTTCCTAATAATCTTATTCTTTGGATGAAAGATTATTTAACTTTTCGAACTCAGAGAATCTATTTTAATGACTCAGTTTTGAAAGCGGTTCAGGTCACTTCTGGTGTTCCACAAGGAAGTCACCTTGGACCGTTATTATTTACACTATTTATAAACGACCTTTTATCTCAATTGCAGTAAATGTAAAGTTATGTCTTTTATAGACGAATGCCCTTTTTTAATACCTATTTTCTGGATAACCAACCAACCACTTGATCAGATTGGATGGGTTAAAGATCTAGGTGTCCTAATGGACCCTAAGCTTAAGTTTGACAAGCATATATCATCAATAACAAATCGAGCGTCAAGTGCCTTGGGGTTCATAAAGCGCTGGTCGAAGGAATTCGACGACCCCTATATAACAAAAACTCTGCATATGTCTCTTGTACGACCTATCCTCGAATATGGATCTTGTATATGGTATCCCAAATAAAGGATTCATCAAGATAGAATAGAATCGGAGCAAAAACAATTCCTGCTCTTGCACTTCGGGGATAATAACTTTAACTTACCTTCCTACCATAGTAGACTTTTACTAATAAATCTTCCCTCTCTTTCTAATCGTAGAACAATGCTTGAAATAACCTTATTACAAACTAATAAATGGTGAAATTGATTCTCCAGTACTAATCAACCAAATTAACTTTGCAGTACCTATTAGAAACATTAGAAATTTTATACCTATACCGCTTCAAACTTGTTACTCTAACTATGCTATCCATAAGCCTTTTCGGATCTTATGTGCAACATATAACGATCTTTCCTATTTAATACATAGTGCCACTCCTACTTGCTCTCTATATCGCGATCTTCGTAACCGCACGCTACGCGTCGCTTAGTGCTCGGGTCCGCGCGTTAACAAGCCGGTGCAACGTTTTCCTTGTTTAATGTTAACTCTAAGTATAAAAAACATTTTTATCATGGGATTTTTAAATATTTTTATACGGCATAAGGTCTGTTCACAATTATTTGTACAACATGTTTGTATAGGGGAAATAAAATTGTTTTTTTCCATCTTCCCGGTGGACCACCCTACTCACTTAGTGGTATGAAAAATAGATAACGGCCGAATCTCAGCGCGGCGTTCAAAAATAGTTTGGTGCACATCTTTTGGGGGCATCGCCAGGTAGCTTGCTACCAAGTAGATTAAGCACTGTGGAAGATATATAGATAGCGGTATGGGTGGGGGGTGGAATGCAAATTATTGATCAGACCGTTGGAAAATGTCACCAGCTATCTTCCTACTCAATTTGACGATTCTAGCTTAAAAGCTGTCAAAGAAATAGGTGATTCCTATTTTGCAAGGGATCAGGGCGACTGGGGGCGGAAGAAGTGGGTGGTGCTTTCAGTTTTAGGGGACGTCGTTTCCTATCTTGTCACCACATTTCGGTGGTTCTAGCTTAAGAGCTATGGAATATATGGGCGTTTCCGATTTAAAAACTAGGTTGGTCTGCGGCAAAAGGGGAATGCGGTACCCAAAAATTTAAGGGATGTCACTAGCTCTGTTCTCACCAAGTTTGGAAACTCTAGCTGTAAAAATGTGGAATATATATAGTTTAATCGATTTTCAGTTATCGACTTTATTGATTTCCCTGTCACCCAAATCTTGAAACTTTATCTGACGCGCCCATAAATAAAGACATAAGCAAAGTTTCAAATGTCTAGCTCTACGGGCTTTAAAAAATTTGCGTTCATACAGACAGTCAGACACCATGAGGGAAATTTACCAAAACCATATACCTTCGGTATCAGGCTTTCAAACAACTTAAGTGAATAAGCGACATTGGAAAAACTAATAAAGCAAGCCGTTTTTGCTCATTTGCCTATTAAAGCACCTATCGCTTTTCCGTTAACAAAGCGTATATGATTAATATGTGAGCGACCCCAACCGTACTAGGGGTAAGTTAAAAGTTTTCCTATAAGCACTAATTCCTCACCGGAACACAACAAAAACAGCATAGAGCGCTTCATGTGTTACCATATGAACATCTGTGTGTGTGCTCCTTGAATGATTTTAATTTTATTTTACAACGGTGCAAAATATTTGTATTTATTTAATAAGATTAAATTTATTTGATCACTTTGGGGATTCTGCCCGAAACACTTTAGATGTTAGAGATGTTTAACGTTAACCTTATTTAAGTCTGCAGCAAAATTTATTTGAAATGAAGGTTGTATCGCTGTTTTCCTGCACACACAAACAGGTATATTAACTGCCATTTTCTATGATGTCATTTGTAACTAACTTACTAAATTTAACAAATTTTCATTTATTTTGGTACCAATTTTAAAATTTAATGTATTATTGTTATCTATAACCATTATACCGTTCTTATCCATTTTCAATGGGTTCAGGGTATAAAAAGTAACCATTTAATCATGTGCGTATGTGCTTTTTAACATCAGTCAACATCAATCTGTGCTTCAAGCTTGGTGGCTTTGGCTTTTAAATTTTATATCAAAGAGTTTGAATATTAAGAATTAAGTCTCCATTTTGTATGACTCGACTTAACGCCAGTATGAAGGATATTGTTCGAATGAAACTTGCTCAAATCCTTCTTTCTAGTACATTTTAGCACATAGCCATAGTAACCAGATATAGGAACCAGCACAAAAAAAGTGGTGCACGGTACGAGTAAGGGCGTTCTCAACTAGCCCCTTTTTTTGTTTTTGTGGAAACAGACAGAAGCAACTTTTCTGACCAACTCAAATCAAATGTTTTTCAGGTCAATCAATTCTCCGTTTTCGAAATATCCCAGTTTCCACTTCATTTTTAGTTTCTCTATTACAATATAATTTAGAAAATTGAGTATTCTAATTAATTTTATACATACCTGCTTATTTGTTTCGATTGTAAATCAGCTGATTTAAGCTGCCGATATAAGTAAATTAACCTGAAATATCAATATATCGGTCTTTGCAAAAAGTTTCAAAATTTTGTAGCTAAAGGCTTAAAGTTTCAAAGGCCGCTTTTTTATTTCAACCTGTACAAAAAAAAATTAAAGATGCATTTTCATATACATATATTGCAACAAGTGCTTTGTTTGATGCAGATCATAATAATTGTGTATGAATCGTTTGATTGACTCAACTATTGATAGTAGAGTATTCATTGCACTTAAATTATAAAATTTAGTGCAAGAAATAAGCAGAACTCTCTTATATCGGCATACTAAACACACAAATATTTATTCAAGTGCAAGAGGTCGGCTGTCGAGAGAAGTTCGGAAATGAGCGAACGTCGAAAAAAAAGCTGAATGCAATATTTTTTTTTTTTTTTTTTGCAGTTCTTGGGTTTAATTTAGAGCTAATCGTCAGCCGTTAAATAGATACATACATTGGTTTGCAAAGTTCGGAGCAATAGCAACAACGGAGGACTGGGCGGAATAGGCATTTCGTATGCGAGCTTTCTCGACCGGAGATTTACGAATGCCGAATTGTACACATATTGTTTACGCGCAATAGAACGCACACAGGTGTTCTCACAACTAAACCTTAGTTAACTTTTGAATATTAAAATATAAAAAACCGCAACAACAGAGCGTCCGTAGGTCTTGAAATCCAATGTTTTTACCATTTTGTGTAAGCAATGTACACTGTTGTGTTTGTAAAAGTGTGCATAGTTATCTACATATACATATATTGTTGTAAGTTCGCAAATAGTATACTAGTGAAAACAAGTAAGAAGGCTCTAGTCGAGCAATCCCGACTAGACTATACCCCGAACTCTATACTTTACGCCAGCGGCCGGGGAACAGGATTAAATTACCCCTTTAATATTTAAGGGTAATGATTAAAAAAGTTCCCCGGCCGCTGCTTTACGCGTACACTCATAAAGTGTGTCTGAGTACATATTAGTGCATACTTTCTCAACTTCAATGATCCATATCTACGGTGTTTCTCAACCGATTTCAATAGAAATTTCACTGATTTTTATTATTTCGTCAAATGTTTGAAAGTTTTTCAAAATCAAGATTATATTAGGTACCACAAAATTACCTTCGAAAAGTTAGTACATTCGTAACGTACACGAATTATATTAAATAAAAATAATTTATGTAATGAAGTTGACTATTTTACAGCTTTTTTATGAAATTTACTTAGATTTTTTAAACTACACTTCCCTTAAAAACAGTTTTCTTTTCTTTTTTCAAACAAACGTTGGCATTACTGCTTAATAACTGAAACTTTAAGAGTCTTGTTATCAATATTTTATTGAATTAAACACGCAAATGCACTTTTTAACACTTTTATTATATAATAAACTCACAAAAGGAGTAAATTATTTTCTATACGCCCGCGCTTCAAAAGCGGATTTTCACGCTTTACAACACTTCTAGCATTGATTGCTCGTCACATTGCATACGAATAGTTTATAAACTATTGCGTGCAAAGTGCTGTACATGTATTCAATATTCTCCGCAATGCGTTTTATGTTTGATCAGTTTCTTGCAAGTCTTTGTGCAATTGTGAGCAGGCGTGCAATTGTGTTGTGCTTAATTGAGGGAAAACTTTAAATTCAACAGCTTCTACACCTATATTCAAAACCAATATCCTCAAACAAAGTCCGAAACTCGAGTATAATATAGTGGCACGGAAAAAAAGCCCCAATAAGCTGCACAAAATTTTGTAGTATGTTGCTTGAATGGTAATATTTTTATCCCAATGCAGTGTATATTTGTTTAATACAATATTGTCAATTGACTACTTCTCTAGCTTCGTTACTAAACTAAGTCCAAAAGACCAGTTGAGGTTAGATATCCAAGTACAGAAAAAACCGTTTTTTCAAAAATGTATGCTTGAGCAATACAAAAAAAAAATACAGCCTGCTTCATCTAATTTGTCACTGGAAGATAAGTTTCAACGAAGTAAAATTAAAATACGTGTTTATGTATAAATGAAAAACCCATAATTTATTATGAAATTATCAAGGCTTTTCATATGTGCGTCTACGGTTCACGAGCAACTATTTTAGAAACTTGATGAGTCGGAACCACAGTTCACATGAACGTTTTTAAATTCTTTTTCTGCATTAAAACAAACAAGTAAGAAGGCCATACTTTAAGCGTAAAGTCAGTGCTTGCAAGTTGTGTGAGTGTGTGTGTGCAAACTTTCTTAATTTCAATCACCATATCTCCGGTTTTTCTCAACCGATTTCAATAGATTGTCATTATTTCGTCTAATGTTTCAAACTACATCACAAAGTTTTCCAAATTAAAGATTTGTTGTTATCGATCACATGTGTATATAGGAAACGAAAAAGAGAAAACTACTGCCTAGGCGAGCTTATGTTCCAAATCTGGAGTCTCTAGCTCTTATAGTCTCTGAGATCGACGCGTTCATACATACGCGTACATACATTGCTATATCGACTCGGCTGTTGATGCTGATCAAGAATATATACAGTTTGCCCATAAAAGGTTGCGACACTGTGAAAAATGATGATATTTTCACTTTAGAGCTATAATGGTCACACTGGTTGTTGTTATTAATATTTTTTTTTATTTTTTATAAATAATTCAGTCAATTATCTCTTAAACCTATTAAACAGAACTTAAAAAACAATAACATTAACAAAGAAACATTTAAAATACTATCAAATGCACTAAATTCAACTGCCCATTAAAGGTTGCGACATTGCGTTGACATTGTCAAACATTCTCTTATTTTTTGGTCTTGAGCAATATTTAATATTTTGTATGTCCACCGTTGGCTTCTATAACCACTCCCCGTCGCCTTTTCATCGATTTGACGAGATTTTGGACGTATTCCAATGGAATATTTTGCCATTCCTCCAAGATTATCGCCTTGAGATCATTTTTGTTTTTTTGGATGGCGCTTGGCAGTGTGTTTTTTGAGATAGGCACACAGATTTTCAATTGGGTCGAGTTTGGGCTTCGGGCAGGAGTACCGAACACTTTTTACAGTTATAAAGCAGCCAGCACCTCTCCAGATTCGTCTTATGCTTAGGATCATTGTCCTGGTAAAATGTATAACTCGGCTTGCCATCATTAATAAATCCAAATTTGTTGGCACTGGCTACCAATTTTTTGCTCAAAATACTTAAATATGGTTGGGCATCCATGGTATATTCAATAAAGCACAATTCTCCAACTCCTTTGCTTGAGATGCACCCCCAAACCATCACCGACAATTTTCCAAATTTTACCATCGGTATAATATGTTTGG
>JAWNNV010000794.1:0-23669 GCA_035044485.1 Scaptomyza reducta | reverse complement strand
ATTATTTATTAGATTTGTGTGTCCCTCATGGGAAAGCCCAAAATAGGTTTAACAAACCTGTGTGGTTTCCCAAAGAGTTGACAATCCTTAAAAATCGGAAATCTAAACTCTACAAGAGTTTTAGAAAATCCAGCGCTTCGTTAGCTTATTCTGCATACTTGATTGCTCGTTCCAGTTTCTCAATCCTCAATAACCAGTGTTATAGGAATTACCTGGCTAGGTGTAGATTACAGTTTGAGCAGGATCCCTAGCATCAGCTAATTGGCTCTAATTCCATTTTTGTACCGGAAATCACAGAGAGTTCCCTACTTTGTGATCTTCAGGTTATTGAGCCAACATTTTGTCCAGGAACTGATGGAGCACCAAGATGTGTGCTTAGGTAATGCGCTCAGGGTCTTTCAAAGCCTTTGCACAAATTGTTTAGTTTGTCCGTGGAGTTATGCTCTTTCCCAAAAATTTGGAAAGAGTCATATATTATTCCTTTGCATAAAAAGAAGAAACAAATCTAATGATCAAAATTATAGGGGTATCTCCAAGTTGTCTGCTATTCCTAAGATTTTTGAGAAATAAATAAACTCTCATCTTCAACATCTTTCTAAGTCTTTGATTTCACCATGCCAGCACGGATTCATGAAACAAAGATCACTACTAACTTGCTAGAATTCACATCATTTGTTATTAAAGGCTTTGAAGATAAAATGCAAACTGATGTTATTTACACTGATTTCAGTAAGGCTTTCGACTCTGTAAATCACACCCTTTTGATTCATAAACTTAAAGTTTTAGGCTTTCCAAAATAAGCTACAAAGTGACTTATACAATTTTCAAACTTGGAGTATAGTAAATTTATTAAGACTTAATTGCAGTAAATGCAAGGTAATATCTTTTTAACATATATATTCTGGATAAGAAACCACTAGATCGGATTGAATGGGCTGAGGATTTGGGTATTCTAATGGACCCAAAGCTTAAATTTGACAAGCATATCTCTGCCATTGCGAATCGAGCATCAAGTACCTTGGGGTTCATTAAGCGCTGTTTGAAGGAATTCGACGACCCCTACATATATTTCTCTAGTACGACCGATTCTTGATGCTTGGAATAACTTTTTTCCATAAACTAATTAATGTGGAAATTGATTCTTCACTCCTACTTGCTCACTAAAAAAAAAAGTTTGTGCCATTTGTCTACATGTTCGCGATCTTCGTAACCGCACGCTACGCGGTGCGCCCCCCGGTCGGTTGGTCGGAGGTGGGTTGCTTTATGCTTGGGTCGCGCGTAAACAAACCAGTGCTTGGTATTGTTGGGCCACTTAACTGCCTTTAGTACATCTACGTCCAATTAAAATATCCGCGTAGCAATAGAGGACCTATTGGTATTCCTATGGTGCTTGATAACTTTAGCAAATACCATTTATCTATCTACTACATAGTATTTTTTCATGCAGTTGGCGTTCCTAATGTTTGTGTTAGCGACAATGGATCGCAGTCCAAAGTAAATCATTTTAATACATTCCTTACAAAGTTTGGAATACGACATTTTATAGCCTTATACTCGCCTCAAGGTAATGCTGCGGAGCGAGTTAACCCATATTTATTACCGGCAGTGTGATTTTGTTTAAAAAATTATCAAGCAGCATCTCACAGGAATTTCATAAGCCTTAAGTCATTTCGGTACATCATTTATTGAGATGTTCGCCATATAGAGTTCAGACTATCGGCTCTTAAGAGATTTCTCACTGCTAGAAGAACAAATAGTTCCCTTATATGGAACAGATAACCTTGCAATCGTGCTCAGTGATATCAAATCATATATCAGGCAGGTATGAAGGAATGAAAAACAATAAACAAAAAATAAAATCTTCGCACAAAGCCAGTTACGTATAAAGAGGGACAAGAAATTTTTAGCCGCAATTTTTCCCTCAGTAAATTTATGCAGAATTTTAATACGAAATTAGCACCTCAGTTTTTGAAGGCTCTAGTCGAGAAAACCCAACTAGACTATACCTTGAATCCCGTATTTAAGCGTACAGTAATGCTTGCAAGCATGTGTGAGAGTGTACGCGTATTATGAAAACTTTCTTAATTTCAATGGGCCATATCTCCGGTGTTTCTTAACCAATATCACAGATTGTGATTATTTCATCTAATGTCTCAAACTGCGTCACAAAGTTTTCCAAATTCAAAATTTTGTTGTTATCGATCACATATCGGAAACGGGAAACTGCCTAGGGATTAGGCGAGCTTATGTACCAAATCTGGAGTCTCTAGCTCTTATAGTCTAATGAAAAAGGCTCTTTCTTCTTTTATAATGTATTCTAGTAAAGAAATATTATTGAAATAAATTAAGAATCCATACTGGGTATAATAAAACTGAAATTCTTATATTTTACCATAATTAATAGTATGCGCAACTAACTTTATCTTGTCCTGTTGACACGGTAACATAAACGGTAGTAACGTAATTTTTTAATCGACGTTTGGTTTGATTTAAATTAAATTATAATATCACCGCTAAAGCCACCTGTTTTTTGCGAATTTGTTTCTTTTAGTGTCCGTAGGGTTCCTTAATAAAATTTTGTAAGCCAGTGTAAAGGAACTAGAAAAACCCACCCCACCCGAAAGAGCTACGGTAATGTAGGGTCCCGCTCAGCTATACCTCTTTCGACTCATTGGACGAATGCTATTGACCAACTCGTTAATCCCCGGTCAGTACATGCAGATGTTGGTGAAGATTACAATACTGAACACTATTGAAAACTCCAGACTATTTTTATTGAATCGTGACTGTCAGCGTTTTCGTCTGACACAGTTCCCTATCATTGTTTTGTATCGAAAATCATGATATGGTTGGGAACAATCGTAGGGATACAAAATGAAAATAAACCTTCTCCCATGGAAGTTGTATCTTCTAATCATTTGGTTTCTATGGAGGTTAGTAGTGTTGAGGTTATTCAACAACACGAGCCAAACATGCCTACGGAACCTAACCCCCTATCCGCGCCTAGTTAAATTTCGGAATCAGTACAGGATATCATAAAAAAATTGTTTAAAATTAGCGTCTCAGGTCAGGATTTCGACACTATATGTTGTAAGAACACATGTTTGAACACATAATAGTGAAGAAATATACCGCAAAGAAGAAAAATCGGCCTCCGATTTCATCAGCCCCACAGGTTGATTTATCTCACACTCCTCCTCTCTCTTCTGATAGTTCAAAAAACTAACAACTGCTTTCTTACTTGGCTATCAGAATGTAAGAGGTCTTGTAGTAAACTAAGTAGATTATACCTTAATAGCCATTCTTTTCCTTTTCATGTCATTGCCTTTACTGAAACTTGGTTAAGGCAAGCCATCCTTAGTGGTGAAATTCTATCCAACAGATACTGTATCTATAGAAAAGACTGTACTCTTCGTCGTAGCGGTGGTGTACTTATTGCTGTTGATGTAGATTATTCTTCGGAGACAGTAATAGTGGGTTGTTCTATAGATATAGAATTTGTTGCTGTAAAGTTGATTATTAATGGTATTCGTATTTTTATTACTTGTTCGTATATACCTCCTTCCTCCGATAACTCTGTGTACGATGCTCATTTGTCTGCTATATTGTCTGTTTCTTGCATGCTTTCTGATCGCGATTTCCTTGTAGTTCTTGGTGATTTCAATATTACTGACTCTGGTGCTCTGACCCCCTCGGCTCAGAACGAATTTTTAATTAAACTACTTGGAATGTCATTGAGTCAAATCAATGATATCCCAAATTCTCTTAATAAAATGCTTGATCTGGTTTTTGTTTTGGATTCATCCTCCTCATCCGTTACCCGATCACATCCCATTTCTTCTCCAGAAGATTTATTCCACCCAACGTTGTAGGTGTCGATCACTTTACCCTACCGGGTGCTTTGCCCCAGTAGAAGACATTTAAGCCGAGTTCGTCAACTTCGGAAGACCGATTTTACATAACTTACTCAGCTTTTATACCTGACTGACTGGTCCCCACTCTATGGGTCTGACAATTTGGACGTGGCAATCAGTATTTTTTATAACACTTTAAATTCATTACTAGACTTGTGTGTCCCTTATGGTAAGCAAACAGGTCAAATAAACCTGTGTGAACAAACAGGTCAAATAAACCTGTGTGGTTTACCAAAGAGTTGACAATTCTTAAAAATCGAAAATCTAAACTCTACAAGAGTTTTAGAAAATCCAGCTCTTCGTTAGCTTATTCTGCATACTTGATTGTCGTTCCAGTTTCTCAGTCCTCAATAACCAGTGTTATAGGAATTACCTGGCTAGGTGTAGACTACAGTTTCAGCAGGAGCCGAAAAGGTTTTTTGATTTCGTTAATACGAAGCGCAAGTCATCGACACTTCCATCAAACATATATTTTGATGAAATGAAAGCCAACTCAGATCAGGCCATTGCCGATCTGTTTGCTGAATTTTTTCAAACGACTTACAGCCCTTGTTTCCAACCTGTCGTCGTGCTTTACCCCTATGAGCTAATTGGCTCTAATTGCATTTTTGTACCGGAAATCACAGAGAGTTCCCTACTTTGTGATCTTCAGGTTATTAAGCCAATATTTTCTCCAGGACCCGATGGAGTACCAAGCTGTGTGCTTAGGTACTGCGCTCAGAGCCTTTCAAAGCCTTTGCATAAATTGTTTAGTTTGTCCGTGGAGTTATGCTCTTTCCCAAAAATTTTTGAAAGAGTCATATATTATTCCTTTGCATAAAAAGGAAACAAATCTAATGCTCAAAATTATAGGGGTATCTCCAAGTTGTCTGCTATTCCTAAGATTTTTGAGAAAGTAATAACATCTCATCTTCAACATCTTTGTAAATCTATGATTTCACCGTGCCAGCACGGATTCATGAAACAAAGATCTACCACTACTAACTTGCTAGAATTCACATCATTTGTTATTAAAGGCTTTGAAGATAAAATGCAAACTGATGTTATTTACACTGATTTCAGTAAGGCTTTCAACTCTGTAAATCACTTCCTCTTAATTTATAAACTTAAACTTATGGGCTTTCCAAATAATCTTATTCTTTGGATTAAAGATTATTGAACTTTTTTATTTATTGCATCTCAATAGCAGTAAATGTAAAGTTATGTCTTTTTATAGACGAATGCCCTTTTTTAATACATATATTCTGGATAACCAACCACTTGATCGGATTGGATGGGTTGAAGATTCGAGCGTCAAGTGCCTTGGGTTTCATAAAGCGCTGGTCGAAGGAATTCGACGACCCCTATATTACTAACACTCTGTATATGTCTCTTGTACGACCTATCCTCGAATATGGATCTTGTATATGGTATCCCAAATACAGGATTCATCAGGATAGAATAGAATCAGTGCAAAAACAATTCCTACTCTTTGCACTTCGGGGTCTTAATTGGGACAATTACCTTAACTTACCTTCCTACCATAGTAGACTTTTACTAATAAATCTTCATTCTCTTTCTGATCGTAGAACAATGCTTGGAATAACTTTTTTCCATAAACTGATTAATTGGGAAATTGATTCATCTGATTGATAAACCAAATTAGCTTTGCAGTTCCGATCAGAAATACTAGAAATTTCTTACCTATATCTCTTCAAACTTGTTATTCTAACTATGCTATCCATAACCCCTTTCGGATTTTATGTGCTTTATATAACGATCTTTCCCACTTAATACGTAGTGCCACTCCTACTTGCTCTCTTAAAAAACTAGTCTTGTGTCACTTGTCTATATGTTCGCGATCTTCGTAACCGTACGCTACGCGGTGCGCCCCTCGGTCGGATGGGCGGGAGGTGGGTCGCTTTGTGCTTGGGTCCGCACGTTAACAAGCCGGTGCTTGGTATCGTTGGGCCACTTGAATGTACTGTCCGTTAGTACATCTACGTCCAATAATAATAAAAAAAACTGTAGGTCAGGATATCAAATTCAATCTAAAGACGATTCAAAACTCGTGGCCGCAACAAAGTATCAGGCTCTTATAGGCAGCTAGATATACTTGGCAATACCAACACGACCGGACATACTTCACTCAGTATGCAAGTTATCGCAGAAAAATAAAAACACGACGAGCGAGAATGATGCTGGCGCTAAACACATAATGCGATATTTATTTGGAACAAAGGGTCTTAATTTGCACTACACGAAAACTGGCAAACAAATAGAGGGATACACCGACGCAGATTGGGGCGGTAATATAATTGATCGCAGATCTTTCACAGGATTTATGTTCTTCCTGGGTGGAATGGCATTTTCATGTGAGTCGCACAAGAAAAACACGGTGGCCTTAAGTAGCACAGAGGCAGAATATATGGCGTTAGCATCAGCAGCAAAAGAAGCGGTGTATCTAAGACGTCTGATGAAGGAAATTGGGTGTTTTAATACTGATCAACGAAGTACGTTGATACAACAAATATGATAGCAGATATTTGCAAAAAAATCTAAATAAGCAAAAACACAAAAATTGTTAAGTATGATAGGTCTAAAAAGTATTGTGTAAAGAGGTGGTGAAATTAAGTTAAATGCTATACAACTCAAAATGTAAGTAGTCGTAAGTCTGTATCGTGAGCGCACAATATGTATAATGGAATGATCGCGCCACGAACATTAGTACGTAAGTGAATGCCATTGAATAAAGAGCACAAGAATATTATACGTCTGTCGAGTCTTTTACTGTATTCGGTTTTCCGTTTTGCGACGGATGCATTCTTGAAATTTGGTTCCCCACAAACATAACAAATATGCGGCGCTCTGCTAAACTGTCTTGCCACATGTGTCCTATGACGTTACAATTAAGAATATATATTGATTGGCAAGTTATACATGTAGTATGTATGCAATAGATCAAACAAGTATGATCTTAAGATGCAACACAGTTTACACGGAATCGAACTGAAAGCAAGCTGCCTGCGTGCAGTTGTATGTAAAATTTAGTCACAATTTGCACACCACATGAAGTGGTTCGTTTAATAAACAAAGTAAATTCCATCAGGTTATGGGTCAATGTATTATATCGAGAAGCTTGATGATGAGAACTGTGGTGCATGGGCAGTTCAGATTAAAAGTGTTTTAATTCATACTGATCTGTTGTCCGTAGTATGCGGGCGCGTGGTGTAATCAGAAGATCATGTTACAATTATTGGCCACAAAAATGTAGATGCTCTTATTAAAGTGCATTGTTTAATGTTACAAGACTCGACCCTGAACCCTATACTTTACGCGCACAATCAGTGCTTGCAAGTATATGTGTGTACGCGCCTAATGCATACTTTCTTAAGTTCAATGCTCCATATCTCAGGTGTTTGTCATCCGATTTCAATAAAATTTTACAGATTGTCATTATTTCGTCTAATGTTTCAAACGAAAATAAATATAAATGTTTACTTTAAATTCTTGAACATTTTCTTTACTTAAATAACTTCTTGGATGCGTTCATGGCTTAATATTAACTTCATGCTTTTGTTCCTATTAATCTATTTACGTTATTTCTAATTATAATTTTTAATCACTATTATTAACAATTTTAGTTAGTGGTTTGGTGTGTCTTATTTTTTTTTTCTTTCTTGTATTTATTTATTATTTAATTGTGAATATTTTTGGGACGCCTTCGTTAATTTTCGGCTGGGCTGGACAAAATAATCTTCGCCGAATTCGCTCCAAGCATTTGGCTATGCCAGAAAGACTAGAGGAAGGCTGATCGATCGAATATCTTGTTCACACAGTAATTCTGGAACATATACTGTCCTCACACAAAAATACTACGCCGATATATAAATATATCTGATAGTTGTCTCTCAAAATGCAATATGCTTCCGACTAAAATGCATCTGAATCTAAATCTATCTCAGGAAAATTATCAATGTCGAGGACCCCCTCGTAACAGCTTGAAAGCTCATCAGCTACGACATTGCCACTACCATTTCGATACTCAATACGAAGGAAAACCCTTGGAATTTAATTGCCTACCGCGTTAATCTGCCACTCAGATCTGCTTGGTTCATTAACCAATGAACTTGCTTGGTCGGTAACGACTTTGAAAGATTCGATGTACATGAGAAACTTTTTAATCTCTAATACGACTGCTAAACAATCCAATTCCGTAACAGTATAGTTGTTTAACTTTTTCGACATGTATGCTATAGGCCTATTAAATTGAATTAAAAACGGAGCAGTGCACAACTTGAGCTTGATTTCAATAAACGCTGCTTGAGCTTGGTCATTCCAGTCGAATGATTTTCCTCGCAACAAATCGGTGAGCGGAAAAATTGCAGTCGAATACTGGGAAATGAAACGCTGATACCATCCTGTCATCCATAGAAATCTTCTTAGCTTCTTGCGCGTCTTTAGCACAGGAAATTCATCCACAACCTGACTTTTTTTTGGATTAATATTCAACGTACCTTCTCCAACGAAATAGCAAAGATTATCTACCTTATTTAAGTTAAATTGACTATTGTTAACGTTTATCGTTAGTCCCGCTTTGCTTAACTGGGTTGAAACAGTATTTAAATGCTTCAAGTTTTCGTCGAAACTTGAGGACTAATAGGAGATCATCATGATATACCAAGACATGAGATTTTAACTGATATGGAATGACTTGGTCCATTAGTCGGTTTGTGGTTTGTTTGTGGAGCATTAGTAAGGCCAAAAGGCATTCGTTGAAACTGGTATAGTGGTTGATTTGGAATGTTATAAGCTGTTTTTATGCGTGAGTTTTCATCTAGACGACTTTTCCAAAATGCATCTTTTAAATCAATATTGGAATGCAATGCATTGGAGGAAGTCACTTATTAGTCCATTAAGACTTGGCATCGGATACGCATCCTTTACAGTAACAGCATTTAACTTTCGCGCATCTAAACAAAATCTAACCTTTCCAGGTTTAACAACGAGTGTAACTAGAGAAGACCATGGGGATGTCGGAGCTTCTTCAATGACGCCTAGTTGTATCATTCGATCAACCTCTTCGCATAATAATTTTTCTTTCCGCGTCTGGTAAAAATGTACGCCGCTATATATATATTAGAGATATATATTACAGAAACTCAACAATGCGTGGTAGTAGCGGGAAATGACACAATAAACGCAGTTGGAATCAGTTAGCAAAGGTGCTGAGAATGGCTTACAAATAAATTTTAATAACAAAGGAGCTATTATTAAAATAAAAGCGGATAATGAAATGTTGGTATTTGCACATAAAGAAAACGGACTTACTACAAATCGTATGTCGAAAAACAAACAGGCCATAAAATAAAAATACTTAGGAGCGACAATGGCGGTGAATATGTTAACAATGATTTTAAGCAGTATCTACAGCGTGAAGGCATAAAACGACAGCTTACAGTGCCACACACACCGCAACAGAACGGGGTAGCGGAACGTTTTAATCGTACGTTAGTAAAAATGGCACGTTGTATGTTAGTACATGCAGGTCTTGAAGAAAAGTTTTGGGCGGAAGCATGTGCATGTGCGCTATATTTTAGGAATCGCACAACAACAAGAGCATTAGAGCATACAACACCATTTGAAGTTTGGTTTGATAGAAAACCAGTAGTAAAACATTTAAGAACATTCGGCTGTTTAGCTATAGGTCTTGACAAAACAGAAAAATGCAAATTTAAATCAAAAGGCAAAGAATATGTTTTTGTAGGATATAGTACAGCAACAAAAGGTTATAGACTATATGATCCAGAAAATAATAAGGTAGTTCTTAAGCGGGATGTAAGATTCGAAGAAAGCTTATTAATGGGGAATCAAAGAAGCCCACATGTACCTTGTGAAGAGCAGAAAAATGTCTTTCAAAAGTGATCTAGAGGAGCATGCAGATCATGAAGAAGACGACGATCGACGATCACATACGCCTCAGACTGACTCCGAGGATGCTGAGGATGACCAAAATGCTAGTTCCATACAGACTAGTAGTGAAGATGATACAATCCCAATATATAGTCCGGGGCGACCACGCATCGTACGAACAGGCGCACCAGGTAGACCGGCAAAACAGAAAAATAAGCTCAACGTAATGCAGACAATAGAAGAGGCTGAAGTTCCAGCCAACGTTAAGATGGCGCTATGTAGCACTCAAGCGGAGGTATAGAAGAACGCGATGCAGCTTGAGTATGACTCGCTGGTTGCTAATAACACATGGTCATTAGTTGATCTACCTCGTGGAAAGAAAACTTGTGGATGCAAATGGGTATATAGCTTGAAACGGAACTCCGATGGTAACATAGATCGATTCAAGGCAAGATTAGTTGCGAAGGGATGCAGCCAACAGTACGGAGTTAACTATGAAGAAACCTACTCTCCCGTTGTGCGTTATGCAACAATACTTATGGTATTCACACTAGCAGCAGAATTTCAATTACTCATGCATTAAATGGACGTATGCACGGCATATTTAAATGGTGAGCTAAATGATGAGATATATATGAAGCAACCTGTGGAATTTTACAGTAAAAAATATCCAAGCCGAGTTTCCAATGGAACACAAAACTGGATAAAGCTTTAAGAAATTATGGATTTGTTCCATGTAGCAGCGAGCCACGTTTATATACATTGCATATTGAAGGCAATATTTGCATAGTTGCAGTTTATGTCGATGGCATATTAATAGCGAGCAAGAGCAAGAAGGACTTGTTTGCAATCAAGCAATACGTTGGTAAAAAGTTTAAGTCAGTCGACAAGGTTAAAGTTGAGGATTTTTTGGGCTTCGAGATAGAGCGATCTGAAGATACTGGCGATGTGTTTGTAAGTCAAACCAAGTACAGCAATACATTACTGCAACAATACAAACAAGTAAGAAGGCTCTAGTCGAGAAATCCCGACTAGACTATACCCTTAACCCCATACTTATACAAGTATGTGTGAGTGTGTGTATGTATACGCGTATAGTGCATACCTTCTTAATTTCAATACTTCATATCTCCGGTGCTTCTCAACCGATTTCAATAAAATTTTCATAGATTGTCATTATTTAGTCTAATCTTTCAAACGGCATCAAACAGTTTTCCAAGAGTTATCGAAAATTTAAAACAAACTTGTACTGCCTAGGGATTAGACGAGCTTATGTACCAAATCTGGAGTCTCTAGCTCTTATAGTCTCTGAGATCTCTGGATTTGGCGTCATCTGAATCTGATGGTCTATATCCAACCCAACCGTTTAGAGGTTTATGTTTAAAGTCTCAAAAAAAAAAAAAAATACGTTTCTACCGTTGATATTATCTGTCAACAAGACAAGATCAAGTTAGTCGTGCTTACTATAATTTATGGTAAAATTAAGAATAAGAAATTAAGTTTCATTATACTGAGTTTAGATTCTTAATTTATTTCACAAATATTTCTTTAGAAATATTGATTTGATGGGCACTACTAATCTAGAGTGGCCATGTTGGTCCTGTTTGGAGAGAAGGAAAGACATGGCAGGCTTCATGAGGACTCAGCTTGGCTTTGAGGGAGCTTTCGGTCAGTTACAAAAACTGTGTGAAAATTTCTTCGTATTATTTCGTATTCGTATTTTTATTACTTGTTCGTATATACCTCCTTCCTCCGATAACTCTGTGTACGATGCTCATTTGTCTGCTATATTGTCTGTTTCTTGCATGCTTTCTGATCGCGATTTCCTTGTAGTTCTTGGTGATTTCAATATTACTGATTCTGGTTCTCTTGACCCGCCTCGGCTCACCTAGAACGAATTTTTAATTAAACTACTTGGAATGTCATTGATTCAAATCAATGATATCCCAAATTCTCTTAATAAAATGCTTGATCTGGTTTTTGTTTTGGATTCATCCTCCTCATCCATTATCCGATCACAACCCATTTCTTCTCCAGAAGATTTATACCACCCAACGTTGGAGGTGTCGATCACTTTACCCTACCGGGTGCTTTGCCCCAGTAGAAGACATTTAAGCCGAGTTCGTCAATTTCGGAAGACCGATTTTACAAAACTTACTCAGCTTTTATCCCTGACTGACTGGTCCCCACTCTACGGGTCTGACAATTTGGACGTGGCAATCAGTATTTTTTATAACACTTTAAACTCATTACTAGACTTGTGCCTTATGGTAAGCCAAACAGGTCAAATAAACCTGTGTGGTTTACCAAAGAGTTGACAATTCTTAAAAATCGAAAATCTAAACTCTACAAGAGTTTTAGAAAATCCAGCTCTTCGTTAGCTTATTCTGCATACTTGATTGCTCGTTCCAGTTTCTCAGTCCTCAATAACCAGTGTTATAGGAATTACCTGGCTAGGTGTAGACTACAGTTTCAGCAGGAGCCGAAAAGGTTTTTTGATTTCGTTAATACGACCGTCATGACACTTCCATCAAACATATGATGAATGACCAACTCAGATCAGGCCATTGCCGATCTGTTTGCTGAATTTTTTCAAACGACTTACAGCCCTTGTTTTCAACCAGTCGTCGTGCCTTACCCCTATCAGCTAATTGGCTCTAATTGCATTTTTGTACCGGAAATCACAGAGAGTTCCCTACTTTGTGATCTTCAGGTTATTAAACCAACATTTTCTCCAGGACCCGATGGAGTACCAAGCTGTGTGCTTAGGTACTGCGCTCAGGGCCTTTCAAAGCCTTTGCACAAATTGTTTAGTTTGTCCGTGGAGTTATGCTCTTTCCCAAAAATTTGGAAAGAGTCATATATTATTCCTTTGCATAAAAAAGGAAACAAATCTAATGCTCAAAATTATAGGGGTATCTCCAAGTTGTCTGCTATTCCTAAGATTTTTGAGAAAGTAATAACATCTCATCTTCAACATCTTTGTAAATCTATGATTTCACCGGATTCATGAAACAAAGATCTGCCACTACTAACTTGCTAGAATTCACATCATTTGTTATTAAAGGCTTTGAAGATAAAATGCAAACTGATGTTATTTACACTGATTTCAGTAAGGATTTCGACTCTTTAAATTTCTCTTAATTTATAAACTTACACTTTTGGGCTTTCCAAACAATCTTATCCTTTGGATTAAAGATTACTTAATTCTCAGTACTCAGAGTGTATATTTTAATGGCTCTGTTTCTAAACCGGTTCAGGTCATATCTGGTGTTCCTCAAGGAAGTCATCTTGGACCGTTATTATTTAAACTTTTTATTAACGGGTGCTAATGTATGCTGATGATGTAAAATTATGCACGTCAGCTGTAACTCTTCTGTAGGGTCATAAGCTACAAAGTGACTTAGACAATTTACAAACTTGGTGTAAAGGAAATTTATTAAAAATTAATTGCAGTAAATTCAAGGTAATGTCTTTTTACAGACGAATGCCATTTTTTAACATCTATATTCTGGATAAGAAACCACTTGATCGGATTGAATGGGTTGAAGATTTACGTACACTAATGAACCCAAATCTTAAATTTGACAAGTATATCTCTGCCATTGCGAATCGAGCATCAAGAGCCTTGGGGTTCATTAAGCGCTGGTCGAACGAATTCGACTACCCCTACATATATTTCTCTAGTACGACCGATTCTTGAATATGGATCTTGTATATGGTTTCCCAAATACAGGATTGATCAAGATAGAATAGAATCGGTGCAAAAACAGTTTCTGCTCTTTGCTCTTTGGGCCCTTATAGTAGACTTTTAATAATAAATCTTCCTGCTCTTTCTGATCGTAGAACAATGCTTGGAATAACTTTTTTCCATAAACTAATTAATGGGGAAATTGATTCCTCTGAATTAATAAACCAAATTAGCTTTGCAGTTCCGATCAGAAATACTAGAAATTTCTTACCTATATCTCTTCAAACTTGTTATTCTAATTATGCTATCCATAACTCCTTTCGGATTTTATGTGCTTTGTATAACGATCTTTTCCTTTTTAATACATAATGCCACTCCTTCTTGCTAACTAAAACTCTGTCATCTGTCTACATGTTCGCGCCCCGCCCCTCGTTCGGTTGGGTGGGTCGCTTTATCTTGGGTCCGCGCGTAAACAATCCGGTGCTTGGTATCGTTAGGCCACTTGACTGTACTGTCTTTAGTACATCTACGTCCAATAATAAGAAAATTCTTTCATACACAGCAGAGGGCTTTTCAAAAGTTGTGTAATATCCTCGCTTTTGAAAACATAATACTCAGATAGCAAGATTATAAGAAGCCATTTGATCTAACGACAGATGCTTCAGCCTATGGTATAGGCGCAGTACTGGCCCAAGAGGGTCGTCCGATTACATCTTAAGGACTTTGAAGGACTGCGAAGTTAATTACGCGACTAACGAGCGGCCTTTAACCTTTACCGTGTCGGAATCCAATCCTAACCAATCCTAAAGCTAAGATTAAAAGGTGGAAAGCGCGTATAGATTAATCTAATGGGCGGATCTTCTATAAACCAAGCAAAGAGAATCTGGTTACAGATGCACTATCCAGGCAGCGGCGGCCACAGATCGGCGGTTCTGATCAGTTTATAAATCCTAATATAACACTAAATATTGAAAAAAGTAACCATTGTGTTAAGAGTATAAATTTTTTAGGTTATACTATTATCTGTGGAGGAATTTCTACTGATCCCAGCAAAATATCTTGTATTGTTAACTGTCCGGATTTATAAGAGTTTAATTTATGGTTTAAACAATTTATTTAATTTCAACAACTTCAAGGATGCCTTCATGGCTTAATATTAATTTCATGTTGCTTTGTTATTATGAAACTATTTAAATTAATTCTAATTATAATTTTTTTTACTCACTAACTTCACTAACTTTAATAATAAAATAATAATAATAATAATAAATAAATAAACGTAGGAAGGCATCGTCTGTTTGACACAATATAGGCCGCGGCAAGCTTTGTTCGGCCGCCGGTGCAGATGATCAAGTTAATTTTAACTTAGAGGCACATGGGCGCCCAATGCTCGCAGATTAAATTTTAACACACGTCTTTTGCAATACTTTTTACAGCGTAATGCTGGAAATGCGTGAAGTTGCTGGTGCATCGCTACACTGCGCAGCCGTGCAGACTTGCATTATAATCAGCTGATCGTCAGGGGGTGCCAGACTTTTACTTTTGGCGCTCAAATCGCCGACAAAAATAGTTAGGGTTTGAATTTGAACGTAATAAATTTAAAAGTCATATTGAAGCGATTCTAATCGAACCCTCACACAGTCAGCACATTTACCTTAGGCTAAGGCCACCGTCTCCACCACCTACGCCGTCCGGGGCACCCTACCCCATAAGGCGGCGATAAGTCCTTCATTAGAGCAGTGTTAAAGGCGTTGGAGAATGGATGAGGCTAAAAGGGGCAAAAGTCTACCCAATAAGCCTCTGGAGGATAGATAAAGCCTAAAGGAGGTCAAAGCCTACCCCCTTAGCCGCTGGAGGAGGCCAGAAGCGTTAAGACACACATACCCCCCAACTTTCTTCGCAGGCGTGACCGACCAGAGCCAAACGAGTTAGTCGATTCTTACTGCGATTTATTGCAATTTTATATCAAGGGGGATGGGAACAAGCGTGAGTACGGCCAAGCCGAAAATTAACGAAGGCGTCCCAAAAATAGTAAATAATTAAATATATACAACAAAAAAATTAAATAAAAAAAATAAGACCCACCAAAACAAACGCGCATATTAGAATAAATCTCCAATAACTAAAATTGTTAATGATAGTGATTAAAAATTATAATTAGAAATAACATAAATAGATTAATAAGAGCAAAGCCAACCATGAAGTTATTTAAAGTAAGGAAAATGTTCAAGACATTAAATTAAACTATTATAAATCGATCACATGCACTAACATTTATAGAGTAGAATTACACAGATTCCTTAAATTCTACAGGTAGGGAGGGTGTAGAAGAAGAACATCCTCTCCAAGTTCTTCACAATCTACATGTCTTTAGCCGCTATGACTTTGGTTCTCCCATTTCCCGTACTGTCTATGACTTTTATTATTGTGAAGCGTTTCTAGAAACATGGATATTCAAATGACCCCACCCAATTTCCCTAAGCACGGCCGGAAGCGAATAGTAGATAGCGAATAGCCTAGACAGCACTGTCGTGCACGTTACGGCAGTCAGCACATAAACTGACAACTAAAAGGCGTCGCAAATAGCATTTGTAACAAGATGGAGTTACGGAGAGGGAGGTCCATCGCTGCGCACAATAAGTGCAATGGTAGAAATGAGTGAATAGACTTGTCTGACTTTACTAAGACTCTAAAACACTGACTTTATTAAATAAAAATTCATGGTTTATATACATAGTAGGCCTCTATCCGCTTAGCAAAAGAGGATATATTGGCATTTTTATTTAGCAAATACCATTGTCTGCGACCTTTAAAAGAGTTTACGTCTGCAGAAATTCAAGATTATCTACTACCTAGGATTTTAATGCAGTTGGCGTTCCTGAAGTTTGAGTTAGCGACAATGGATCGCAGTTCAAAGCAAATGATTTTAACGCATTGCTTACAAAGTTTGGAATAAGACATGGTTATACAGCCTTATACTCGACTCAGAGTTATGCATCGGAGCGAGTTAACCGATCTCTATTAGCAGCAGTGCGATCTAAAAAAATGATAAAACAGATTGTGACCAGAATCTCACAGGAATTTCATGCGCCTGGAGATATTCGGTATATCAGTCAATGAGATGTTAGCCATATAAAGCTCTGTTTGGTATAGATATTATAATTCACTTCAATCTTCGCTCAAAGCCAGTTACGTTTAGAGAGGGACAAGAAATTTTTAGACCCAATTTTGCTCTTAGCAAAATTTTCGCATTAAATAAAATTAGGTAATTTCTTTTACTTGTTGTAATATCTGCTGGGAAACGAAATAGGTACTTTTCGCACGAAAGACATCAAAGCCTGATTCCATATTTTATTCCATTCATATTATCGGGTGGTGTAACTTTGTTATTTTGATAATTACAAATTGTATCGCAATTGGTTCTTGAAAAATTTTGTCACCTGTCTGTCTCAGCAGTGAAATTGCTTTCAGAGCTTGTATGCCTAATCACAGCAAACTTCATAGTCACCAATAAAGAAAGCTTTGGAAACAAATCCTATAAAAAGTGCAAACGTATTAGATAGCTATGTCTCTTTTGTTCACTCTTAAATTTGTAAAGCAATACCGTCCGGTGTCGAAAAAAAAAATTAATAAATGTTCGAGACGCGTTGGTGCAAAGAAAAAACATTATAATAAACGGAAATAACATTCGATCGCCAATAAGCTTTACTGATAAAAAAAAAACATAAAATAATATTTAAGAACTAAATTCTATACAACATTAACTAATCGAGCGAAACACACACCCGTCATCAACTAATAGCAGCCCCAACTCGCAATTCGTTTGTTAACGAAGACCTCGTAGGTCTACACAAGTTTTGGCCCGAATCCCGGCCAGCACTTGGTCCAGTGCAGCCTGCACTTATGAAAAAAGTGCTTAAAGTCCCTTGAAGCCCTGGAGCAACTACTTTCGATCTTATCTAGATAAGGAAGACTTAATATATTTAGTGTATATGTCAATTCATGAGTGCAGTGCAGAATGAAGAGAAAAAAAACAATTAAGAGTGTCGGAGGCAGCAGCAGCTAATAAATAATTTAAGTTCACCATAGAAAAAAAATGATAACATAGTTCATAATGTAGCTCACAATTTACTCAGCATTTTTTGCCTTGCACATTCGATTTCATCTAATTTCATAGAAAAGCTTTCATCCGGCTTAATCTTTTTATACCCTTAACCCATTGAAAATGGGTAAAAAGGGTATAATGGTTTTGTGCAAAAGAATGTAACAGGAAGAAGGAAGCATCTCAGACCCCATAAAGTATATATATTCTTGATCAGCATCAACAGCCGAGTCGATGTAGCCATGTCCGTCTGTCCGTCCGTCCGTTCATCCGTATGTATGAACGCGTCCATCTCAGAGACTATAAGAGCTAGAGACTCCAGATTTTGAACATAAGCTCGTCTAATCCCTAGGCAGTACAAGTTTTTCGATAACTCTTCCCGTTTCCGATATACACATGTGATCGACTGTACGCGTAAAGTATAGGGTGCAGGGTATCGTCAAGTCGGGATTTCTCGACTAGAGCCTTCTTACTTGTTTTAAATATTTTTTTTTCTTTTGGACGATATTTTTCGAATTTGTTTCTTTTAGCTTCCGTAGGAAGGAATTAGCAAAATCCACCCCACCCCGAAAGAGGTACGGTAAGATAGGGTCCCGCTCAGCTATACCTCCTTCGACTCATTGGACAAGTTAGGTATGGCGCCCTCTGTCTCTCTTTTTGAACCAACTGTGTGGCCTAGCCTCCTTCTACGGTAAAGTCTAGGAATTGTGTTTGGTAAATGTTGAATTTAGGATGGATCTGCACATCATGCGATAGCGTAATTGGACCGCTTATTGAAAACGCTTTTGGAAACTAAAAAGACCGTAAACAATTTTTTTTTGCCCAGTTAATAAGTTGCTTCTTCTCATTTGAAACTGGCCGATTACTACCGTTTATGTTTAACAGTTGCATGTTGCCAACAATACGGTGCTAGGTTAAAGTTGAGGAAATTAAATTCAATCAATTCAAAGTATCAGGCTTATAGGCAGCTTGATGTACTTGGCAATATCAACACGACCGGACATACTTCATTCATTATGCAAGTTATCGCAGAAAAACAAAAACACGACGAGCGAGAATGATGCTGGCGCTAAATATATACTGTGGTACTTCTTTGGAACAAAGGTTATTAACTTGCACTACACGAAAACTGGCAAAAAATTAATGGTACGTAGATTGGTGCGACAATATAATTGATTGCAGATCTTTCACAGGATTTATGTTCTTCGTGGCTGGAACGGCATTTTCATGGGTGTCGCACAAGCAATGCAGAAAAAGAAGCGGTGAATCTAAGACCATTGTGTGTCACGTCCGAAGTAAACATATCGATAGAAAAAAATAATAAAATTTGTAATCATGATAGGTCTAAAAAGTGTTGTGTGTCAATCATTTTATAATGCAATTTCTATTAAAGAACATTTGTGTTGAGAAGAGGTGCCGAAATTAAGTTCAACACAAAATGTAAGTAGTCGTAAGTCTGGTATTTGAGTATGCTTTTAACCTCTTATAGTTTATAGCTTTTTTAATTCGTGATCAAATTGCTTAATTGTATTGATTTCGATATGTATAAAATAGAGCCATTTTCATCAATAAACATTTATTCGTTCTCGAGTTCTCATGAAATAAATGTTTTAGAACAATAAAAAACAGCTGTCATTAAAAAAAAATCGTAAATATGCTTTAACAAAAAAAAATATAACTAAAAAATATCAACTAGCACAAATACAATTTAAAACACCGCAGCTCCAAACGTCCACGCCGATTGTTTCACTCTCGACGCAAGGCTCATCACGGACGCTCCTGCGTGCAAAAGAAAACAGCAATTCATGCTTTAACGCCTTGCCAACACCTAAGGCAGCCAACTCCAACCAGAACACCATCGACAAGACTACCTACGTGAACGACCTCACAACATCAACAGAGCAACATCACCGCCACCTCCAACGCAACGTTAATGACGACATGGTGCATAGTACCCATCTGAGAAGAAATTCTCTAAAAATGTGTGTTTCCTACCTGTAGTAGTGGTATAAAGCAGATTTCAAGTGGGTTTATAAAAGAATATAAATAAAGAGTTTCTAGTTGCTCTATAATTTGTTACCATGGCCATAACATAACTTATTCCGACCATACTAAATGTTTTATCTTTTTACAGATCATTTAAGATAAACTTTTCCACCAAGAATAAAATTCCACCAACCATATATATGCGTAATAACATGTGGAACCGACTTAAAAGAGGCCTAACATGCAGAGCTCATCCAGTACAAATCAATATGTTTGAGGAAAAGTTTCAAGTTATATTGGTACTATAAAAGTGTATTATTTTAAAGCAGTATCAATGTCTATGGATTCGACGATGAGAGAGAAAAAGTAGTTTGACGGTGTTGGAGCTGGACCCATTTTGTTCGAAACATTTATAAATTCTCATTGTTTTTAATTTCAGACTGCTTAGATTGCAGGTGACGAACCATCTTTTTCTACAACACCTGCCTCAATTTTTCTCATAACGAAATATTGTCTACAGAAAAACGGAGAAATTGTGTAAAATGAGAAATCTCAATGAGAAAAATCTATTGAGCGATTCTCCAAAGTTATCGGGCACTGTCGTGTCTGACGATATACCAAACATTCTAGAGCACAAAAATAAAAATAAAAATTAATTTATTGACAATCCTCCTGCCCCAGTCCCTAAACCAAACGAGATACCAGATGAAATCAAACCCCATAGGTTTGGTTTTATCTAATCCCAGTCCATTGGATTCTTTGGTGGAGAGAAGTGTTGAATATTATACGATATTAGTTGCAGTTTCACCAAAAAATAAAAATAAATATTTTTTTCAAGGTTCCCCCTGATTTAACACCAGATGATATTAAGGCCAAATAATAAATAATAATAATACCAATTTCATGGTAGATAAATTTAAATTCTATTACACTCGGAATATGTCGTCCTAAACAGAGGTTTTCAAACACATAATAGTAAATAAATATACCGCCAGAATGAAAAATCTGAGTTCTTGTAGTAAGATCAATAGTTTATACCTTAATAGCATTTCTTTTCCTTTCCGGGTCATTGCCTTTACTGAAACTTTGTTAATGCAAGACATCCTTAATTATGAATTTTACCGTACTTTTCGACTTTTGATGTAGTCAATTCGTTGGGGACAGTAATATTAGATTGTTCTATAGATATTGATTTTGTTGAATATTCATGGTGTTGGTTGCTTTCTGATCGAGATTTTCTTGTAGTTCTTGGTGATTTCCATATTGCTGAAGCTACTTAGATTTCCCGACTCGGGCGCACTGAGCCCTCGGCACAGAATCAATTTTTTACTTGGGATGTAATTGATTGAAATAAATTATATCCCAAATTCTCTTAATAAAATGCTAGATCTGATTGTTGTGTTGAATCCATCCGTTGAATCCATCCTCTTTATCCGTTACCCGAACACAAACTATATCTTGTGCAGAGGATTTATTCCACCCAACTTGGAGATGTCGATCACTTTATTCTAACGGGCGCTATGCCCCAGTAGTAGAAAACCATTAAGCCGAGTTCGTTAATTTTGGAAAACCGATTTTGCATTAAACTTTCCTCGCATCTATCATCGACACTTCCATCAAACATATTCTTTGATGAAATTAACGACAACTCAGATCAGGCCATTGCCGATTTATTTGCTATATTTTTCAGCTCCTAACAAGTCTTGACTTACCCCTATTAGATTAATTGCATTTTTGTATTTAAAATCACTACTTTGTGATATACACCTCAACTTTGTCACCATTCGATTCGATAACCAGCTTCAGTTAGAACTACGGCGCTCGAATATCGCAGTATCAGGCATAGGCGAATCTTCAACTTCGCTCAACAAAGCAGCTGACATTTTTCCGCAGTCAGCTAGTGGCTCATATCAAGGATCAAGTTCTGCAGACGTAACGCAGAAGATAACCACATTGATATAAATACAACCAGCTGGATAATGAGGAGGATGCTCTTTGTGTTATTTCACTGCAATTAAACGCATCTGAAACCAGACGAGTACTCTGTTAGGGTCCCAGCCAAGATGCACTTGGGTATTCGTAAAATCGCGCCCTACGTCGATTCAATACACTGGAATCAAAGCAGGCGAAAAATGCATCTTTAAAGTCACAGTATGTTGCATTCATGAAGGAAGACATTGATTTGAAGCACATGACCCTAGCCTCCAAACAATCTGTCATATCTCAATATTTGTTGCCTCATCATTGCGTGCAGAAGCTTGACAAGTTGCGAGTCGTTTGCAGGACAATCTATACAACTAAAAATATTCACACGTTACTTCGATTATCGATTTTATAAGATTGTATAAGATATATCGTTGTGTTCGAGTGAACCAGACTCATATCTTCAATGCATCCTATGGCGAAACAACGCGAGAGATTAAGTACAGGCTTACACCTTAAATACTGTTACATACAGAACAAAGCCTGCGGCATTTTTAGCTATTAGAGCTATGCAACAGCTGTCTTACGACGAAGAAAATTCGTTGCCCCTTGTGAAGTGATGTTTAAGTTCACGATTTAAGTACTGTTTGGCTTGGGATACTAACTCTGATCATCTTCTATTCAGTCCGTCGCATACTATCTCACACAGCATTGTAACCAAGCGTACAATATTAGCCATAATCGCCAAATTCTACGACCCACTCGGGTTAATATCTCCCACAATCACAAAACTAAAAATATTCTTACAAACACTGTGGAAAGAAAAACTCAATTGGGACAAAGCCCTTCCTCAGTCTATGCACGCTTGGATTGAGCACATCTTCCAAATAGCCACACTCATCATGGAAAATACATGCGTTCTATGATGAAAGCCTAGCCGCATACGGCAAATATGTTTACGTGTGATCAGAATGCTTACAATTTCCAAGCTCGAACTTTGTCGTCATGCCTTAATCCTAACAGACAAGATTGACATATCGTCCAGATGCAAGTACCAAAACTCTTTTGACCAAATGCAACAAGTCTTTGGATACATACACAGGTTCGTTCAGCTCAAGACGAAGGATCAAGGTCGTTCCAAAGGCCCACTTACAGTCGACGTCATAAAAGCGGGTACACCTCTTCTACTTAGAGGAATACAAATAATCCATTTCACCGAAGAGCAGAAGGATGTGCTGAAAGAGAAGGGCGTATCATCAACATCAAAGCTTATATCGTTAAATCCGACTATGGACAGCTTCGGATTGATTCGCGTTGCTGGACGTCTTCAGAATTCGTTTTTGGATTACGAGGCAAGGCACCCAATAATTCTGCCAACTCAGAGCCCCGTGACCATCGCTATCATCGAAAGTGTGTGCGTGTGTGAAAGTGCACAAAGTTTGCTGTCTCCCAAACATTTTTATGCCCGCCGTTACCAGTCGATCGAGTGCAATCACGCTGCCCATTCTGCACCTGGAACTTTATTCCGCCTCTGTCACCTCATTTTGTGTGGTTTGTGGGAGACGGCGGGAAAATCTGCCAAGCATATCTATCCTCTTGAAAATTTATTTTCACATTTAATGAACTTTGTACCCTTATCAATTTCTGCAATGTTAAACGCAGGACCTTTTTTCACTTTTCAAAGAATCCAGGCGACTTAGAAGTTCTCACTCCTGATCATTTTATGATTGGAGCTCCATATGCCACAACGAAGAACCCGACATAACGCATATTGACATCAAACGCCTAAGTCGATTGCGCGTCTGTCAAATGCAGGAACGACAACGTACCACCTCTTCAATAGCGTCTTGGCCGATTCGAGACCAGTAATAGTGGTCTCGAACCAGACGGCGTCTCGCGAGTTGAAATTTTTATCTATTCGATACTCAAAACTGCAGTTGTCACCGTCAAAAGAGCCCTTGAGACCAAGTCGGTTGAAACCTTCGCACTTCCAACGGGGGCAGCATGTCGAAGGCAGCAGCAGCTAACAAATAATTTCAGCACAACATTTAAATGAAAAGATAACGTAGCTCATAAAGTAGTTCTTACTTGCCTTGCACATGCGATTTTATCTAATTGCATAGATAAGATTTCGTCTTATTGCTTGGTATAGCTTAATTGT